>JBBMOE010000010.1:13684182-13709240 GCA_037975065.1 Chaetodon trifasciatus
AGAGAGAGAGAGAGAGAGAGAGAGGGGTGGGCACTGGGACCATGCAGGGGTGAACAGCCAATCAGGCAAGGCAAGGGAGAGGTTAAGTAGGCTGATGGGCAGCAGGTGAGGAACAACAGGCCTCATCCTCCCCAGACCTCCTTTGTGCTCTCCATGTGACTGGTAAGAATCTGTGGCTCTGGTAAACTGGACTGTACAGTTGTCATAACTTGGTTTTATATAATTTGTATTGTTGGGTAATGTAGGGGGTGTGAGCATCCCGAGGTAGCTGTATTTTAACCTCTTTATTAATACTGTGGGTCTGCCATAACCTGTGTTACAGATAAAAAGAAAGTCATGACTGCAAAACAGAGGCAAAGCACTGACTGCCGTTTATTTTAGTATTGTAATGCTGTCATAGTGTTACATCTGTTAGATTTGTTTTTATTGTTTTATTGTGTAGGATTTTATGTAGGTTAAGCTTTCGTCTGAAGGAGACCCTTTGCGGCGGAACATGAGGATGCTCTGGTAAGGATACAGAGAAGTGAATAAAGAAGTGGTCTGATACATGTAAGGGGGTGACAGTTAACTTAGCCGTGCAGCAGTTTCGAATCGCAATGTGTGGGAGCGGTGGAGACCTGTTTGAGGTCGAATGAGGACAGCAGTGAAAGGAAGTCAACAGCATGGGGTTTGTTAAGATGAATATTCATGTCACCAATGACAATAAGTGGAGTGCCATCTTCAGGAATGACTGAGAGTAGCATGTCCAGTTCAGCTATAAAGTTCCCCAGTTGCCCAGGTGGGCGAAAAGTAGCCCTAAGTATGAGTAGCCCGGTCTAAATGTAAAGGTTATGTGGATAGTAGCAAGGGTAGTGGGATGTCCCAGGCAGGGCACTGGAGAATTTCCTGTATTTTCAAATCCAAGGTTTGGAATAGATGCTTCCTGTCACTTTTTCTTTAGCCTTGGATGCAAAAATGCACAAAAAAGACTCATGAATTCCCTACAGTCAGACACTGGACATCTGCTGCAGTCTGCAGTGATTTTTTTTTTTTCAGGAATACTGTGGTTCATGTGATTCCTGGGCAATTCCCATGTGAAAGGAGTCAGTTTCACGGTACATCACAGGACTGGGATGGGAAAGGAAAAAAATCAAGGGGAGCTGGTGGAACAGGAATCATAATAACAATAGGCTAGGTCAACTTTTACATATATGTACTTCTAATATGAATGCTGTTCTTTAGGCCTTTATTTGGAATATGATACTAGTCTTTCTGTCAGTCATTATTGTGCCTTGGCATCGTTATAAAAGGTCACATCTACCTTAATCAATCACTGATTTAACATACTGCCCAGCAAGCATGCTAGATGCATGCTAAATGTTAAAATGTTCAACTCAGTAGAGCCTTCAGCTGTGACTTCCACATTTGCTACACTGCTGATGAACTTCCATGAGTGAGGTGAATGAGGACAATTTATGTCACATTTGTGTGCAGAATCTCATTCACCTGACAAGGTTTGGAAACTCTGAGGAGCACAGTGGGAAAGAGAGGCTGAGAAGTAAACGTACTTAGAACATAAATGTACTAAGTACATTTACACAAATATTTTCATTGTGTTATGTTCACTTTTTGGACCCTTTGGTACTGTTCGGGTCAAATTGACCCGGGACATTATTGTTGGTTTTAAAAGAAATACAAAAATAAAAATTATCATAAAAAACTCCAACATATATTGTCTTTATCTCAATTACAAGCAATATAGATAACATACATGATAAATGTTTTCTCTGCTAGATAACATTTAACAATGGAAGTGTCATTCGTTTTTTTGTGATAAAGTTATAATGTATGTAAAAAAAAAAAAAGCACTATAATGAAGCCTTGGGTGGTATTTATGCTTATCTATGAAAAAAGAAATGAAACAATGTTTTCATTGATGTTTTTTTATTTTAAACTTATATTCTCAATTGATTTTCATCTTTATCTTATTATAACCAAAGCCGCAGAGCAAAAACAGGTGAATAACAACAAAAGGAACACGAACCAAACTCTGACTGTTACTTGAATGACTGAATGAATTGAACTGAGTGAATTGAATGGACATATATGAGTGCTGTGGGGCTCTTACAGTGGCTAGCTGTGAGGCTCCTCCTGTGGCTTGCTGTCATGCTACTCCTGTGGCTAGCTGTCCTTCTGGTGCATGCTCCGAGTCAAGATCATCTTCAGATTCATTTTCATACTCAGAATCTACTTCTACATTATCCTCTTATTCTGAAACATCCTCCACTTCCACTTCACTATCTGTCCCTTCTAATATTAGCTCCAAGGCCCTCTGAGCAGAGAATCTTTTGCTCATATTGCTGGTGGAGATTGTGGGTGAAGTGACCTATGATGTATGATACATCTGGTACAGTAAGAGAAAATTTTCCCAGGTTCCAATGCTTCAGAGGGTAAAAAGAGCGGGAAAACCTGTATTTTGTGTGCGTGCCTGTCTGTCTGTCTGTCTGTCTGTCTGTCTGTCTGTCTGAAAAAGAGCGGGAAAGCTTGTAGTGTGTGTGTGTGTGTGTGTGTGTGTGTGTGTGTGTGTGTGTGTGTGTGTGTGTGTGTGTGTGTGTGTGTGTGTGTGTGTGTGTGTGTCAGGCGTTGTATGCATGCGGGTCAAATTGACCCGAACATCCTATGAAGGACATAAATGTGTAGGGGTATTGTATCATGTCAAGTCAATTTTTTTTTCTTTCACATGATCTTCACATGAAACAGGCCATAGAGTTTCAGGTCGAAATGTCATATCTTTGTATCATTTTTCTTTTTGTTAAAATTAGAAACGGGTCAATTTGAACACCACATAAGGGTTAAGTAAAATTCCTAGATAGATAGATAGATAGATAGATAGATATATAGATAGAAGTGAAAAACTTGACAATAATACAGTTAACTTCCACCTTTTTAAGTCATGCATTTCAGCTCATTATCCAACTACTTTAGATAATGCAGTTCAGCTTCAAATTGTATTCATTTCATCTATGTGATATTAACACAATGCATTTCTCTCTCTCTCTCTCTCTCTCTCTCTCTCTCTCTCTCTCTCTCTCTCTCTTTTAGTTTCAGCCTTTTCATTATTAGGGCCACGGTGCAATCGCACGAGCACTGGTCACCGAGGACAGGGCTCGGTGCTAACCTACCTTAAAACGATAACCTACCTTAAAATGATTCTTAAATACATTCTAATGGTGTTCAAGACCTTTTTCATGTGTTATTTGACATGCTAATGTTAGCTTAGCTTAACAGCGGTGGTAGCCCCCGTGGCCCTTTCAAAATTTCCCCAGGGGAAATTGTCTAGTTGATTTCATGTTGTAGCTTTAACAGTATTAATGTTTAGCTTCCAGTTTTTCAACTTTTACAGTAGCTTTTTTGGTAATGCAGTTCTGCTTCCAATAATTCTGCCAGTTTTACATTTCAGCTTCCAGGTTTTTCAGCAGTGTAGTGCATTTTAGCTTTAAGATTTGTCAGGCATTTTTTTCACGTACATCTCTAGCAATGCTTTGAAATTTATTTTAGCTATCAGCATTCACACTGCATTTTCTTCAGGAAATGCATTTCCTATGTACAGTGCTGTGAAAAAGTATTTGCCTATTACATATTTGCATATTTGTCACACTTAAATGTGTCAGATCATCACACAAATTTTAATATTAGACAAACATAACCTGAGTAAATACAAAATGCAGTTTTTAAATAATGATTTTATTTATTAAGGGAAAAAAGCTATTCAAACCTATATGACCCTATGTGAAAAAGTAATTGCCCCCCTTGTTAAATCATGAGTCAACTGTGATTAACCACATTTTTTGGAAAGCTGAGCTCAATTTCACTGACCACACCCAGGCCTGATTACTGCCAGACCTGTTCAATTAAGAAATTACTTAAATAGAACCTGTCTGAGTAAGTAGGATGCGAGATCTTGAACAGAAACACATCATGCCGCGATCTAAAGAAATTCAAGAACAAATGAGAAACAAAGTCATTGAAATCTATCAGTCTGGAAAGGGTTACAAAGTCATTTCTAAGGCTTTAGGACTCCAGTGAACCACGGTCAGAACCATTATCCAGAAATGGAGAAAACTGGGAACAGTGGTGAACCTTCCCAGGAGTGGTCGGCCTACCAAAATTACTCCAAGAGCGCAACAACAACTCATCCAGGAGGTCACAAAAGAACCCAGAACAACATCTAAAGAACTACAGGCCTCACTTGCCTCTGTTAAGGTCAGTGTTCATGATTCAACAATAAGAAAGAGACTGGGTAAAAACGGCATCCATGGGAGACTTCCAAGGCGAAAACCTCTACTGACCAAAAAGAACACAAAGGCTCATCTCACATTTGACAAGAAACATCTTGATGATCCCCAAGACTTTTGGAAAAATATTCTGTGGACTGACGAGACAAAAGTTGAAATTTTTGGAAGGTGTGTGTCCCATTACATCTGGCATAAAAAGAACACAGCATTTGATAAAAAGAACTTCATACGAACAGTCAAACATGGTGGTGGTAGTGTGATGGTCTGGGGCTGCTTTGGTGCTTTAGGACCTGGACGACTTGCTGTGATTGATGGAGCCATGAATTCTGCTCTCTACCAGAAAATCTTGAAGTAGAACGTGCGGCCATCAGTTCGTTACCTCAAGCTCAAGCGCACTTGGGTTATGCAACAGGACAACAACCCAAAACACACCAGTAAGTCCACCTCTGAATGGCTTAAAAAAAAAAAAAAAACTTAAGGTTTTGGAGTGGCTGAGTCAAAGTCCGGACTTAAATCCAATTGAAATGCTGTGGTGTGACCTTAAACAGACAGTTCATGCCTGAAAACCCTCCAATGTGGCTGAGTTAAAAAATTCTGTGAAGAAGAATGGGCCAAAATTCCTCCACAGCGATGCGAAAGACTCATTGCCAGTTATTGCAAACACTTGATTGCAGTTATTGCTGCTGCGGGTGGCACAACCATTTATTAGGTTCAGGGGGCAATTACTTTTTAACATAGGGTCATGTAGGTTTGGATAGCTTTTTTTCCTTAACAAATAAAATCATTATTTAAAAACTGCATTTTGTATTTACTCGGGTTATGTTTGTCTAACATTAAAATTTGTGTGATGATCTGACACATTTAAGTGTGACAAATATGCAAAAAAATAAATCTAGAAAGGGGCAAATACTTTTTCACAGCACTGTATGTAATATGAAGTCATTGAATAGTTTGTAGGGCGGCACGGTGGCGCAGCAGGTAGTGCGCGTGCCTCACAGCAAGAGGTTCTTCCTGTGCATGCGTGGGTTCTCTCTGGGCACTCCGGCTTCCTCCCACAGACCAAAAACATGCTCACCAGGTTAATTGGTGACTCTAAATTGTCCCTAGGTGTGAATGTGAGAGTGAATGGTTGTATGTGTGTTGCCCTGCAGTCAACTTTAGATGCGGGGTCTAAAGTTGAAATTTCAACTATAAACCCTGAATGCAAAGGAAATATCATTGATAGGACACTATAAGGAACTGATAGAATGAGATCAGTCAGAATCTACTGTAGGCTTGGACTCCATGATAGAATGCTGTAAAAGGAAGCCCAGAGGCTGCATAGACATCAGACCACATTCTGAATTGAAGAATAATCCAACTCTGTGGGGACGGGAAGACACCATTTATGAGGAAGAAATACAGTGATTTCTCCAGACAGAGCAAGCATAAAAAGGCTTTCTTTGTGGGTGAATGTGGAAATAGGGCAGTGCAGTGCAAGGGGTCCTCTGAGACACTTTAATTATGAACAGAAAATGAGAGAGCAGAGAAGATGATTTTTTTTTTTTTTGTCTTTTCCTTTAACTGATGTTGGTGACGATGACACTGGGACGTGTTTTGGTAGGAAACAAAAGTGAAATGCTTTGCTGTGTCTGATAGAAATACAATGAAGGGTAGGTCATAGTGGCATTGTTTCTAATGTGCAGACCACCCATTGAGTGTGAGGATTCATACACAACACATTTAAGTTTAGGAAGTTTATTTCAATGTTGGACAAATTCAATGATATGTACACTCACCCAACCTGTTTTCATTTCCAGAGCAGTTGAGAGGTCCATTATTGGCTACTTTGTATAGTAATGGTAGTTTAATCTATAATAATGGTACACAATTTTAAGATGAACATGCATTTTGTATGAAAAAAATCTACATCTACAGGACCTGTCAAAAAAAACAGTTGAGTAATATTTCCCTCAAATATTACGGAGGAGTTGAATTTGTTTTAACAATTTTTCTCTTGCAAATGCATGTGGCACAAAGCATGCGTTGTTCTTCCACAGTTTGCAAACATTCACTAATCAAGTCATGCAATATTATTTTGAGTTACTGACCACAGTTATGAGACATGTCAAAGTACTATAACTGCTACAAAGTAAAGTTACTGGTAGGCTAAAATGTCTTCAGTGAAAATTGATAGAATTCACCTTGAAGGGAATCAAGCCAACAAAGAGACATGATTTTGAGTAGACTGAAAATAATGGTAAGAAAGTGAAGTGTAATTTTTTTTAATAGATTTAAAGACCTTTATATCCCAGGACATTACTTTTGAGATGCAAGATATTCAGCATTGATGAACAGGAACTGTGGTGAAAGTGAAGAAATGTGTTTGCTGGGATTTCATGAATATTTTGGAGAAGTTGCAGTTACCCTAACAGGAGAAGGAAAAAGTTTTCTTCTTCAAAACATAGCTAATAGTAGGTCAATGTGACTCCTCCTTTGTATTTTCTATTTCTATTTGAATAGTAAGTTGTTATTAGAACAACCTGGATACAGGAGAGGAGAACAGATGTGTAAACAAACATTAAAGTCTTCTGCTTCTCTTATTAGGGTTTGACATGAAATATTCACCAATAGATATGGGTGGCAAGGAATTCGGCTCTCCATGAGGACACTCATCACTCCATATCTTTGGTTCCTTCCACAACACACCACGGCTTCCCTCTTAAATGGAAAAGAGGCACTAGATGAGCCAGCTGGCTGCAGCTCCCAACAGCCCCAACCCACATGAAATATTCAGCCAGGATCTGCAATCTTTATGACTGTCTTAAAATAGGAACGAAAATAAGCAAACACCTGTTTATAGGTTCAGCAGCCCTCCTCCTCACACTCTTCCTCCTGTGGGTGTACAGTTTTTGCTTTGCTTTTTCTTCATATGAATTATGTGGATATGAAGACATCGGTAACTATCTACAGTTAACAGTTAACTAGCCACAGTAAATTTCCACTTATCTTCTGCAGTTGTCACATTTTGCCCTCATTGTCATGGTCTGCACTACATACTTTCTTCTCCTTAGAAATAGGCTGCAAGTTTGCTTTCAAAAGAATCATAATCATAATCGGCTTTCTTGGCCAAATATGTGTGCCCATACAGGGAATTTGACTCTGGGTTAACCATTGCACTCAATGTACTTGCATAGGAAAAAAGGACATACAGCTCAATGATGACAAAAAGACAAAAAATAAAATAAAATAAAATAAAGACTGAACAACAAACTAAATAGTGTATACTGTGTATAAAATATAAAACAAACATATCCAAAAAATAATGAGGAAATAATTAATATTAATAAAAAGCTGGTTTGAATCAGCATAGAACATAATGTTGAATTTAATACCTTTGCGGGGAGCTTTAAATGAATTGTACGGGAATTCTGATTTTTGTTTTTAGTTTAGTTTTAGAAAGACAAATTAAAATAAGATCAAGGTGAACAGTTAAGTAAAGAATCATGGAATATAACAACAACAACAACATTTATGTGCATAGCACCTTTAAGAAAAACAAAGTTACAACCTGCTTTATGATGAAAAAATATGACAAAGATAAATAATATCCACAACTTCATCTTTGAACAAGATGAAATCTGTTAAATTATTACAATTATTAATTACAACAATGCCACCAGTTAAGGAAAAGCCATAAGATAAAAGTGGGTCTTAAGTAGAGGTTTAAAGGAGGGCACAGAGCTTGCCTGCCTGACATCTCCATGCAGGGAGTTTCGCAGCTAAGGGGCCCAGACAGCAAAAGCCCAGTCACCTTTGGTGGCAGTTTGAAATTTAGGAACCATTAGTAGGGCTCTGCCAGAGGATCTAAATCAGAAACATAGGCAGTAGTTACCCATCAAAAGCTTTAAAAACAGGCTATAAAATTTTAAATTCTAAAACTCACACACAACCAGTGAAGGGCATCAAGGATTGGTGTCATGTGGTCAAAGCCTGGCAGCAGAATTTCGTATCAGCTGCAGTCTTTTGATGCTTTTGTAATCAGGTGTAAAAAAGCGCGCTATTAAATCAGTATTATAAAAGAAAAGAGACTGTGTTTATTTTCTTAATCTTTATTGTTCACATCTTCAAAGTGGAAAGGAAAGGAGAGTCGGAGCACTTATCACCTGGATGTTTCGGAGCCGAGTGACTGACCGAGAGAGAGGAGTCACGTCGGCTAACCACTCCTTTATCTTCTGGAGATCGAGGCTCGAGACCGGCGAGCTCCGCCTAGATACACAGAGCAACGGTGAGAAATGTGCCTTTTAGCTGCTCTGGTGCTATTTCCCTCTTGGTTTTCCCTTGTGCTGAATCAAAGCAGTGGTGTTATTAAGCTGTGAGAGCGAATTTAAGTGAATAATGGTGCAATATTTCTGAAAGTATGCATACTTTGTTTATTATTTTATCATTTTTAACTGAGTTTTAAGTAACTTGAGGATAATTTTTGGTGTAGATTCTCTGACATGAATAGGCCTATAGTGTGAGAGTAATTTAAGCACATTTCTTTAATACCTCTAAACTTAACTCAGTATGTTTACCATTAATGTTATTTGCACGTGGTTTGATATGTTTCTGATAAATGGTATTTTGAATGTTAATGGTTACTTACCATAAGTATTATTGAAGCACTGTTTATATGAACAGTTAAATGGGTGAGCACTTAATGTTTAGTTCTCATAAATGATACCCTTAAGACTATATGTTGTACAACTGAGAAAGAGATTTGAGATATTTGAATGGAGATGACTTATGTCAGTATTATATGCAATATTGTGCATTAGTTGTCCCTTATGATGCATCTGAGAGTGAATGGTGTTGAATGAAAAATTGGTTGACCTTGTTTATAGGTCAGGTTTGGTGAGAGGAAGGAAATGGTCCGAGGATTTGGAACATCATTCCCAGTCGTAGAAGATGGCGAGCTAACCCAACTGAAGACGGATCAATACCAGAGAGATACCCGCGACACACACACACATTATACATTCACATTTCGCTTCCAAGGATTCCTGGGAATCAGGTGAACTGCAATAACTCTACAACCACACACCTGCAACAGACTCTTTATTTTTTATTAAAGGGCCCCAACGGACTATTTTTTTTTTTTGGTGTGCACACTACTTTTTTTATTTCCTTTACAAATTGGGTAAATATTTCGAATTCTGCAAATCCAAATTATATGTAAAAATACAGAAGTGGCTACTCAAGTGTTATTCCTGTGTCTGCCTCCTCATTGTTGCTCATTACATTGGCTCCTTAAGAACTTAGCATTTCCTGATCCTAGCCCGAGTGTTACTACTGACCTAAAAAACTGTAATTAATCTTTACACTGCTAAAGTGGGTTACAGAAGTGGCGAGCCAGCCAGGAGCCAATTTATTTGAGCATCAATATTGAGGTAGTGACCAGTATGGATTTCATACAAAGGTCTGGTGTCAAAATTCCAAATGCAGTTATTGTTGGTGGAATAACTGAGGTAGCTGAACAAGATGAGCAGGTCATTGATTTTCTAAAGAAGTATGGTAAAGTTGAAAGAATCCTTTCTGTTGATGATTCTCTGTCCGAGTTCTACCAAAACCTGATCGTTGAGTATTCCAGTGGTTCAGCTTTAGAAGCTTTAGAACCTCACTTACCGTACACGTGCACAGTAGAAGATGACTCCACCATTGTCTATGAAGTGAAGACACTCAGTAGCGTGTACGCTACTAAAGTTGGAAGTAATGTTACCAAGACATACTTAGCTGAGCTCAAACAACTAGCTAAGCTGAGTGGTAAAGAATATGGTGAGGTGTTGAAAGAGATGATGACTCAGATTGGGGAAGATGTGGAGACCATGCAATCCAACAGTGAAGATTCCTCTCCCACACATGCTGAGACCACTCTTTTATCCTCACCTGCTCATAAAGAGCCACAGTTTCATACCTCTTTTCCCGATGCCTCACCAAGCAACAATGGTGCCACTGACTCTGTCCCCCTCACTAATGGAAAGAGAGCACCGTCCCTTTCATTAAGTGACGTGAACCCACCTGATATTCAGAAAGTTGTGGTCGAGCATATTGTACGGAGGCAGGACCCTGTGCCACACATGCAATCCCAGGTGAGACTCCGTTCCTTCTCCGGCAAGACTCCCACACCTAATCATGAAGCCGATTATGACACATGGAGGACACACATTGAGTTGCTCCAAAATGACCCTAGCATGTCCCCCTTGCAAATATCCAGAAAAATTCTTGAGAGCTTGCTCCCACCAGCAGCTGATGTAGTTAAAGGTTTATGGTCTGAGTCATCGCCCGCAGCCTATCTACAGCTCCTAGACTCAGCCTTTGGCACTGTGGAAGATGGAGAAGAGCTCATATTGGCATCACAAAGCAAAGAGCTCAGGTGCAGTTTCATGGTGCCTGTGGTTGTGAGCCAGAAGAGAAGAATGTGAGCAGTATCAGTGCTATTGGGGATCTGAGAAAACAGGTGGCAAGTCTGCAAAGCCAGTTAACTACATTCATGTCACAGAAAAAGACAAAAGGACCTAGTGACAAGGGATCTGCAGGAAAACCCCAGAACAGAATGTCAAAGCCAGGCGAGACAGATACAGGCGTTCAAAGACAGACCAAAAAGAAACAGACATACAAACCAAGGCCATGGTACTGTTTTAACTGCGTCGAAGATGGGCACATCGCTCCATGCTGCACCGACCCTGCCAAACCCCGCCTAGTGGCAGAAAAGAAGAAGCAGTTAGAGGAAAAACAGCACCAGTGGGAAACACAAAATGGGTCAAACTTACCTTTTAAACAACTAACAGTTCCTGTTGCGGGACAAACAGGAGCTGAGGAGAGTCAACAGCGTCCCTCAGACGTAAACAACCAAGACAAAACTCCTGTTAAAATGGACAAAGTCAATACACCGGCGCAGAACATTAAAGCTCAAGCATGTTCCGGCCTACAACATTCAAAGCAGAGCCAACCATTCAGACTCCCAAACCAGCTGGTTGGAGAGAAGAGCACAGCTCGAGTGGCTGTTAAAGGTGAAGAGGTTAACTGTCTTCTTGACTCAGGCTCACAAGTTACCACCATGCCTGAGTCATTTTGCAAGCAGCACTTTTCAGAGCAGAAGATAAAGCCACTTCATGACCTTTTAGAAGTTGAAGGTGCTAATGGCCAGCTAGTGCCTTACTTTGGCTATATAGAAATGACTATAACTTTCCCAAAAGACTTCATAGAGGTCCCCATAGAAGTAGACACACTTGCTTTAGTTGTCCCTGACACTTCACTGTCTCTCATGCTCATAGGTACAAACACCCTAGATGTACTGTTTAACATTTACTCAGAGAGTGACTTAACTGATCGTCAGCCCCTCCCACATGGTTACAAAGTAGTTTTCAAAGTCATTGAGCTAAGACGGAAGCAGGCAAGCAACAACCATCAGGAGGTAGTGAAGATGCAAGGCAAAGAGCCTCAAGTCATTCCAGCTGGTGAAACCGTGGTGGTGGAAGGAGTTGCCCTTGTCAGTGGTTTTCAGGATGAGAAATCCGTCGTCCTTGAGTACCCATAGTCGTCCCCCTTGCCAGGTGGCCTGCTAGTAACAGCTGGTTTAGTGAATTTCCCACAGTTACGGCCCCGTAAACTGCCAGTCATCATTAGTAATGAATCTGACCATGACATTGTCATCCCCGCCAAGAGCACCATTGCAGAGATTAGTGCTTATCAGAGCATTATATCAAAAGAACACAGTATAGTTAAACAGTCAGAACCCCCACAGAAATCCCCTGAGGCCCAGTCATCCCAAGAGCCCACCTTAAACTTCAACTTCGGTGATTCTCCAGTCCCGCTCGAATGGAAGCAACGCATCACTCAGCAGCTCAACAAAATGCCAGATGTGTTTGCACAACATGACCTGGACTTTGGCCGGACAGATAAGGTGCGACATCATATAAAACTCTCAGATGAAAGTCCCTTCAAACTACGCGCCCGGCCAATCCATCCCCAGGACATTGAAGCCGTCCGAAAGCACATTCAAGAGTTTCTTGATGCGGGAGTCATCAGGGAGTCCGAGTCGCCATTCGCGTCACCCATGGTGGTAGTTCGGAAAAGGAACGGCCAAGTCCGGTTGTGCATTGACTACAGGCGTCTAAACCTCCAGACTATAAAAGATGCCTACAACCTCCCGAAGTTGGAAGACACATTCTCAGCCCTCAATGGTTCACAGTGGTTCTCTGTCCTCGACTTAAAGTCAGGGTACTACCAGATTGAGGTTGAAGAGGCAGATAAACCGAAGACAGCCTTCGTGTGTCCCCTCGGATTCTGGGAGTTCAACAGAATGCCTCAAGGTGTGACAAATGCCCCCAGCACGTTCCAGCGGTTAATGGAGCGGTGCATGGGGGATATGCACTTGAAGGATGTGTTGGTCTTCCTTGATGATGTGATAGTATTCTCCAGAACCCTTGAGGAGCACGAAGAGAGACTCATGAAGGTTCTCACTCGTCTCAAAGAGTTTGGGTTGAAATTGTCTCCAGAAAAATGTGTCTTCTTTCAGACATCTGTCAGTTATCTGGGCCATGTGGTTTCCAGAAATGGCGTGGAGACAGATCCTGAGAAGATTTCAGCCCTTAAGACATGGCCTGTCCCCCAGACCCTACAGGAGCTGAAATCATTCCTTGGTTTTGCTGGGTACTATAGGAGGTTCGTTAAGGGCTACTCCAGCATCGTAAAGCCTCTCCACAACCTAACCTCTGGCTACCCACCTCTCCACAAGAAATCAAAAGTGAAACCAGCAAACACAAGCCAGAAAACAAATCAATACCATGACCCAAAAGAACCCTTCGGGGGGCGCTGGACGTCAGCCTGCCAGCAAGCCTTCGAGTCAGTCATCCAGAGCCTCACTACAGCCCCTGTTTTAGCCTTTGCTGATCCCCAGAAACCCTATATACTAGATACGACGCTAGTACCACCGGGCTCGGTGCTGTGTTGTATCAGGAGCAAGGGGACCAGCTTAGAGTCATAGGGTATGCAAGCAGGGGGCTGTCAAGAAGCGAGAGCCGCTATACAGCGCACAAGCTGGAGTTCCTGGCACTCAAGTGGTCAGTTACGGAAAAGTTTAGCGACTATCTTTACGGCAACCACTTCACCCTGATCTCAGCCAAACTTGACGCAGCCGGCTATACGTAAAAACTGTAATTAATCTTTACACTGCTAAAGTGGGTTACACTTTGCCTACTGATACTAAAATAAAGTGTAGTGCAATAGCCAAGTATGAAAGAGATAAAAGCATGGATGGCCTTTTCTAAGTCTGAAGGGGAAAGGAATGACCTGATCTTGTTTATTCGTCTCAGTTGGGCAAAGCAGGACTGCACTACTTTAGTCACCTGAGCATCTAAGGAACAATTCTGGATCAGAAATAACATCTAGTTTGTGGGCCTCTTTTAAAAAAATATTAGATAAGGCAACCAGACTAGAATGTGATAATTTCCTATAAAAGTCTACATACTGAAAAGAATTTTTCTGCTTGGACAATCTTGCTTGTTGGTGGCTACATGATAAACCCGTTGTGTCAGAATAATTTAAGACTGCTCAGATCACGCAAACTATTTCTCTAACTTTCTTGGTCTGATAGGAAAAAAAAAAAAAAAAACACGGTCAACTTTCACGGGTGCGTTAGGAGTTTGTCTGCTAATAATGACTGTCCACTTCCTGTCTTTTTGGATGACAAAAACAACTTGCTTAGAATCAGCTTTGCAGTTTTGTTGAATCTAGTATAATAAAGTTAACTTTGACTGTTTGCTCTTTTGAACCATAATAACGATTGTTCATTTCTTGCCACAGCTGCAAATGTTAGCACTGTTAATTTGCTGTCATCTGTCTTCTCTGAGACCAGTAGGTTCTGGCTCTTGCAGGTTTTTTCACATTATTTCTGGACCACACTTTCTCATCCTGATGGTATAGTGTTACAAGTTACAATACAGGTATATTCATGGCACTTCTATGATCATTGCTGTCTGATCATGGCTGAGTCTTCTTCAATTCACTCAGGTATGACAAATAATGTTTAACAGACCTGGGACCCGCAGTAATAGAACTGGACCTGACCCAGACTTAATTGACCATATAAATGGATTCAAACTGGTACAGGTCCAAGGCAACGGGTTGAATCATGAAGACCTCTAGTTTGAGCGGTAGTGGATAACTTTCCTTAAGGGCTCCCATCAACCACTCTAATTTAACATTTAATTACGGCTATAATTCAGTTTTCTCGGGGTGGTTCCCACCTGAGACACTGTTACGTATATAACAAACTTTTTTAAAATTCCTAAATGTATTATACCACAGTATTAAATCATTAATTATAATGTAAAAAATATATTTTCAGTGGATTAAAAATGTTTAGTTGATTAACTGTAACATATTATGATATTTTTAATGGATTATCTGCGATTAATAGCTGTGGCTATCAATTGTTTTTGTAATCGAGTAGTCTGCTGTTCCAATAATTAATCAAGTAATTTGATAACAAATACTTTTGCTTTATTGCACAGTAATAATAAGTAGGGATGGGAATTGAAAACCGGTTCTTGTTGAGAATCGGTTCCCAGTGTTTCAATTCCTTGGAATTGTTTGCCAATTTTGCAAATTTTGTAAAATACGCGCGTTTGTGCACATCACCACGCATGTAAAAAAAAACAAAAAAAAACAGCATTTTGCTAGTATGATAATAATCTCCACCCTTCTTTTCTCAGCCACTGAATTTGAAGTGTTACTTGCATTTCAGAGAGATAGTTTAGATTATGCGGCTGAATAAAATCGGTATATCATTTTAATGTTGTGGGTATTCGGTATTTATTAATTTATCTGCATTAGCTTCCTCCTGTTTTTCTGCATGACACACCAATTTTTTTCTACGCCTTGTTTTTATTCTTATGTGCTTGTCTCCCCAAATACCAGAATTCTATAAGGCTGATGTTTCATTTCTCTAATGTCAATTCCTTTGAAGTTGGTAGAGTAAAGCAAAATTAAACTTGAATGCGTGGACAGTAACGACTTTCTGTTTTGCAGCCTGGAATCCACATTCAGCAAACACAAGAGGTCATCATCCGATGTCTCACTGATCATCTAGGAGAAGATGCAAGTGCCTTGATAAAGGACTTTGGGGTAAGTACATTAAATACAGTAACAACAAATGTATGAATCCCTTGCAATTACATGGTTTTCTAGATTAATTAGTTTTGAAATGTGAATCTTTATCAAATAAAAAGTATAGACAAGTTAGTAACACAAATAATCACAATTTTTCGTGTCTTTATTGAACACATCCATTAAATATTCACAATACTGGTGGAAAAAGTAAGTTAAACTGAGGAAACTGACTGACCTACACCTTAAATGTGTAAGTGTTTTACTTTTCAGTATGGACATGAACAATGCAATGCTTTGTGTGGTAATAAAGTAGATTGTGTTTGTTCATTATGGAACTTAGATAAAGATCTGGACATATGTTAATGCAATCCTGAGGTTTTGTTTAATGAATGAGCAATGAGGGATCACTTTTGTGTCCCATGAAGACTTAAAATGAGTTGTAACCAGTTATCTTTATGTCTGCAGGATGCTGCTTATACACCTGTCAGTGTACAAGAGGAGCTGGGAGATGAAGTGATGAAGACTTACGTGCTGTGCAACCAAGATGGGTCAGTTGTTGAACCTGCTGATGTAGGGATTGTAATTGAGGGTGTCACTGTCCTCAGAAGCCTTAGCGATCTTAGCAGAGCTTGCTGCTATCTACTGGTCTAACCGGTGTCTTGGATCTGAGCTACCCCAAGAAGCTCAGATGTAGTTTTGAGGTATTTCAAAAAGTTCTGATGGGGCTTGATCCAGGAAATCTGTTGACTAAAGTTCAGAGACTGAAAAATTACCTGTGTACCTAGATTACTGTACTCTGACTACTGTTAAGCAATATGCCCTGATATCATGTAACTTTTTCATTTACAAGGTAAGCCAAGAAAAAGATTTCATTCTGGACTGTTGTTATATTACTTGCAGTTCAACCGTATGCAGAGTTCAGTTGGCAAGAAAAAACTGGTTGAAAGTTGAGCTATATAAAAGGCTACACAGTTTTACAATTGTATGTAGGGGAATTAACTTAACTTGGTATTGCATTCGTTAATAAAATATCGGGGCACCACCTTCCTCAGCTAAGAAGGACTGTATGGACTAACTCCTGTAATGCTGATGTCATGATAACGGATGAACCAACAGTAAACCAGTCTGATAATCTGAAAGGTAAACTCTGGATATAGGGATCGTTTATATTCAGCTCAAAAGGACACCGTCTGACTTTGACTTGAATAAAAAGAACTTATTTATTGAACACAATTATGAATAATGACTAACGTATCATGAATAGTACGACAGAGAATATAGGTGATCTGAAATAACACAAGCAATTGCAGAAAGAAACTTATGGCAAACAATGGCAGAATGAGTTTGGCGATAGTGAGAAGTAGTTAAAGGGAAAACTGGGGACGCGAAGGTGAAGTTAGTTCACTGGACGAATGGTTGAAAGAATTTAGGCAGATTTACAGTGTCATAACCTCACGGACCAACTCTTATTCAAACCCGCTTATCATGCCTACTTGGTCAGCAGCGTTCCTATCAAGGCCTGCTCCGAACTGGCCCGAAGATGCTTCCAGTAGTCGTCCGTGGCTCGATCTGCTTGGCGGTCCGGTGGAAGGACCAGGCACACGGAGGTTGAGAGCTGATGTTGGACGGTGGTGTTTCAGGGACTGGACCTCTCCGGTGTCAGTGGCAGGCGAGGAACGGCTTCAGATGGTTGCTCCCTGATTCAAGGGGTACACAGCTGGCTGCAGGTTTTCGATTTAGTTGTGTCCGTGAAGCATGATTTAGACTGATAATAATAAAATTGATAGTCTCTTCGATGGCCGGTCGAAAAGTGTCTCCAAAATTATTATTACTTGATTAGAATTTTACTAAAAAAAAGAAAACAAATCGTGTGGCTTAAAGTGGCTATGAACTACACAAAAGACTGAGAAAACAAACGGAATTAAACAGCTGAACGAGACTAAAGACGAAAAAAAGGCTGGATGAAACTCAGCGGAAAACAACTGTTAGAGGCGAAGAAGTGAACAAGACTAACTAACTGCTGTGCTTTACAGACAATTAAATCTCGCTCCAGGCGTGTCTAATCAATAGGCTGTCACTCGTGTGGGATGGTTCGCGGGCGTGCGATATGATTTCACTTTATGGAGCGAGGATTAATTAATGGTTCATACAGGGGCTCATCTGCTTCTCACTATGGTCAATCACATATAATTTGAATGAACAATTTTCAAAGGCATTCCAACATTGTTCACGACATGCGTTAGATAACTTTGCAAGTAGATGACAACATTTAATAATGATCAAAATGACAATTTCTAATGCTTATCCTAATATATATGATGACTCAAGATATAATTACCATTAACATAGCAAGAAACAAGGAAAGAGGCAACTTACATTTGCCTGAAATGATTACACTATTATGACTACTTATTAATAAATGTCTCATTAAGTGTATTCAACCTAACCGCTATAACCCCTAGATGGCAGTATGGTTCCATGGTAGAACTTTGGGCAAACTTGGTAAGAAAGTTGAAGTCATAGCTTTGTCATTCTACAAGCTACAAACACCGAAAAAGCATTGATATCACACAGATTACGGGCTTGATACTGTAAGAAAATCCAAAGTGAGATCAAACATAGAGATTTGGTTATCCTGGTGTACTGGAGAACAAGACACACAGATCTACAAAACCATTTGTTTCAGGAATGTCTAATTTACAACCCTTCAGCATTATCTGGTTTGTGGATTCCTCTCAGGCCTGGCATGTGTTCACCCAGACAGCTTTATTGTCCGTATCTCCCATGGGGCTATCAAGAAGGAATTAGCACCTCCATGATAAACGTCCTGAGAAAGGTAATCTTTGATGTGAAGGTTTTGGTGTTCCCGCTTTTCTGAAAGAGCGTGGAGGAGATGTCTCTGAGCCAGACATCCTGTCTCTCTCTGAAATCCCATTCCCTGTGAACATTCCAAATAGTCAATAACTCTTAAAAGTGAGGCTGTTTAACACCTCCACCTCTACTGAGAAAGGCAGAAGGGGGAAGAGAAGGTCAGTTAGGGGCCAGTTCTGCTACATGTATAATCAAAACTCTTCTTGATACTTTGTGTTTGTTTGTTTGTGATACTTTTATTTGAGTGCAAATTTTTGCTATTAACAAATGCGTTAATGACAAAATTTCACTCTGGACGGTTATTGTTCGATGATGTGTTACTTAAAGGACCAATTTGTGTCTCTGACTTGTAGCATTTAAAATGGGTGCTGCAATCCAAATTCAGATAGTGGAGAGAGCTGTCTCTGCTTGCCTCGTTGTCCCCAGACCTGAAGCTCATGCATGTCAGTAACACTGAAGCTTCAGGAGCAAGGCTGAAACTATAAAACTACTAAATGTCAAGTCCTGCACATTGAGTTGATAAGCTACTGTATAGGATATGTTTTCTTTTTTGGTCGGGTAGAATCAGTTATATCTCAACCAGTTCACTGCCCGCTTACATAACTCCAACACCTTTCACATCAGGCTGTGGAAATGCGCCACATAGTGCCTTAACAATGCATATCTGCTCCTTACCCGCTCTGGTCAAAATAAAAATGGTACATTATGGACCAGAATGGAAATTTAGTTGGACATACTGGTTATTGCATGTCAGAGAAGTCCGGATCTCACCATAGCATGTTTCCTTAATCTCTGATGATATATTAAGGTCATTTTATGAGTACAGTTATTTATTAGTACAGTAGAAATTATATATTGGTCATAAAGCTTTTAAGCGTTTTAAGTGCTTTTTACTGTTAATTGTACATTTCAGCCATTTTCAGTGTTCAGTCTGCAGAGCAATTCTGCCTGTTGGTCTCACATTGTCATTGGCAAGAAAAAAAACTTTTGGCTTTCCTTGATAGTTTGTGGTGACTATGTTTGATTGAAGTGCCCATTGTTCTTGATGCATTTAACTAACATGCAGAGTTAGTTTTTGTAGCATTGGCATTGTAAACCAGGTTAAATTTTGGTTTAACAAATGCTTTCTTAAAATGTTGCTATGTGTACATTTTTTTTATTAGCAATTGATTCCATTAAAGCATTCCTGGACTAAAAGGTAAAATACAATTTTAAAATTAAGTAAGTACAACCTAATTATTTTGATAATTAATCATCACAACATTTAGTAAAATTAGCACATACAGGTGCTGGTCATGAAATTAGAATATCATGGAAAAGTTGATTTTTTTCAGTAATTCCATTCAAAAAGTGGAACTTGTATAATGTATACATTCATTTCACACAGACCGACATATTTCAAGTATTTACTTCTTTTAATATTGATGATTATACCTGACAACTAATGAAAACCCCCAATTGAGTATCTCAGAAAATTAGAATATTGTGGAAAAGGTCAATATTGAAGCTATCTGGTGCCACACTCTAATCAGCTAATTAACTCCAAACACCTGCAAAGGCCTTTAAATGGTCTCTCAGTCTAGTTCTTTAAGCTACACAATCATGGGGAAGACTGCTGACCTGACAGTTGTCCAAAAGACGATCATTGACACCTTGCACAAGGAGGGCAAGTCCCAAAAGGTCATTGCTAAAGAGGCTGGATGTTCACAGAGCTCTGTGTCCAAGCACATTAGTAGAAAGGCAAAGGGAAGGAAAAGATGTGGTAGAAAAAAGTGTACAAGCAATAGGGATAACCGCACCCTGGAGAGGATAGTGAGACAAAACCCATTCAAAACTGTGGGGGAGATTCACAAAGAGTGGACTGCAGCTGGAGTCAGTGCTTCAAGAACCACCACTCACAGACGTATGCAAGACATGGGTTTCAGCTGTCGCATTCCTTGTGTCAAGCCACTCTTGAACAAGAGACAGCGTCAGAAGCGTCTCACCTGGGCTAAAGACAAAAAGGACTGGACTGCTGCTGAGTGGTCCAAAGTCATGTTCTTGGATGAAAGTAAATTTTGCATGTCCTTTGGTAATCAAGGTCCCAGAGTCTGGAGGAAGAGAGGAGAGGCACAGTATCCACGTTGCCTGAGGTCGAGTGTCAAGTTTGCACAGTCAGTGATGGTTTGGGGTGCCACGTCATCTGCTGGTGTTGGTCCACTGTGTTTCCTTAGGTCCAAGGTCAATGCAGCTGTCTATCAGGAAGTTTTGGAGCACTTCATGCTTCCTGCTGCTGACCAACTTTATGGAGATGCAGATTTCATTTTTCAACAGGACTTGGCACCTGCTCACAGTGCCAAAGCTACCAGTACCTGGTTTAAGGACCATGGTATCCCTGTTCTTGATTGGCCAGCAAACTCCCCTGACCTTAACCCCATAGAAAATCTATGGGGTATTGTGAAGAGAAAGATGCGAGATGCCAGACTCAACAACACAGAAGAGCTGAAGGCCACCATCAAAGCAACCTGGGCTCTCATAACACCTGAGCAGTGCCACAGCCTGATTGACTCCATGCCACGCCACATTGCTGCAGTAATTCAGGCAAAAGGAGCCCCAACTAAGTATTGAGTACTGTACATGCTCATACTTTTCATGTTTATACTTTTTAGTTGGACAACATTTTTAGAAATCCTTTTTTGTATCAGTCTTAAGTGATATTCTAGTTTTCTGAGATACTGAAATACGGATTTTCATTAGTTGTTAGTTTAAAATCATCAAAATTAAAGAACTAAACATTTGAAATATATCAGTCTGTGTGTAATGAATGAATATAATATACAAGTTTCACTTTTTGAATGGAATTACTGAAATAAATCAACTTTTCCATGATATTCTAATTTTATGACCAGCACCTGTATGTTTGGTTAAATAGAAGTCTAATTTTCAGTTACATCTACTTTGGATTTGGAATTTTATGTTTTTTTTTTGTGGTTTTCTCTTATGAGGCACAATTGCATTGACTCAGGATTTTTATTATATCTACTCAATTGTTTCATGTCATGGTACTAAATGTAGTTAGTTCGATATACTTAATATTTTTACTTAGATTTACCAAGATTATAAAATATATTTAGATGATTTCGCAATTTTTTAATTTACTCAATATTTTTAAGTGTAAAAATGTTTCACCAAAGAAATTGAGTAGAGCACAGTAAAAGTTTTTAGAGTGTATATCTACAATTACATGCCAATTTATTGGTTGTCTGCCAATCAGGAGGTCTGTGGTTTGATCCCTGGCCTCAGCAGTCCACATGCCAAAGTATCCTTGGGCAAGATACTGAACCCAAAAACTGTCCCCGATGCTGCGCCATTGGTGTGTGTAAGATGTATGTATGTCTGCCAAATGACTAATTGTAAATGCAATTTACACTAGTTCAGAATCAGTTCTGAGATTTTGGCAGTTTTGCTTTGATACATCTTGTCCTTGTTTAAATGGCTAAATTACATGAAACTGATAGCAATTTTCTGAACTTGGAAGGTTGTTAGAGCTGAGTGACAATGATAATGATGGACTCTATTTTGTCATCATCCTCATTACTAAAGGCTGTTTTCCATGTGTATGTCTGAAGTACAAGTAATATTGTTAGATTATTGATGTTGAAATATCCAGTGAAAAATAGTGTTATATTGGTTTTTGTCAGCATCATGTAACCCCACTTTCACCATGTAAATATCAAAACAGCTGTTTAAAATATCTTGAAATATCAATAAAATATCAATCACTTTGTTTTTGTCATGGACAAGCATATAAATCCATTAAAATGAGGGCCATGCATTTGAGTCTCTGTGTATGTTCTTGAGTTGCTCTGTCTGAGCTCAACATGAGATGCATGACTTAGTAAGAACTCTGATTTCTATGCCTGAGGTCAAAAAGGAAAATCTGAGAATTATTTGAGAGCATGATGAGATCTTTTTTAAAACTTAAAGGGAGGCCAATTTGAGATATTGTGTGGCTCATAAAGAAAAAAGTGTGAAACAGGAGACATAAGCCATAGTCTCATTTTGATTTCACACAGACATTATTGTTGTGTAGGAGAAATACTTTTTGAGACCCCTTTTCTAATTTTCTTTTCCTCTGGATAATTAACAAGTTATGCCTTTTATCTATATCTTGAGACTCTAGCAAGTTACTGCTCCCATTCCAGAAATAGTCCAGCATAACTAGATATACCTTTATATCTCATTCAATGTGAACTTTATATAATATGTTAATGAGTGAGCTTTTGAGGTGCTGGTAGCTGGATTTTGTTACGGATATGGGTTTGGTATCAATCTTCTCATCTAACACTCCACCAGAAAGTGAATAAGCATATTTGTTAAAATGTTCTTTTAAGTTATCTGTAATGTCGTATTATACATTTCAGAGGTTTTACCCATTAAATACTTAAATCAATGTGAATAACCCAATAAAAATCTCTTTAATATATAGTCATATACAGTCTTTACAGCAAGTTAGGGTAAACAGGTGCTCACCACAACTCCATACACAGGCATAAGATTGATATCCATTTGACAAATTGGCAACCAAGCACTTTTGCTACCAAGCAGAACTACTCTCTCAAGCAGAGTTAAAAGAATGTTTCAGATTTGGAGGAATTATGTGAATTCCATGCACTCCTTAGGTACAGGGAGAAGCAGCATCCATCTTTCCTAAGGATTGTTCCTCTTTCATCCTACAGTGTTGGTGACAGCATTGGGCTATAATTATGTGTGATTATTCTTAAACATCTCCCTGAATGTAACTGTAAATGCAAATGTGATTTTTATATCTGTAAAGAATGTGAATAGCGTTTGCAACCTTCACAATGGGGCATGTGACAACACATATTCATGTGGCCTCTTTAGATAATTTGCTATCATTTAAATATTAATGTGGCTCCCTTGTCTGCAGTAGTGGGCCAAGATAGAGATTTTGCATGTAGATGGCATCAGACTGAAATAAAGATCAAAGACAAGAGAAATCCCATTTGTTCCATTCCCTGTGTAAAGCCAAGGCTTTAGGAGAATCTTCCTGCTCAATTTCTGTGCTCAGAAAGAGGAGCTGAATGTGAGCTGTGGCTGGCACAGATGATAGAAGCTGATATCTAGCCAGTAAATATTGAGAACACACTATGTGGCTGCTGCTGTTACCGCTGTTGGCCTCTGCTCTTTGAGTTTTGTCTGGGACAGTGAGAGATGCTACTTTTAGCACAGTTCAGCTGGAATGATATATCAGTTATTTCAATTACAGAATTATATTAGATTATAGAATTGGGATAACTAATGTGATAATAAAGAATGAGCCAGTACTACTATTTATCTTAAATAAATAAATAAATAAATAAATCAGACTGCTATTGTTATGATAGAAACACTACAGTCCACACACATACTTTTCCATTTTACATGTCTTTTGGCAATTGCTCCAATTGCTATCTCTCATATGAACACTAGGGATGTACCTGAATCTAAATACATTATATGGGAAAGCAAAAATATTGCATCAACCATTATGTTTTTCAAATCCATGCATATCATTGTGGATGGCTACATAATAAAAATGCTGATTGTTAACTGTAACTGTCCCTTCCTCTCTGCAGTCAGACCTGACATATTTTGAAAAAGCCTGTCAGTTAGGTCAGGTTCCCCTTGGGAGAGGGATGTCACACATATCAGCGTACACAGATGCAACTCTCTTTGGATGGGGAGGAATGTGCTGAATGTGTTTGTTCACTGGCTGAGTGTAAGCAGTGCAGTCAGGCCTAGTGGTTAAGGGAACAGTACAATAATGATCAATGATGCATTGAATTTAAGGACATCATGATGAGAATGTTTTAGCATTACTGTACCTAACCATTGTATCCGCAAATTTGCATCTGCCTTAGTTAATCATTGATTTGGGCATCATGGCTAGGTGGTGTGTTGTTCTTTCACTATTGTCATTTGATTGACATTTAATGTAATTGTAGCCAAAAGGTGTTCTTTAACAGTAGCATCATATATCACCAATAATTAAAAAAATGTAAATATATTAACATTTATTGAAGAGAGAGAGATGAAAAATACAGTATGAGGATGTGGTAATTATTATGATTAATTATTTATATATATAGTATATATAAATTATATGTATGACAGATAATAATGCTCTCTGCATGTCCAATATACACAGAAAAAAATTCCAACAATTAACAATTAAATATGATGTGTCTGTGTGTGCAAACCATATGTATAAATGGAGATGACTAGTAAAATCTAATTATTTTATCAATAAATCTATCTGTAGCTCATTGGATGAAATGCCACACAAGTTCTGTCTTGCTAACTGAGGGCTAGAGGTATTCATCTGTTTTAAGTGAAATGTACCTGTTTGCTAAACAAAAAATGATTTAAAGAAAAAAAATCAAAACACAAAAAATAAAATGTAAATGTACACAACAACATGTATTCAAATTAGGCCCCATTCCAACCTTGGGAAAGGAATTTAATCTTTCAGCAGGCTTCTTGCCCTGAGTACATGGCTGACAGCAAGTCATTCCAGGTTTCTTGACAATTTCAATAACGTTGAGCAGTCACTGGCAGTGTAACAGGTTGGTTTAGGACCCAATTGCAGTACCACCAGTATACAGAAGTCAATTCTAGCAGGCAAAGTCAAAGGCAGGCAGTTCCAGTAACAAGAGATCAATCCAATAAAGAACACTGGAGAGTCTTGCATGATGCAAAGAACAATCTGGCAAAGAGTGAGTGTGGGAGAGCAGCTTA
>JBBMOE010000010.1:13724273-13751771 GCA_037975065.1 Chaetodon trifasciatus
GTCATAAAGAATGTTAATCTTGCGACAAAAAAATGACACTGTTAAAATTGATTTGCGTTAACAAGTTTTGACAGCACTAATATATATATAATATACTAATATATATATATATACACACACATACACAAACTGACCATATATATATGTAACTTGAATGTCATGGTATGGGGAAAGTGACAAACTATGGTTAAGTGGTAGCAGCATGTGTGAAGATCCGCAGTTTCCATTCCTTTTTTCCCTTTGTATCTTGTTTTTCCCCCCTTCCTCTGTCTCCTGCTGGTCTCTCGCGTGTCTGTCTGGTGTCAATGTGTCTCTATGCAGGGGCGTGGCTGACAGTTTGGACTTGGTCTCCTCTCCTTGAGCGCAGCTGCACTCCACCATTCAATCAAGACTCATGTGCTGCCACAGCACATAAGCCCCTGCTCTCCACTCAATATTCATTGAAGCGTCCGTTCATCTTTCTGATGCTTTTGTAAAACAAGGGTGGTTGTGGGTATGGAAGTGATGGTTAGGAAATGCAAAACAATTATTGTAATTTAGCAGGTCTCAGCTAAATAGTTAAAATACACAAGTCCGGCCTAACACTAAAAACCGTCAAGATGATTTAAAAATGGGGCAATAAATTGAGCAGGCCAGAATAAAATCTAATTAAATGTGATGTGAAGGTTAAAAGTCCACATCTTAAAACTAAGGGCTAAAAAGGCTAAAAGCCACTCAGCTGTCCATGAGGGGGGAAACGATGGCGGTGTGTGGCCTGTTGCTGTGTGTAGCTCAACAGTGGCACTTCTGTGTCTCCTGCTTGGCTGCACTGGCTTCTTTCCTCCAACCTCCCACGCCTGGGGCCATCCACCTGACACACACAGAGCTTCCAGCTGTATCGTGCACACATTAACCTAATGTAACCCTGCTAAAAATCCTTAGCTATAAAAATAGATAATAAATAGTTTAAAAATGTTAATTTTGGGTAAAATTGTTATTAAAAGTGTAAAAAGAATATTTCATAATGGTTAAAATAGTTTGATAATAGAGAGGAGTGTGATAAATACATTTTAAAAGACACAAAGGTGCATTGTTAAATGTGTCATTTTATTTTGAAAATTTTCATGGGTAAAGAGGAAGTACTGATTGAGCATAGGTGTAATTCTGGTCCTTAATTGGTTAAGGTGTGACTGGCAGGGTCAGACAGGAAGAAGGAGAGACTGAGAGTGTGAGTTTTATGCGGGAAGGAGCTTGACGAAAAAAAAGATCGAGAGAAGAACGACGATCGTAAGGAGACAGCACGGAGACGCATGGTGGCGAGAGTGTGATTTTCACACACACAGTGTGTAGATTTCAGTATCTAAGAGTGTCTACTCGACATTCTTGACTTGGATCCAGAAACTAGCCCTGTTTGGTGTACAGCCAGCGACTCTCTGCTTGGAAATTTCTGTTGTAGCTGCAGTTGTATTAGTTTAGCGTAGCGGCTGAGCTAATTCAGAGTGTGTTATTAGCATTCGCTGGCAAAGTGAATATACTTAGCTGAAGTAGCTAAACCAGCTGCTGTTGACTGTGCCCCGTGGTCTCAACATGGGGCGTGAGGATTCATCTAGACTGCTGCTACTCCTGTGTGTGTGACTCGCCTCCTTCAGATATTGTCGCGGGCCGCCAGAGAGAGACTCCACCGCCTTTTCACCTGTCTGCCTTCATGCTGGGCGCCTAGCTGCAGCATCGCTTGTCATCAGAGACCAGGGGCCTCATGTACAAAGCGTGCGTACGCACAAAAACGTGGCGTACGCTCTTCTTCACGGCAAAGTTCAGATGTATCAAAAGTGAAGTGACTGTGGAAATGTGCGGTGCCTCACACCAACTCCATGGCTGGCGTACGCACGTTTCTACAGCTGTTGATCTTTTGGCGACACTTAGAGGTGATACTGGGATGTGCACATCAGAGACACAAGAGCAATTAACACTGATGAACATTTAACACATTTACGTGTCTGCAATTACATGAATGGATATAAGAGCATGCGCAAAGTGGTGCAAAAAATACCGTTAAAAAAATGGCTGCTTTAGCAGTATTAGAAGAAACTGCAAATGGTGCAAGAAGAGAACATAATTGACAGTGAACCATATTGTTTGTGATTTTAAGTTATAATAAATAATTGACTTATCATTTCCTGAAACAGTTTGGTAAAAATTCTTTGACATACCTCAAAGTTAAAGGTGAATGCAGTAACTGACTATCATTAAGGTTCTCATAAAGTTATTATATTCAGATAGGAGAGATAGACATATTAGTTCAAGGACTCTACGGTCAGTTAAAAATTAGTTCCTTTACGAACTCAGGGCCCCTCTCTGCCGTATACGGGAGAAGTGGGCTACAATAATCAACACAACGTTCTCGTTTACCAGAGTGTTAGTACTTGCCCTTAGGGATACTCCCACTGGAGGCAGAGCTCCTCACTCTGCCACTGCGTGTGTGTTACATCATATCACTATGGATTCCCCTTGCTGATTGCTGGTGTTTGTTTACCGTGGCATCTGCCTCTCATCTACCTGCGCTCTCATCTGCTTTTCTCTGCCCGTTGGCAGTGGTGGCGGGGGTGGGGTTATTTAATTCAGCATTTCTTAGTGCAGGTGTGTGTGTGTTTGTGTGTGTGTGTGCCGCTGAGAGAGAGAGAGAGAGAGAGAGATAATTGGTAGTGTTGTTAATTGTAGGTGTTGGTGGCAGGTTTTGACGCCTTCAGCACAGGGGTTGGTGGCTCCCATTTGAAACACTGTGGTTCCAGGCCAATTGAACTGTCATGATGAATGACAGAGTTCCATCTAGTGGCAAGCTGTTCTTTGTTTTGGTCTTGTTTAGTCTGACCACAGAGAAAACCCTCTCAGCATCTGCATTCGAGTGAGGGAGCACGAACACTAATGCAGCTATCTTAGAAAGCCTCCCAAACTTGCTCAAACTGGTCACCTTTGAAAAAAGGAACAAGAACCTCTATTACTCAAATGCTTTGCCTTTGTGATTTCAGTTAATTATGTGTGTGTCATGTGGTGCCAAATATTTCTTACCTTGCTCTTGACTGAGGACATACTACCCCAAAACTCCTCAACATTACAGGTGGTGGGATCTTGGGGCATCGGGATATCCATGAGCCAATACTCCAGGAACTCCTCACTCACGGAGTTCCTGGACAGAGGGGCCGGGGGCCTCCTTCTGCCTGGACACAATATTCTCCCCTGCAACAGAAATCAAATAATGAGATACTTTCTGTACTCATAGGATATGGTCTTCTCCTACGTCAATCAGTCTGTAGCTACTTCGGTGAGATATGAATCAATATAACAGCTGTGCTCTTCCGTAGCTACTTCAGCGAGCATCTGAATCAATGTGTCAATTGACATCTTCTGTAGCTACTTCAGTGAGCACATGAAGCAATGTGTCATTGCTGTCGTTGGAATCAGAAAGTAACATTGTTGTAGCCGGAATATCTAAATCTTACCCGAATGCAGCAATGCTATTTTCGGATTGGCTGTTCGGTAGCTATATTCTTTTTATTTGATTAGCTGGTGCGTGGCAGGTGCCTTCTGAACTCTATGGGGAACTCACTTGACTCCTCTGCCTGATCCACTGTTATAAAAAATATATAAATTCCTGGTATTTTCCTGGTAATTTCTCTACATGAGAAATACAAGGTGTGGCTTGTGAGCGTGTGAATGGGTTGAAATGCATGTGTCTCACGCCCAATGTGTGAGACTTGAGAGCTTTGTGTTGCCCCTCCGTGCACATGACGTCTGCCTCCTGTCTACACACGCTCCTCTGGACCATGTGGTATCTGCCGCTCGTCTGTCGTCTCCTGGTCTCGAGAGTTGAAACCAACCTGCTCAGGTCCGACCCATCAAAGTTTTGCAGTCGAGCACTATGGGCACTGCCTCCATACACTTTTCTCTCGTGATTGGTTAATTATACCAACAATGAACAACTCCACAGGTGCAGGTGATCTTACATCAAATAAAATTTGTAGGGGAATTACATCACTAAACCTCCTCTCTGTCCAGATAATGTGGTGTCTATATGTTTTTCTTCGTTTCTTGTGTTCGAGTGATTTTATGTTTTTGTCGCGCTTGTTTGTCCTAATGCACACATACAGCTGTGGGACTCTTTTTGACATTGGCAACACAGCATTCTGCAAATTAAACCCGGCACATGCTAAGCAGTTACTTGACCTCGGCCTACTCTGGCGGCCCGTTTCGACACCGACCCCCACAACTGCAGCGCACACGCAGAGGAAGCGCCGCAGGCGGTGCGACAGGAGGCGGAAGCGGGGAAAGTGCGGGAGTATCCGGGCTAGGCTAGCGGCAAATCCACACAAGCCAGCTATACCGTCTATTGTACTTGCCAATGTACACTCTGTAGACAACAAACTGGACAATATACACTTTCTGAGATCGACCCAGCAGACTGTGAGAGAGTGCTGTGTCTTCGTTTACGGAAGCATGGCTCAATAACAGCATACCGGACTCCGCCATCCAGTTGGACCGGCTAACGTGCTACCGAGCAAACAGACCCACGGCGGCGGGGTCTGTGTTTATATCAGGGATGCTTGGTGTCAAGACGCTGTGGTGATTTGTAGACACTGTTCACCCCTCGTGGAGTTTATAATCATCAAGTGCTGGCCTCTGTTAATGTCCTGTACAGATAGCAGCATTGACAATAAAGTTGACTTGACTTGACTCATTCAGCTCATTCAGCAACAGACTGATCCATCCCACTGCACCAAAGAGTGACAGAATTTATTTTATTTAATATTAGAAATAAGTATCTACATTTGCTCCTTCTAACTCTTAAGTCTATTACCTTTCTTGTTTTTCATTTTTATTCAGGGGCTTTTTGTAACAAAAGAATTTCCATTTCCATTTGATAGCCATCGTTCAAACTACTACAATAGTTTCTGTCCTGCGGGCTAACAGATACCAGATGTCACTGATAGCTAGACCAGTAGAGGGTTGGACTTATGTAAATGAGATGCAATGAGTTGCGTGGCTCCCCAAGGTGAGAATCTTTCAGGCTGGATTTCTCACTAAGCTAGTTTGCGGAGTGCCTACATTCAAATGGCCACATCCTCTTCAAATATTTTCAGATTTCCATTTGTTAGACATTGTTGGAAAGCTTAGAAACTACACTTTCAGAATCTGTAAATAACTCAAAATGCCCCCCGGGAGACTTGTTGCTGGTTTTCTCATGGCTGGTCACATTTGTTTGATGACAACCAGCAGATCCTCCAGCAGGTGTCCCAACTAACTATGTTAGTTTCGAGGGTTTTCACACCAGCCCCTCCTTCTATTCCTGGGGCGAAGGGATTGAATGCGGCAGTTAAAGATGAGTTGGCCTCTACAGATGACCCTTCTGATTTAGAAGCTCTGATTTCGTTGCCGATCAGATTTGATCACCGCCTGGGAGCATTGCCGGGAGAGGGGCAGCCGTCCTCTGTCCACAGTGCCAGCTGGGAACTCCCCACCACCATTCAGTCTGAGTTCTACTCCTGCAGTCAGGGTGGACGAGGAACCCATGCAGTTGGGGTGAACCCGTCTCACCCCGCCTGAACGGCAGTAGAATCTTACTGATTCTGGCTTGGGAGATAAATTTCTTGATGTAGAAGTTGCTAAACAGACCGGCATTTCTCCTTGTCCCCCTCGATTCCACAGTTCCTGTTAGCGCGCTCGATGGAAAGCGACTAGCTAACGTCACCCATCAGACCGTTCCACTTACTCTTGTTCTCTCTGGTAATCATCAAGTGACCATTCAATTTAAACTTTTCTCATCCCTGTCTGCTCCGATAGCCCTCTGTTACCCCTGACTTAAACTTTACAACCCACACATAAACTGGGAGACAGGGAGGGTGAAAGGTTTGAGTGATTATTGCCACTCTGTCCGCTCTGTACTTACCCTGGTAGGGGGATCCCTTGGGTCCACTGAGGCGAGAATCTCTTGATCTGTGCCTAAAGTTTATCATGACTTAGCAGAGGCTTTTAGTAAGGATCGTGCCTTATCCTTGCCATCCCATCACCCCTATGATTGCGCCATTGACCTCCTGCCGGTTGCACCTCTTCCAACTAGATGAACAACCTCTCCAAGCCCAAACATTAGGCCATGGAGGGCTACATTTATGACTCCTTAGCTGGGGGTATTATCCGGCCCTCGTCTTCCCTGCTGGGCACAGGGTTCTTCTTTGTGGACAAAAAAAAGGTAAGACCCTGCACCCATGCATTGACTTCCAGGGACAAAACAACATTACCGTAAAAAACAGGTATCCTCTCACATTGATCAGTGCTGTGTTTGAGCCGCTGCAGGGAGTGTCTGTATTTTCAAAACTCGATCTCTGTAACGCTTACCATTTAGTGCATATAAGAGAGGAAGACGAGTGGAAAACAGCATTTAACACACCCTCAGGTCACTTCGAGTACCTTGGTATGCCTTTTGGGTTGACAAATGCTCCGGCAGTTTTCCAAGCTGTGGTCAATGATGTCCTGAGGGATGTTCTCCACCATTTTGTTTTTTCTAGGTTACAACTTTGAGAGTGGGCAGGTTGGGGCAGACCCAGAAAAGATCAAGGCTGTTTCTGGCTGGCCTACCCCTAGGGATCGCAAGCAGCTGCAGCGCTGCTAACACGACATGGTAAAGACATACGTATGTGCCTGCAAGGTTTCTTAGATCCTCTGACTCAAACTTCTTGATTGTTCTTGAGGACAGAAATAAAAGGCGCAGAGAGGCAACCTCTGTTAATTATTAGATTTATTATTATTCACTTTTATGTTAAACACTTTATGTGGCATTTTATGCATGAATTGTGTTACATAAATAAAGTTTATTATTATTGTGGCGATGCGAGGGGGTCAGTATAGGAAGGTTTTTGTAAATCTGGTTAAATTATACACTGACTGAATTATTGCCAACAATGCCACCTGCGGAATTTCACCCCAGGAAATATTTTTAAACCAAAGTCACCGCTCAAAAAAATACAATTTAAAAACAACGATAAAACACCATTCACACAGGGCCAAAGAAAGAGGGGAACTAATTTAAAGCTGAGGCTTACTGGGGTGTAGGGGCTATTGATTGGTGCGGAGAAACTCAACCAAAAATATAAGCACCCAGACACTCGTGACAGTCACACACGCACACACTCTGTGAGGAGACCCAGAACCCAGGGGAGCACAGCACACGAGAAGGGGGGGATCCCGCCACCAGATCATCAGCACCACCACTGGACCTCAGCAACTAAAAGGGAAAAAAGGAATTAGTGGGGTTATACTAACACAAATACAAATAAACAGAAAAACGAAAAACAAAATTATTCAAATATAAAGGGGTTTAACCCCACTACTCAGTCAACTGTGCATTAAAATGGATGGATAAATGCTGAAAAAATTAGTGCAAAGGTTCCACACCCCAGATGCACACCAAGCATGTACAAGGGCGGTCTCCAAGCAGAGCAACAGAGAAAAAGAGCCGCACAAAGCAGGAGAAAAAGCAAAAACAAAACAAAAAGCAAAGCAGCGCAGCAGAATAAGCAACAAAAAGCAAACAAAACAAAGCAACAAAAACAAACAATAAAAAGCAGCAGCAGTCCCCCGTAGCTGGTGGCAATGTGTTGCGTTGAAACCAGCCGCAAAACCCAGTCAGCTAACGCTGACATCACTCACACAGTGGGCAGTGGAAACAGTTACCGGGGTCGGCTAGGCATGCCACACCGGAAGGAGGGGGAGAGAGTGTACTGTACAGCTACCGGCATCTACCTAGAATAATGCTATTGTTATCTGCAGACACTTACCACAGCAGGCCATTTAGGTGGCACACACATGCACCGGAGTCAGGAGGCACCAAGTCAGCCGCTCTGCAGTACAACATAAAATTATTAGCTCCCTGCCACTAGAGCTGAAAGCAGCAGGTGAGCAGACAAGCCGCATTACCTGTCCAAAGCAAAAAGTCCAGCCCAAAAAAATAAGTGATATCGCCAGTGAGAGAGAGAATTAGCAGGTGGAAATCGCCCCTTTTATAGGTCAGTACGCCTCCAGTGGTTGGCTGCAGTGTTGCCAATTAGGCATGGAAACCCACAGATCTCTATACTGCTACATTATCATTATTATTATTATTATTATTATTATTATTATTATTATTATTATTATTATTATTATTATTATTATTTGAGACCATTTAAAAGTAAAAAACTTGCCATGTCAATAATAGGGAAAATAAGCCACATCAAAACCACATCCATCTGGGAACAGGATTACTGTGAATGAGCTCCAGCTACACTGTATATTCACCTGCAATTTATTGATCAATAGGAAATGTATTTCAAATTAGAAAATGTTATACTTCAGGATTTATTGTACCCTTTTCATAACACAAAGTGCAGAGGTCAGAATTTGTCTAAGCAGACACTTAGAAAAAGAAAAAAAAAAAGAAATGGCAGTCATGTTTAGGCCTAATTAGCCTATTATTGTTTAATATTTTCATTTTAATATTGAAATCAGTAATGATAACTAGATACTTAACTGGAAAATGCTCTCACACCTCTGCCAAGGAAGCAGTCAGTGCCCAATACAAAAACCACAGTTCAACTATTGATGAATGAGTCCTTCTCAGCAAAATTTCTCTTCAGGATCCCAGAAAGCAACCAAATGTTTTCGTTTTTTTTTTCTTTTTAACTGCGCAGTCTCCCTTCCTTTTTTGCCTCGTGTGTTTCATGTGTTTCCCTTTCCTCTGTCTCTTGTCTGTCTCTCCCTGTCTGTCTTGTGTGTGTATGTGATCACTGCAGGCTGTGGCTGTCAGGTCTGGTCTGGCCTCCTCCTCTCCTGAGCACACCTGACTGCAATTATTCAATCAAGACACATCAGCTAACACAGTATATAAGCACCATTCTTGAAAACTAGTATTTGCTCAATCACCAAGTGGGAACTTAATGATTGACCAAGAGAACCTGTTGCTATTTTTGCCTCCCTGTCCTGTTGTTCTCTGTGCTCAGGTGCCTGCCTTGTGTTCCAGCTATGCTCTGTCTGCCTCATAAGTTACTTAATCTAGAATCCGTCTTCCCCTGGCCTGCTTGTCTGCTCAAGCTAATGGATCTCTCAGATTTGATTGTTCTGCTCTGTTGAAAGGATCATTAAATTGCTTAAACTATTAAACTATTCATTCAACTATTCTCCAGTGTTGCTGACTATTGTCATAAATATGTTTCACACCAGTAAGCCTGAAATTTTATTTGTTGCACCAGTCTGGACCAAGTGTTTCATTCTGAGCTTGAATTTTTTTTTTTTTTTTTAATTTTTGTTTGGATTTACAAGATGACAAGTTTAATTGCAGTTTACTTTTTTTTTATTCTATTTCAGTTGATGACAAGTTAACACTTTGTGTTTCTGTTTTTGTTTTTGTTTTCAGTTAATTGTGTATATGTTAATATGTGTCTTTATTGTGATTGCATCTTGAATTACAATAATCTGCCAGTGTTAATTCCCTCCAATCCAAATAGTGGAGCTGTGTGGGGATCAGTTAATTTCCAGAAGTAACCAGTCTATGCCTGCTCACGATTGGTTGGGATGTGTCGGAGAATTATGCCTGCATCAGTATCCCAGGAGTAAGGCAAGGCAAGGCAAATTTATTTGTATAGCACAATTCATACACCAGGCAATTCAAAGTGCTTTACAGAATCTGCATCTTGAAACACTGTGAAACACTGGCCATCACTGCTGTGCCAGAAGAGAGGAATCTAGAATCCAAAGGGGCTCCCCTGACTGTACCTCAGGGGCCTGCTTTGCTTGGGCAACATGCAGAGTGAAGCAGGAAGTATCAGTCTTGCCTGTCCTCTCAGGGTTAATTAAAACTCACCCTACAGCCCAAACACCACGACCATAAGTCATTTCATGCTCACTGAGGCTGTCATGTGCGAAAGAAGAGTAATACAAAGCAGTACAGGCAACTCTCTGTAATCTTAATCAAATATGCCCAGCTGTGCCCCCTTTTGTCTAGCACTCACTGGATTCACACTTAATTTGAACCTTCTACTCCTATAGAAAGGCAGAAATGGAAAAACAGGGAGAAAGATATAAAGAGAAAGTGCTGTGTTAACAAGTCTCAAGAGGCCTCCAGAACCAGATAACATTTACAAGTTGTAAATCAGACATTCCTGTAGCGAACTGGTTTGTGTGTCTGTGTACTTTCTTTTCTACCACATTGGGATATTGCAAATGATATGTTTGATTCAACTTTGGATGTTCCCACAGCACTAAACTCACAATTTATATGGTATCAATGCTTTTCCCGTATTTCTAGCTTGTAAAGTGACAAAACTATGATCTTAATTCTCATAAGCATTTTTGTCCGGGTTTCTACCACAGAACCATACTTCCATCTAGAGACTAGAAGCGGTTAGGTTTCAGATGCGCGACATGAGATAGTTATAATTAGTAGTGCTTAATTCACCGAATATAATCTGCCTTTCCTTGTTCCTTTGTTCTATTAGTTAGCAAGACTATTAGTTATCATATAAGTTAGTATTAATATTGAAGAATGTTGCCATTAATCAACAAAATGTGTCTGATGCATGTATATTGGTGTCGGGACAGACCATCATAGGAGCGCCGCTGGCACGGAAGTAGGCATTTTCCATGCTGCACTGAGTAAGAGTTGGTGTCGTAGGCTAAAACAATCTCAATTTTCATTAGACTCGCTTAGTCATTAATTCTAGAAATTAACACTACATTTGTATCCTCATTCTCTTTATCTCACTCGCCAAACTCATTCATTTTATTATCCTGCTATAGCTTCTTCATCCAGTTGTTTGTGTTACATCATATTATCCATATTATTCATCGTATCATTCATTATTCATATCCATTTCTCATTATTGTGCCAAAGAAATAATACTTCTCATTTAAGTAATTGTCACACAGTGTCTTTTTGAGCTGGAAATAGATGATCACTATATCCAGATCTTACACTTCAGATGATGAGACTGATCTACCATTAATTCATTAATTATTATTAAACCAGCATTAAAAGAAAAGATTAAATAAAATCCTTCTGAGCTGATAAAAGTTGGTGCCCCTTTCTATATTAACGAGTGCAAACATTAAACTCAAAGGTTTAATGACGTAATTCCCCTACAATGTATAGAGCTAAAGTTGGTGATATCATTGAATATCTGAGTCTTCTTTAAATCACTGTCTACCTATAAACAACAAAAAATATAGCACCAAAGGAAGAGGTTGGGGGGTGGAAGCATTGTTGTGAGTGTATCAGTGGGTTAGGATTAGGTTTGGGTAAAAGCGCAATGCTCTTGGGGGAGCACTGCGAGGGGCACAGGCTATCGGGTGCTGTGGGGATCCAAAGGATTTTGGGACCCTTTTTATTTGGGTTTAAAGGATTTTTGATCCTTAAAAGTGACATATTGGGAAGCTTTTTCAATAAGTTTCATAGGTCTATGATTTCCATAAAACATGTTTCTGAAGCTGTTTGCTGAAAATAGCTTTCAGGAAAAGATTCTTGCCTCCCTCTATTTCCCTCTGTTTCAGTCCCTTTCAGAATGTGCTGTTTCTGGTGTCTGTAGCTTTAAATGCAAATGAGCTACTGCTGTCCCACCCATGTTACTGTGGTAACAGGGAGAGTGTAGCTCCCCCTCAGTTGAATTCACGGACACAAGGTGTTCTTTGTATACAGGCATTTATTCGCATCGAGCATGCCGTGAGAACTAAACAAAATACAGAAATCATAAAAGTCAGTTCGGTGAACTCTAAATCAAAATAATATTCTCATGGAGAACAACTATTAAAAGAAATCTCACAAACATAAAACAGCTTTTATAATTCACACCGACATTAATTAAGACAACGCAGCAACAAACAAAACAGCACATACCTCATTGGCCGCATTAACTCAAGGGGAGAAAACAGTAAATTTCAGGCTTTGCAGGTCTTCATCTACAAGTCTTCAGAACAATTAGCATCAGCATCTTAACTCTTTACAGGTTGTTTTCCGATGCATGGTAGCAGAGTGTGCTGCAATCAACTATAACCTGCCCCTCCCTGAAGCCCCTTAACATTTGTTCCGCTATGAAAATGTCGCAGAATTTCCAACGTCTGCATATTTAATTATATTTATACCAAACAACAAACATTTTAAATATTTTTAACCCTAACTTATTCTTGTTTTTTTTAAATGCAAATTGTTAAATGAATTTGAATGAACTGAAATGAACTTATGAATTAAATCAGCTGGCTCTGATGGCAGCTACAGAGAGTGTAGACTCACGTAGCACTACGCGTGTGAAAGTAGCGGACATGGCAGCACTAAACAGACCGAGTTCTTCAGTAGTTCAACCGTACATGTTCGAACTTGAATCGGATCCTGAAGGAGGGGAGGCTCCTGCAGAACCTCAGAGAATTCAGCAGGATGCTTCTGAAAGGTTAGTTTAAAAACGTCTTTCTATTTTTTTTCTCTTCAGTACGAGCACTGCCTGTACAGGAGGCAGCATAAGAGGCCCACAGTTCAGACGGTCAGTGCTCACACTAGGAAGCACCAATCCTAACTTGTAGCATACCAGAATGATGGGGAGAAACTCAACTAAAAGCATCTAACAAGTATTGGCACCCAAACAAAACATAATTCATACCCCAAGAAATTATATGGGCATGAGACGAAAACACGGAAATAGCATATGTCCACTTTAGTGCCTCTGCTGATTTCACCACGTCACGCAAACCACATAAGCCTGGTATCACATGAAAGCAGAGAGTCTGAAGGTCCTGGTTGTTTACATAAAGAGGAGGGGGTTAGACATGTGGTCCTTACTTAAGAGGTAGCGTGGCAGAGCAGTCTAAGGTACTGGATTAAGGCTCCACTCTCTTCGGGGGTGTGGGTTTTAATCCTACTGCTGCCAAAGGTTTTAAGGTGGCACGGTGGAATGGTGGTAACACTGTCGCCCAGTCCTGGGTTCAATTCTCCCCGTGTTCACCTGGGGTATCCTCCATAAAATATACCCCACTAAAAACATACAAGAAGATCACCACCTGACCAATGGTGATGAAGAGAGTTGGGTCCCTGGGCGCCGCTCTCGCCTGGTCTGCTGCGGAGGAAGGACGGACCAAGGATGGGTTAAACATGGAGAAAATAATTTCACGGAAAGCATGGCGTGTGCATGTAGTGCAACTACTGTGTGATGTGATAATAAAAACTACATTTCTTCTTCTTCTTCTCACTCACTCATACTTTCTCACTTGCTCTCTTGCATTCTCTTTCGTTTTTAGCCTGGAACAAACATGGTGGAGTACTTCCATGAGGCCAAGGCATCCAGACCATACCCCTACATCCTGACACTGGGAAATGATGATCAGCATGCATCTCAGGCCTTTGTCATCGTTGCTGGACAGGCTTTGGAACACGACGCACTGCTTCAGGCCATTGATGTCTGCTTCAAGGCATTCTGTATCTTTGACATTAAATACCCGAAGCAGTGTGAACATGTGTGGGAATTCCTGCAGAGTGCAATCTATGAAATGCCAGGAAGGGAGTCCAAACTGGTAAAGTTTCTTCAAACTAGAATACTTGCTTGCAAGTAGAGCTAACAACCTCAAGGACAGATTGTTACTACCAGGCAAACAGGCGTTTGAAAAATGGACACTAGGCCTGTTTACTGTTGTCAGTTGTTTTGCACTAAATGTTTTACTGACACTGATTTGAACTGTTCCATTTCTTGACCTGAATGATAGAACATTTTATATTGTGGATATTTTGTAATAATAAATTTCAAGGCGGTGCTTTGTAAAGTTTCCAGTATTGTTTAAGTGATTATTACATGATTTGGTAGTTTGGTAGCATGGAGGCTCCACAAGGGACAGTGCTCTCCCCTTTTCTCTTCAGCCTCTACACATCGGACCTCAGACACAACACCAACAGCTGCCACATCCAGAGGTTCTCCGATGATACAGCCATCGTTGGATGTGTATCACAGGGGAACGTATTGGAATACAGGGAGGTTGTCACCAACTTCATCGACTGGTGTGGACTGAACCATCTGCACATAAATGCCAGCAAGACGAAGGATGGCATGGTAATTGATTTCCGAAGGAATGTACCACAGACTACACCAGTGAACATCCAGGGCTTGAACATTGAGATCGTGGGTGTTCACCTCAACAACAAATTGGACTGGACAAATAACACAGGTGCCCTGTACAGGAGTGGTCAAAGTCTGCACCTGCTCAGAAGACTGAGGTCCTTTGGAGTTTGTAGGACACTGTTAAAAGATTTTACGACTCTGGTGGCATCTGCAGTTTTCTATGCAGTGGTCTGCTGGGGCTGTGGGAGCTCTGAGAGGGACAGGAAAAGACTTAACAAACTTGTCAGGAGAGCTGGCTCAGTCCTTGACTGCCCTCTGGACACCATCGAGGAAGTGGGTGAGAGAAGGATGTTAGCCAAGCTGACATGGAGAACCCATCCCACCCCCTGCATGAGACGGTGGGGGGCTTAAGCACCTCCTTCAGTAGCAGACTGCTGCATCCAGTCTCTAAGAAAGAACGCTACCGCAGGTCCTTCATTCCTACATCTGCCAGACTGTTCAACTCCAGCATCATGTGATGTAGCACTGTGTCGACACTGTCCTTCTTTCTTAATTTCTACATCCTAAACCTGTTTCTGATTTTGCACTACTGTTCAAGGCTAATATATGCTTTATTGCTAATATCTGCGCACATTTATCCATTTCACCTGGTACAATCTTTAAATTTCTAAAGTTGGATACTTCTCTCAGCTGTGCAATAACACCATTATCCATATTGGCAACTGGATACTGTGTACTTACACGCTCTATATATTGTGCATATACATAGACCCAGTATTTCCCAAGTGCAATAGTATTTTCTTCGGGTGCAATAGTATTCTCAGTACTTTTTTATGGCAATAGGATTCTTTGGAATTTACTCTTTTTAATAACCTGTACAAATTTATACAGACATAGTTGTTTTTTCTATCTTGTATCTTGTGAACTTTTATACTTTCATTTTTTTGACCTCTTATGCCACTGTGCCTGCTTTTTGTAACCTGCTTGCTATAACGACTAAATTTCCCTGGTGTGGGATCAATAAAGTCCTATCTATCTATCTATCTATCTATCTATCTATCTATCTATCTATCTATCTATCTATCTATCTATCTATCTATCTATCTATCTAATATATGCTTTGCATGACCAAATCTAGCATGTATTTTGTTGTAGGTTTGTAGGTTAATTTGACCAAGCATTTTGATAGATTACTGAACAAATATATGTTGTTGAAACAACCCAGAATTGTAAGTAATTTGACCCAGCATTTGGGTAGAGTAAATAACAAACATATGTAGTTGAAACAATCCATAATTTTAATTAATTTGACCCAGCATTAAGGTAGAGTATATAACAAAAGTGTGTAGTTGAATTTACCCAGATTTGCACTTAATTTGACCCAAAATTTGGGTAGAATATTTAACTCATCTGTTGGGTTAAAATGGACCAACCCATCTTGCTGGGTCAAATTAACTACTGCTGGGCTGGTGCTATATTGACCCAGTGGTTGAGTTATAAAACAGCCCAAATTGGGTTATTTTTAACCCAACAGTTTTTAGGGTATAGTGTTATCTAGATGTACTGCTGCCTTAGCTGCAGTATCCACTGTGGCATTCCCCTGTGAAACAAAATCATGATTGTTTGTGTGTGTTTGACATTTGCAGATAGTGACCTGTTTTGGAAGGAGGACAGCATCAAGAAGTGCAGCAACCATGGTGTGATGGGCAATTTGTTTGCCTGTGGAAGTTAAAAAATCCCTATACGGCCAAAATCATGTACCACTCCCCATGTATATCTACTGTCAGTATATATGTATATAAGTTTACATGCTTCTATGAGTGCAACCAATTCTGCTGCTTCTGCAGAATTATTTGAGGGGAGTGGCTGTGCAACAATTGTGTCATGTAGTGTTGTAATAGCAAAGCGTATTTGGTTTTTACCGGTTGTTGAGTTTCTTGAGGCTGATCCGTCCGCAAACAGTACAGGTCAGTGTTCTGTAAAGGTGTGTCCTGCAGATCAGGTCTGGGGGAGCAAGCTTCAGTTATGACTGCCACACAGTCATGTGGTTGTCCATCATCTGGTGTAGGGAGAAAAGTTGCAGGGTTAAGAACATTGCATCTTTTAACAGTGATGTTAGGCATGTCAAGCTGAATTGTGTTATATCTGAGCCACCTTGCTGTTGACAAGTGAGAAGTTTTCTGTTCAAGCAAAACAACCACTTTTTTTTTTTTTGCCAGTGAGAGTGTAATGTAAAAATATTCTATCCCTCTGCGTTCTTAGAACTGCAACCCTAAAACTAAATGATCATTGATGGTAACATTCAAAGCTTTATTAATGTGCGCAAAGGTTTCCAAAACCTGCCCTCTATGAGTTCCATACCCGAAGTTTCCTTGATCCTACAGCGGTTTCCAAAACCTGCCCTGTTAATACGTCTATTACAACACACCCCAGGTGGCGAGGATCTTTTACTGTTTCCGAATTTACTCACCAGAAAGACAAGGTTGTATGCCAGAAAAAGTTCTCTGGATCATGGCAGTGAGTGGGTGTCTGTCCCCACATGTCTGGTCCCCCACTTCTCTACCATCTTTGATAGGGAGGTTTGAGTCCCAGACTTCATCTGTACAGACCTAAAACCCGCAACGCTGAGTCCTGAACGCTGCCTCAGGCACGCCAAATTTGACCGGCATGAGACTGACCCAACATCGGAGTCGACCAAGTTGCGTGGCGCTGGGGTTTGCTGTGGCCTCCTGTTTCCTGCAAGACTTATTATGATCATAGGTGAAGAACATTTAATTTATGCTCCGATGAAGCTGACAAGGACCTGACAGCTCGTCTTCCATCCGTGTCTAGATAAGAATCAAGAGGTATGACTATGAGAGCAGTCTAGCCATTTAAGTTTAAATTTATTAAGATTAAAGGTGTTATAATAAGTTTAGAATTTCTAGCTGCGGTGTGCTTCTAGTGACTTGATGTCTGCCCCCGTTGGTTCATGGATAGAGCGGAGACAATGTTTTTCCTCCTGTTTTTTCCTTTTGTTTTCAGCCTATTGGCATTTGTTTTTTCATGTGTGTGAATGCATGTGTGCATGTGTGTATGTTTGTCATCCTTTGTCATTTCCCCGGAGTTGCAGAGTGGGCTGAGGGTGTAAAGTATGTATGAGATGCACACATGTAAATGCTGGAAATATACAATTATTTTATGGGTCCTAATGCTATAAAGGTGGTTAGCTGGAATGTTAATGGAGCCTCTAATAAAGTTAAACGTCATAAAATAATTTCACATCTAAAGTCTCTTGCATGTGCTATAGCCATGTTACAGGAGACCGATCTAAATGAAACCAAATCGTTAAATTACAGCAAAGATGGGTTGGGCAGGTGTTTTCTGCGCCAGGAAGAGCATCGAGAGGCACAAGTATCTTGATTTCAAAGAAAACATCCTTTCATCATACAGATGTGATTTCAGACATGATGGCAGGTATATCATAGTGTCTGTTTTTCTCCAGCATAAAAAATGACATTCATAAACGTTTATGCCCCTAATTTCAGGTAAGCTGAGTTCTTGTCAAATTTAGTTTTTTGTGTCTCAGAGTTTATGGGAGAGCATATTCTGCTTGGTGGGGATATGAATTTGGCATACAATCTGTTGCTAGACCGCTCTTGTCGTCCCCTCCTAGCAGATGCTGCTCTCTTCTCTGCCTTTGACGAACTCCAGAAGCTGATTGGGGTAACTGATGTTTGGCGATATGTAAACCCACTCTCCCAGGAATAAACTTTTTTTTCCAAAGTACATAATACCTATTCCAGGATTGATTACCTGCTTTTGTCAAATCCATTAATGGAAAATGTGATAAATTCAGAGAACCACAATCTCTTGATTTCAGATCATGCTCCTACTTCGGTCACATTCTCTCCTTGCTTTAATTTACATAAAACAAAACAATGTTCAATTACATGCTTATGTGGGACAAGAAATTTGTTGCTATGATCAATGAAAGAATATTGCTCTTTTTTGACATAAATATGAACGCTGTTGTGTCAATACAGACAGTCTGGGAGGCTTTTAGAGTCACATACAGAGGTTGGTGTATCAGTTATGCCACTGCAAATCAGAGAAAAAGAAATCAAAGAAAAAATTAACTCATGCTAGAACTGAAGAACTTGGAATGATCAGAAATTAAAAACTATCGTGTTACTGACTGGAACGGAGTTACAATCAATTATACACGAAGAAACTTCTACTGCATTATATAGACTAAGGAAAAAGTATTTTGAATCTGGCGATAAAGCTGGCAAAATGCTTGCACTTAGATTAAAGCAAATAGAGAGTAACTCACCTATAACAGCCATATATGATCACAGTGGATCTTTAGTGTCTGAGCAGAAAGAAATAAATCTGGTAGTTCAAAAATATTGCTCGAAGTTGTATGAATCAGAATGCAACTATTATCCAAATATGATTGACGACTTTCTTGAAACTGCACCTATTCCTCTGCTGAAAGAAGATGATAGGACATATTTGGAGACAGATGTCCAGGAATTGGAGATCAAGGCAGCTATTAAAGCTCTTACTGCTGGCAGAGCACCAGGTCACCAGATGGTTTTAGTGTAGACTTCTATAAATGTTTCAAGGAAGTTTTATCTCAATTTTTGACATTACTACACAGGCATATCATTGCCACTCAATCCATGCCTCACAGAATGAATATTATCTCCCTCTTACCTAAGGTGGGAAAAGACCATTTAAATGGGCAATTTCCCTCCCCTCAGTCAGTTAAATAATGATTATAAAATCTTTGAAAAAGAAAGTCTGACAACGCGTCTTGAGAAAATCAACTCCTCATTAATTCTTTTAGACCAAGTGGGATTCATTGCTGTGCGCCATTCTGCTCATAATATCCGAAGACTTTTTCATGTAATGTCAGAGGCTGCATCTCCTCAACATCCTGCGATTGCAATCTCTCTTGATGGTGAAAAAGCATTCGACCAGATAGAGTGGTCTTATCTGTTACACATATTGTCTAGGTTTAATTTCAGACCAACATGTAAGTAATTGATTAAGGCCCTCTATCATAACCCAGTCGCATATGTCAAAACCAGTGGATTAATTTCGCCTCCCCAGTCATCTTCACTCTAGCAATCGAGCCCCTTGCCTGTGCTATTAGGAATAATCACAATATAATGGGTATTATACTGTTCAATCATGATTTTAAAGCTAACCTCCAAGTGGACGATATTTTATTGACATTGTCTAGACCTGCTCACTGTGCCCCAGTGACTTTGGCAGGTTTTCTGGATACAAGATCAACTGGTATGAGGTATGAGAGGAATGAGATATCTGGATGTTAACATCACATTTCCGATTGATAGAGTTATTCAGTTGAACGGCCCTAAATTATTAAGAACTGTGCGGGATGATTTGAATAGATGGACAAACTCACCATTATAACTGTGGGGGAAGGCAGAGGTGCATAAAATGAATGTGCTCCCAAGATTAGCTTTTCTTTTTTCTGCTATCCCTTTAGAAATCCCTCAGAAATGGTTCAAAGAGATTAATAAACTGTTTTCTGTGTTCCTATGGAAAGATAAAAAACCTAGAATTAGTCTAAACTAGTCTAAAAAGAATGTCTGCCCTCAGGAAGAAGGGTGGATTAGGGATATCAGATGTGTTCACATATTATTTAGCATATAATGGTGTATACCCAATATCCTGGGCATATAAGAAAGATGAAGTGGGTGTGGGTAGCTGGAGATGGCTGGAGCAGGAGATTATATCTGAAAGCTGTAAAAATATCTCCCTATCTTCTTTTTGGTATCACCCTGAATCTGATAAGTGGATAAAAAACCCTATCATCTTATTTTCATATGAAATAGTTAAAGCAAAACCTAATCAACTTAAAATTAATGGTTTATCCTTGCCTTCGTGTCCTGTATGGAAAAATTCATTATTTATGGTTGGTGGAAAACCGATTCATGATGATACATGACTAGATAAAAATGCTGCTGAGCTGGGTCGCATACTTAATAGTAATGGAGAAATGTTTACTTTTCATACTTTTTGGATATTTTCCAGTATTTGCAATTGAAGTCCATCATGCATAGTTTTATACTTAAAAATATTCTGTTAGTTGATAATGAATCTACTAATGTTAAATTAAAGGATGCAGTCTCTGGCAGTCTCTGGAGGTACAGTGGTGGAAAAAAGTTTTCGGACACCCCATGCATTTGTGAAATATTGCATTAAGAATCACTCTTAGGTCTTCAAGTGCAATTTCTTTTAGTACAGCCACAGCCAAAATTCTAAACAAATCCTAAAAAAGCCATTAAAAACTAAAAATTGATTGGTTCCATAAAAATACAAAAGAAATTTTGAGTATTGGGTCATTTTGCTACCAGTGATCCACTAATGAAGGTCGTGCTTTTTATTAAAAGTCACAATTTTTGTTGCCGTGCTTCATGTCTATATAAAGCCAGCACATTTGAAAGTTCTTCAGAGACAAAAATGGCTAAAACAAGGAACCTAATGCAGGAGACACACCTGAAGATACAGATTTTCAGCCAGGAAGGGTACAGCTGCCGCCAGATAGCCAGGAAGTGCAGATGCAGTCCTTCAGCAGTTGGATACACTCTGCAGAAATACAGACAAACCAACAGCTTGGAAGACAAATCAAGATCTGGGCGTCCAAGAATTTCTTCAGCAAGAAATGACCGTATCCTGATCCACATGTGCAGGGAAAACCGCAGAATGACATCACAGGAGCTTCAGCAGCAGTGGTCAAACCAAACTGGTGTCCAGTGTTCCACCCGCACTGTACGTGGCCGACTTTTAGATCATGGCTTAAGGTCCTACAAGGCTGTCAAGAAGCCCCTGATCAATGAGAGACAGAAGTTAGCCCGGCGTCATTGGGCCCAAGCACACAAGAAGTGGACGGCCAGGAACTGGAAGAAGATTCTGTGGTCAGATGAGTACAGTTTCCAGCTTTATCTTCCTCCTGCTAATGTGAGGATATGAAGAAGGCCAGGCGAAGCATTATCTCCAGCATGTGCAGTACCTACTGTCAAGCATGATTGAGGCAGTATCATGGTTTGGGGATGCATGAGTGCTGCTGGTGTTGGTCATCTCACTGTCTGTGATGGCACATTGAACTCTGCCAAGTATTGTGCCATTCTCAAAACCCACATGTTCCCTTCTGCACGTGCACTCTTCCATTGAGGTCAAAACTGGATGTTTCAACAGGATAATACCCCTTGCCACACATCCAGGCCAGTAGGATTTGGCTGCAGGAATGAGTATCCAGGTCTTAGAGTGGCCAGCTCAATCCCCGGACATGACCCCATTGAAAATCTGTGGTGGATTATCAAAAGGTCTGATTCAAAGAGTAAATCAAAGAATTTAAAAGAATTAAAAGCAGTAATTCAAGAAGAATGGGACAAGATTACCCCTCGACAGTGTGAAAGGCTCGTGGGGAACATGCCAGCCAGGATTAGAGCTCTACTGCGTGCTAATGGCAAGACTGCTAAATATTAATTTGATGATGTGATGGTTTATTTATTTTTTGTTCAGTTTTGAACACATTCTGTTATTTGTTGACTTTGATACTACTGTCAAGAATTTAGTTTTGTTAGTTTTTCTTGTAAACAATAAACAAAAAAAAATATCATTTGTATTTGTTTGTGTCTGTCTAATGCAGCCACACCTTTTGAAACACAAAAAAGATTTTTCCACAAATATTTCATGATAATATTTGAGATTGTGTAAAATTTTAAGGGTGTCCGAAAACTTTTTTCCACCACTGTATTGTCTCTAAGATTTATAGATTATTATGTTGTATTTTTTTTAAATGTAGTGTATCCATAAAAGCACAATGGGTGAAAGATCTGGTTTTACATCTAACAGCAGACTAGTGGGAATCTTGCAAGCATCCTACATTACTCCACATAAACTGAAGAAAATGGGCGGCACGATAGCGCAGCAGGTAGTGCGCATGCCTCACAGTAAGAAGGTTGCCGGTTCGATCCCTTTCCGTGTGAAGTTTGCATGTTCTTCCCATGCATGCGTGGGTTCTCTCCGGGCGCTCCGGCTTCCTCCCACAGACCAAAAACATGCTCACTAGGTTAATTGGTAACTCTAAATTGTCCCTAGGTGTGAATGTGAGAATGAATGCTTGTGTGTGTGTTGCCCTGCAGTCGGCTGGCGACCGGCTCAGGGTGTACCCCGCCTCTCGCCCGTTGACGGCTGGGATAGGCTCCACCCCCCCCCCCCCCCCCAACCCCAAAAGGGATAATCAGGGGTATGGAAAATGAATGAATCTTTTCTTATCTTATTATTTACTTTTGAGGTCACTGTAATCATCTGCTGATGTATTGGAGGTTTCCAGCAATAGCTGAAACAAAACCGGGAATGCAGCCTTTGTTCATTACACCCCCAAAGCCCTGGAACACCCTACCTATAGATATCAGGGAAGTCATCTCACTGAATATTTTCAAAAGAAAGCTCATCACTTAAGCCTTAAGTCATGACTTCCTCATAAAGGTCTGAAACTTTTGTGCTTTGCCTTGCACTTATGTACTGCTGCACTTTTTTAAAATTGTTATATTTTACTTATTTCATGCAGTCTATGTAATATATGTTTGCCTTTATTCAATTATTTTATTTTATGGTATTCTATTTTTGCCATATTCTCTCTGTCCTGATTCTATTTGTCAGTATCAAGTGGGGTTTATCTCCATGTTATTTTACATTCATTTTTTATGTTTTGATATCCATCTTTGCATCCATCTTTTCATCACTCACTTGGTGCATGTGATTTCTTTATTGTAAAGCACTTTAAGGTGCAATTCCTGTGTGAAAGGTGCTTTACATTATTATTATTCCCAAATGAATCATGATATCAGAATGACTCATGATACCATACTTCTGGACCAAGTGGGGGAATGACACCACTGTATTGTGTGGAAGATGTGTTTGAGGTGTGCCATGCCTTTCAATTAAATGAAGTATAGTGCAAGTTCAGGCAGGCCAAGGAGGTCAAGCTCAGCTGACATTGTAGCTTCACTGGCTGATTTGCTCAGCTGACCTGAAACCATCCCACATCAGTTCTCTGCTTCACACCCTATTGGTACATCTCAAACAGGATGCTCTATTTAGCCTGTCAACCTGCTTACCCCCGCTGCTTCCCCCGCAAGCCTGTTTGCTTTCCCACATGATTACTACAAGACTGTTGGTGTATACGCTTCAACTTACTCCTGGAAGCCTTCTTGTGGAATAATATTCAGGCTCCAGTTGGAAAGATGCCTGTTTGCACAACTGTATTTACAATCTTCAGGACTGACTTGAAATGCTGTCAAACACCTCCTTTAAAAATGCTGGTGGGCAGTGTTGTGCCTGAACGCGTTCATTGAACTCGTTCATATTTTGGGTGAACGTGAACTGAACGTACTGTATTACTGCCTGATGAATGTTACTATGAATTCTTTCATTCTGGTGTCTGTGAACGGCACGCTCTCTCAGTTTAACTTCCTTCAATAGGGTGACAGATTTCTATGGAGCCTTCCAGGCGACAAACCCGGCAAAAACACACTGTAAACAGGCCTTAATATGTAGCGGAAAAAACACCCAATCTGGCAACACCAGCCACCAGTGTCACACCGCCGCATGCGTCATCAAAACAAAGACCAGCATGGAGGCGACAAAGCAGCAAGTAGGCGTCGTATGATCATTTAAATGAGTTTTATGACAAGGTCGGTCAGGATGGGAAAAATCTTACATTTCTGTGCAAACTTTGCCCACCGACTTTCAAAAAGAAAATCCACACTTCAGTCACATGCGGTGAAAGCTGCAGCTGCTACCAGTGTGGACTGAATGGACAGCAACAAAGCGTTAAAGCAGCAATGGGGAAATGCTGTCCCCTCAATGCTAATGTAAACCATGGTTGGATAAGAATTCAAAATTGGATATGAAGATGAAATCTGATGCATAGTTACAGTGTTAAAACTGATAGAATAATTGCTGGCTGTGGTTCTATATGGGCTGTGTCAATAATTTTGAAAAATAATAGCTTGCAGCAACATATGGAAAAAAAGAACTATGAACTAGTTCATTTTTAGAACGGTGAACTTAGTTCAAAATTTTGAATTAAGAACTATGAACTGAACTAGTTCATTTTAAAATTTGTGAACTGAACTTTGAACTAGTAGAAAGTGAACTTTCTGAACACTGCTGGTGGGTTAAGTTGAGTTCAGTTGTTTTTTTGTTTTTTGTCTTTTTTTTACAGGGTTTTCTGAACTCATCTGTGTTCACATCAGTACCAGTGCTTGCTCTGATTGAGGTTATTTTGTTAGTGAGTTGTTACAAGTTCCTCACAGTTTCATGCAGACAACTGTGGACTGTACATTCAAATGGTGTTAATGGACTCAGCTCAATTTCATTACACATAAACTGTTCAGAAAAAATGGCTGCAATGTCTCCTCCTTTGTGGTTTTGTCTGACTGACTGAAAAGTATAATTGGGAAAACGATCCTCTATCAGCACCAGTGGTGCTGTTTAGCCAGGTCTCAATTAAAAGAAAAACTGAAAAAAAAAGGCAAATTCTTTTCACTTCACTAAGCAAAAATGATTTGTTAGCCAATGATCTTATATTAAGATCAGATGTATGGATTCTGTGATGGGAGAGGAGACTGACTGGTGGATTATTGAGACAGGTACCAGGCGGTCTGTGATTGCTATGATGTGTGTGACCATGCCACGGGTATATTTAAGGAAGTGGCATGGCATTTGATGATGTCTGTTGTTATTGTTGGTTAATAGTTCACAAATTTGACTGAGCTTCATTGTGGCAGCTTTAACTAAACCCCTGATTGGTGATTGTTGTGGATCCTGGGTCTCTAGAGAATGTGATGAAGAGGGCCATGAGGGGAGTTAGATCCCTGAGTGGGACAGAGAAATCCTCAGAGAATGCCCTGAGTGATGTAAAGCAGAGGGTTGGGTGAGGCTTTCTGCCTGTGCAGGCTGACCTTGGCGCCTATATGTGCATTCTTGTTTTGGTACAGCATGCCAACAGCATGATACAGGTTGGCACCAAGTAGTCTGCAACCAGTGATGTTTGAATGTCCCCCTGGTCTAAAGTGGTCTTTACAGTTCCAAAAGATATTCAAATTGCCAATAAACTTTATCCCATGATAGAGGCATTCTAATGTCAGCCTTGTATTGGGGCAGTGAGTCTGGTGAAAGATTTGATGCTTTTCCCCAAGGTTGGAATTGGGCCTGATATAAATACATAGAACGAAAACCAACACAAATAAATGAAAACCAAAACAGATAAACGAGAACCAGAACAAAGGAAAAGAAACCAGAAACAGATAACGCAAAACCCAAACGAAGCAAAGAAACCCAAAACAGCAGCACCGCCTCCAAGCGTGATGACTGTGGCCGGTCGCTTACAGGGCCGCTAAAAAAAAAAAGGAAAAAACCAAAACCTGATGTTAAATAAATTAATTAAATGAATTGATGCCAACTTGAGAAAGTAGATTAATACATACCACAAGAGGTCAGCCTATGCAGCAACCCGGAGGACAGGATGCAAGCCTCACAAGCGCAGCTCTAATGCACCGCCTGAAAATTACGCATGACGGGCAAATCAGCTGAGAGCTGAGCGAATAAACAAAACAGGCAGACAACGTGCGGACAAACGTACCAGAGCGGACAGGTAAGCTGGATACCGCAGGGCTCCAGCAGGCCACTCTCACCTCCCCTGGACCAAGCAGTCAGGCGGGCTGCAAGGAGCGGAGACCGTTACCAGTGGTGCTTTTACGCACACAGCTATTCAAACAGGGAAGACCGCATAGCGCTTACCGGGGTGAGGGAGATCTGGGTGCCTCAACGGCTGTCGCAGACACCAGACGGGCACGCCGATAGTTGTTGCAGTGAGGGATTAAGCTGCCACGCCAAACACAACACGCTGGCTTGACAGGCCACAGCCACCACGGGAGCAGCGAGGAGCAGAACAGAGACCGGGCGCGGCCACACACACCTGTATATAAAGGCGCGCATGGTGCCGCCCAGCAATCAGTGGCTGGCTGGTTGGCACAGTGCCAAACAGTGGCCAGGAGGGAGACAGCCTCCGGCTACACCACAAAAAAAAAATGCAAAAATCACATTGCGCCTCCTTGATCTGTGCCGAAGTATCCTTGGGCAAGATACTGATCCCCCAGTCAGCTGCTTCTGGAAACCCACAGGTCAACCATGCCCTGTAGGCCTCCTTCTTCAGCCAGCTGTCATTATCGTCCTGACTATCCCCAGCAACATTGCGGCTGCAGCTTGTTGCTTTGTTGCTTGTTGCAGCTGCCTCAACAATGGTGGAGCAGAACAAGGTCCATTCGGACTCAATGTTCCCTTTCATCTACCGAGGTAAACCCCTATTTACAGGCAGAAAGTCTATGGGCTTTCAGAAAGCCCACCCCTGCGCCCCACCTGTCATCATGAGCAACTCCAGCATGAGAGAGAGTCCAACCCTTCTCAAGGACTATGTCTAGTCGGTACCACTCAACATCTTCCACAAGCTCCAGCTTCATCCCCACCAGAGAGGTAGCATTCCATGCCCCAAAAGCCAGCTTCTGTGTCCAGGGATCCTGCCGCCAAGGCCTCCACCTTGAACAGCTGCCCCATCCACACTGCACTGGCCCCTTATGGCTCCTCCTGCAGGTGGTAGGCCTAGTGGAAGATGGACCCATGTCTGGGCCTGACCTGGTGACATGGGTGAAGGCCCAGTCACCAGGCCTGGTGCCATGGTGAGGCCCAGTATCCCTACAGGAAGGGTACACTACTCCTTGCTACAGTGATCTTTTTGGTCTTCTTGGTGTTAAGGACCATGTGCTACCAGGTGCTGGACCTCCTCTATGTAACCCGACTCATTGTTGTTGCTGATGAAGCCAAACTACCATTGTGCCAACTTTAAACTTGATATTAGTATTGGAATTTTGTACAGGCATGCAGTTGTAGGTGAAGAGGGAGTAGTGAATAGGGGTCAGCACACAGCCTGAGAGAGTGAAATGACTGCATACATGCTGCTAGATGCCATGTCTAGAAGCACTGTTAAAGGCTCTCTTTGATTTGAGGACATTGTATGGATGAAATTAAGTCGACTATTTCTTCTTTATATGCTCGTACATTCCCTTCCATTGCCTAATGGAGTGAAGACTTAATCTTATCTTAGACTTATCCAACTTACCCTTTTAAGTAAAATTCTAGAAAAACTGGTATTTAATCAAGTAAATGACCTTAAACAGAAACAACATTTTAGAGAGACATTAGTCTGGTTTTAGGATGAACTACAGTACCAAGACAGCACTAAATGACATCATGCCATAAAAATGCAACTGCCGTAGAAAATACTCTTGCATATATATATATATATATATATATATATATATGG
>JBBMOE010000010.1:13767000-13793615 GCA_037975065.1 Chaetodon trifasciatus
TTATTTTCCATATAACAGAGCTCCTAACTATTATCACAAAGTTTAGTATACAGGTGGAAGAGGACAGATTCTACTAAGAAGGTTTTCTTGTTTGTTATTTGGACATATTTTCTGTGCAAAGTTTCTTTATATATATATATATATATATATATATATATATATTATTTAGTTATCAAAGAGCCTAATTGAGGATAATCAATATGTCGGGGGCACTTTTTTTGACATTATGAATGAGATTCCTGCTGAATCCATTACGAATGGGGGCCCTCTCACAGAAGAGAGGCTTTCCCTCTCTATGGGCGCATTTAAACACCTAATACAGGATTTTTCTTTTAACCCCACCTCTGGAAACCCTAACGAGTTTAAAAGAGTTCCAAACTTCATTGGTTGTTGTTTTGTCCATGTGTTTGCTGCAGTTCAGAGCAGGTATAGAGATGTCACACAAACTCCATCTAAAAACTGGGAAACAATTCTTAGTAATGGTACTGGCAAATAATATTTTGAAAGTGGTCTCCTTCAATGTAAATGGAACACTTAATCCAATTAAGAGTAGCAAGATATTGTCAAAACTGTGAACGGAGGGAGCACAGGTAGCATTCTTTCAGGAAACGCATCTATCTGAAATCGAGCATGCAAAACTGAGAAGAGGAGGCTTCAAATATGTATTCCATTCATCCTATAAATCAGGACATAGAAGAGGGTCTGCTATCCTTATTTCAAGTCAAGTTCAATATGAACACATTACAGAGATTAAGGATAAAGAAGGCTGATATGTAATGATAACGGGAAGGATTGATGGGCTGATGGTAACTTTCTTTGGCATGTATGCTCCTCCAGGGAGTGACTGGATCCTCCACAAAAAATTATTTGATATGATGTCCGTTGAAGCTCAGGGTGTGTTTATTTGTGGAGGAGATATGAATATAAGATTGTCAAAAATGGAATCCTCCATATCTAATTTAGGACACAGTAAACTCTTAATTAATAAAATAAACTCCATAATGAAAGAAACTGGCATAGTAGATGTTTGGAGGGAGCTTAATCCAACAGACCGTGACTACACTTATTTTTCTGTACCTCAATCTACTTATTCAAGGATTGACTATTTTTTTGCATTTAAGAGAGAACGATTTAGAATTCAGTCATGTGATATTGGTATACTTGATATATCTGATCATTCACCAATAGTAATGACAATTAATATTGGTAACAACCCAAAAGCTACACTATGGAGATTGAACTCAAGTTTATTGAATAACCCTCAGGTAAACGGAGAGTTAAAAAGGCAATCGATATCTATTTTAAAGAAAACAGTGACGGAGAAGTGTCACCTCCTATGATGTGGGATGCATTTATGGCAGTCCTGAGGGGGAAAATAATTTCTATTTCTTCATCATTAAAGAAGCGTAGACAGGAGAGGTTTAATTCTCTATACACCAAACTCAGAGAATTACAAAAAGACCATAAAGCGAGACCAGGGACTAACACGGAAGTATCAATTAAAAAATTACAAAACGAGATAGATGAGATATACTCAGATGAGGTTAGAAAGAAACTGGTATTTCTAAAACATGGATACTATGAGGCAGGAAGCAAGGCAATGAAATTATTAGCATATAAACTGAAGAAACAACAAGCAGACGCTACCATTAATAAGATAAGGTGCCCTCAAACTAAGAAAATACAGCATAGACTAGAACAAATGCAACAAAGTTTTGAAAATTACTATAAGGAATTATATTCACAACCAAAGCTAGATAACGAAGAAGAGATGATGAGTTTTCTTGAATCTCTGAATCTTCCCACAATCACACAAGAACAAAATAAAGTCATGATTGTGGATATCACTGAAACAGAAGTTAAGGCAGCAATATCAAGACTCAAACCACATAAGAGTCCAGGTTCGGATGGCTTCACAGCCGAATGGTATAAGTGCTTTAAGGAACAGTTAATTCCTAAATTGTGCCAGATATGTAATGGGGCACTCAAAAAGGAAGAGATTCCCCCCTCATGGAAGCAAGCCATAAACTCGGTAATACAAAAGGAAGGCAAAGATACATCAGATTGTAAACAGTTTCAACCCATCTCAGTGTTAAATTTAGATCATAAATTTTTTATGTCAATATTGGCTAGAAGAATTGAAAAACTCTTGCCATCTCTCATCCATCTGGACCAGACTGGATTTATCCACCAGAGACAGACCCAAGATAACTTGAGGAGGACGCTACATATTATGTGGCATATCCAGCAAAACAAGACACAAGCTATGTTAATGGGACTGGATGCAGAGAAGGTGTTTGACTCAGTAAGATGGACTTTTTTGTATAAGGTGTTAGATAAATTTGGTTTTCATGATACTCTTATCGAGGCCTCTAAAGCTGTACATAATAATCCGACAGCAAGAATCAAAATAAATGGCAGCCTCTCAAATTCCTTTATTTTGGAGTGGTCTTGTAGGCATTCCAAATATTCCAAATAAGACAGATAGCAGATTTAAAATATGGATGGAAAGAGGTCTAACAGCTTACTGCTACTTCATACATGATGGATCTGTGAAAAGTTTGGAAGATCTCAAAAGAGAATATGGTTTAGAGAAACAAGATTGTTTCAGATACCTACAAGTAAGACATCGATTAAATAAAATAATGACAGAGGAACTAAGAAGTGATATCCTGAAGGTTTTTGTTTCAACTTACAAATCTGGGAGTGGATGTAAACTAATATCTAGATTATACAAAAGTTTCCAAGACTCTTTAAACTCAGATGGGAAAGAGAGGGAGATCTGGTCATACCTGAGGATGAATGGGAAAGCATTGGTAAATTACAATGGAAAACCACAACTTCACATAGTTGGCATGAGTTTGGTTGGAAGAACATTATCAGATTCTTTATTAGCCCTGCCCTGAAGAGACATCAAGGTGGTGGAACAAACTGTTGGAGGATGTGTGTCTCAGATTTAGCCAATCATTATCATTTATTTTGGGATTGTCCGAAACTTTTGTCATACTGGTCTGATATTCATGATTGTCTGGACTACATATTTCAAATTACTATTCCATTGCATATCCGCTCAGTGTACTTTGGTACCATGGCATTGCGTACCCAATCAATAGCAGACAATTATTTAATGAAGATATTATTGATTGGAGGGAAGGAAGCTGTAACAAGGAAGTGGCTACAACCCAACGCACCAACACTGGAAGACTGGCAAAGAACTTTTCATGAAATCTATATTATGGAGAGACTGACATTCGCTTTAAAACTACAATCAGAGAAATTTAAGAAATGGTGGTCGAAATGGATTAGATATATAAGACCAAGGAGACCTTAACTACTTTGAGTATGTTTGTTAGGTTTGAAGTACCAGACTGCTGACTATTGGGACGACTGGAATTCGCTGCGAGTAGATCGAGAAGAATGAGGAAGTGTGACGTCCGTTGTTCAGATGTTCTTATTTTACACATTGTAAAATGAAGGGGAGAGTAATAGATGGGAGAATATATTTTCTTACAAGTGGTGTGTGTGCCACATGTTTATTGTACACGTTTTTTTTGTGTGTGTAATTGTACTGAAATGATTTTGTATGTTCCTCCCTGATAAAAAAAAAAAAAAGATAATTCAAGAGACATTTAGAATAGATAAAAATGTACGATTAATTTGCGATTAATCGCGAGTTAACTATGGCCTTCATGAGATAAATCATGATTAAATATTTTAATAGATTCTAATCGACACTAACATATATATATGTGTGTGTGTGTGTGTGTGTGTGTGTGTGTGTCATATGGTGTTGCGCTTGAGAAAATACTCTATGTCTATGTATATGCACAATATGCAGTATATGCAGTTTATAAAATTACTATTTGGAATATGGATCATAAACAGTGTCATGATACAGTTGAGAGAAATATACAACTTAGAAATTGCACCAGATGAAATGGATACAGAGAGCATATATTAGCACTGATAACAGTTGTGTAAAATAAAGTGGGTTTATGGTGTAGAAAAGGGGAAAGACAGCCTCAACACAATGCTACATTACATGATGCCTGTGTCTGACAGCTGTTGGGATGAAAGAACTGGAGTACCGTTCTTTCTTGCGCACTGGATGCAGCAGTCTCCTTCTAAAGGAGCTGCTTAAGCCCCCGACCGTCTCATTCAGGGGGTGGGATCTATTCAGTTCAATTCAATTCAATTCAATTCAATTCAATTCAATTTTATTTGTATAGCGCCAAATCACAACAAGAGTTTTCTCAGGACACTTTCCATATAGAGCTGGTACAGGCCAAGCTCTTTTATCTACAGAGACCCAACAATTCCCTCATGAGCAAGCACTTGGCGACAGCGGCGAGGAAAAACTTCTTTTAACAGGCAGAAACCTCAGGCAAAACCAGGCTCTGGGTGGGCGGTCATCTGCCTCGACCGGTTGGGTGAGAGAGGGAGAGCAAGAGAGAGAGACAGACAGACAGACAGAGACAGACAGACATGCAGTCACAGTAACAGTGACAGTGGATGTAATAACAGTAGTAGTAGTTGCAGTGGATGTCAGGCAGGGCCATGGCAGGAGACGTAGCTGTAATTTACAATCCAGATTCAGCCACTATCCATGGGAACCTGCGAGACGACAAAGCACAGAGACTCCGGGGAAGGAGCTAAATTAGTAACACGCCGTGGTAGGACATGAATACGTGCAGTGGAGAGGGAAGGACAGAGGAGCTCAGTGTATCTTTGGAGGTCCCCCGACAATCTAATGCTATAGCAGCATAACTAGGGGCTGGTCCAGGACAAGCCTGAGCCAGCCCTAACTATAAGCTTGATCAAAAAGGAAAGTTTTAAGCCTACTCTTAAATGTTGAGACAGTGGCTGCCTCCCGGACAAAGACTGTTCCAGAGGAGAGGAGCTTGATAGCTAAATGTTCTGGCTCCTGTTCTGCTTTAGGAACTTTAGGAACCATAAGTAGACCTGCATTCTGGGAACGCAGTGTTCGAGTGGGGTAATAAGGTACTATGAGCTCTTTAAGATAAGAAGGTGCCTGGCCATTTATGACTTTATAAGTAAGGAGGAGAATTTTAAATTCTATTCTAAACTTTACAGGGAGCCAGTGCAGAGTGGCTAATATTGGATAAATATGATCTCTCTTCCTCGTTTTTGTCAGAACACGTGCTGCAGTGTTCTGGAGCAACTGGAGAATATTCAGCAACAAATTTGGGCAGCCTGATAGTAAGGAATTGCAATAATCCAGCCTGGAAGTTACAAATGCGTGGACTAGTTTTTCTTCATCATTTTGAGACAAAATATGCCTGATTTTTGCAATATTACGTAGGTTAAAAAAGGCAGTCCTTGAAATTTGTTTTACATGGGAGTGAAAGACAACTCCCAAATTCTTTACAGTGGTGCTGGAGGCCAGCGCAATGCCATCCATAACTGCTATGTCATCAGATAGTGAGTTTCTAAGATGTTTAGGGCCTACTGCTATAACTTCAGTTTTGTCCGAGTTTAGCATTAGAAAATTGCAGGTCGTCCAAGTCTTTATGTCCTGAAGACACGCTTGTAGTCTAGTTAACTGACTGCTTTCTTCTGGCTTCATTGATAAATATAGCTGGGTATCATCTGAGTAGTAATGAAAATTTATTGAGTGCTTCCTGATAAGCTTACCTAAAGGAAGCATATATAAGGTGAATAGAATTGGTCCAAGCACAGAACCCTGCGGAACTCCATAGCTGACTTTAGTGAGCACAAAGGAGTCATCATTAACGTGTACAAACTGAGAGCGCTCAGACAAGTAGGATTTAAACCAGCTTACTGCAGTTCCCTTAATGCCAATGAAGTGTTCAAGTCTCTGCAATAGGATACCATGGTCAATGGTGTCATATGCAGCACTAAGATCTAATAAAACTAGTACAGAGACAAATCCTTTATCAGATGCAATTAGAAGGTCATTTGTAACTTTAACCAGTGCTGTCTCTGTGCTATGATGCACTCTAAATCCTGACTGGAAATGTCAAATAAACTATTTTTGTGTAGAAAGTCGCACAGCTGATGAGCAACTGCTTTCTCAAGAGTTTTTGAGAGAAAGGGAAGGTTGGATATTGGTCTATAGTTGGCTAAAACCCCTGGATCAAGATTAGGCTTTTTAAGTAGAGGTTTTATCACAGCTACTTTAAAGGACTGTGGTACGTAGCCTGTTGACAAAGACAGATTGATCATGTCTAATACGGAATTAAAGGTAATACTTCTTTAAGCAGCTTAGTCGGGATGGGGTCTTAAATACAGGTTGATGATTTTGATCATGAAATTATTGAAATTAGTTGGTGAAGGTCGACAGGTGTAAAACAGTCTAAAACTGCGACAGGCTGAGTAACAGTTTCTACGGTTTCTGTGTTTGAAGAGAAAACAGTACCTGTTGACGGCAGAAGTCGATGAATTCTGTCTCTAATACAAAGAATTTTATCATTAAAAAAGCTCATGAAGTCATTACTGTTCAGAGCTAAAGGAATACATGGTTCAACAGAATTATGGCTCTCTGTCAGCCTGGCTACAGTGCTGAAGAGAAACCTGGGATTGTTCTTATTTTCCTCTATTAGTGCAGAGTAATAGGCTGCCCTGGCACTGCAGAGGACTTTCCTGTATATTTTAAGACTATCTTGCCAGGTGAACCGAAATTCTTCCAAATTGGTAGAATGACATTTCCTTTCTATTTTCCGTGAAGTTTGCTTTAATTTGTGGGTTTGAGGGGCATACCATGGAGTTAACCTCATCTGTTTAATTATCTTCTTTTTTAGGGGAGCAACAGAGTCAAATATCATACGCAATGAACCTGTAGCACTATCAACCAATTTGGGATGGACAAAGGTTAGCATAGGAATCCTCTGTTGTATTGAGACATGGCATTGAATTAAATGCTGATGGGATCATATCCTTACATTTAGCTACAGCACTATCAGACAGGAGTCTAGTATAAGAATTTTTGCCTTCTGGCTGGTAGTCTGGTAATATGAATTGAAAAGTTATTAAATGATGGTCCGATAAAAGAGGATTCTGTGAGGAGACTATTAAGTCTTCAATTTCAATGCCATATGTCAGAACAAAGTCGAGGGTGTGGTTAAAACAGTGAGTTGGTTCATGTTCATTCTGACGGAAGCCAACTGAGTCTAATACTGAGATAAACGCAGTGCTAAGGCTGTCACTATCAACGTCGACATGTACATTAAAGTCACCTACAATAATTACTTTATCTGCTTTAAGTACTAAACCTGATAGAAACTCTGAGAACTCAGCTATAAATTCAGAGCAGGGACCAAGAGAGCGGTATACTATAACAAATAAAACTGGCTGCACTGTTTTCCATTTTTCATGAGAAAGAGTGAGAACAAGGCTTTCAAATGAGTTATAGTTGAGTTTAGGTTTAGGGTTGATTAAAAGGCTTGAGTCAAAAATGGCTGCAACTCCACCTCCTCTGCCGTTGCCTCGAGGAATGTGATCTCAATGTCCAAACCCTGTATGTTCACTGGTGTAGTCTGTGGTACCTTCCTTCAGAAATCAATCACCATCTCCTTCATCTTGCTGGTGTTTATGTGCAGATGGCTCAGTGTACACCAGTCAACGAAGTTAGTTATGACTTCCCTGTATTCCAGTTGATCATCTGTGATGTGCGATGGCTGTGTCATCAGAGAACTTCTGGATGTGACAACTGTTGGTATTGTGCCTGAAATCTGATGTGTAAAGGGTGAAGAGGAAAGGGGAGAGCACTCTCCCCTGTGGTCTGTTGGTGAGGTAGTCCATGGTCCAAGCAATCAGGTAGCAGTCTACGCAAGCTCCTTCTAGCTTACCTCTGAGCAGCGATGGTTGGATTGTGTTGAAAGCACTTGAGAAGTCAAAAAACATGACCCTCACCATGCTTCCAGTATGCTCCAGATGAGAAAGAGATCGATGGAGCAGGTAGATAACTGAATCCTCCACACCGATGCCTGTCAATATGCAAACTGGGGTCCAGCTCGCTCACCACGTGATGGAGGTGGTCCAGTGTAATTCTCTCCAAAGTCTTCATCAGGTGGGAAGTTACCTGCCTGAAGGTGCTGGGCTCCCTGGGATGCGCAGTCTGCGACTGGAACCACACAGGAAGTTTCATTTATATATATATATATATATTAGTGCTGTTGAAAATATTGCGTTATTAACGCATTAATGCAATTTTAACGGCGTCATTTTTTTATCGCGCGATTAACGTTCTTTGTGAGCTAGTGAACTTGTAATTTTTTATAAGCTCTTGCCACTGCTAGTAACATTAGGAAAACTACAGGATCCGATTGTAAACTGGAAACAAAACAATAGGCATGCCCCACACGCGTGTTTGGTCTTTCCTGCTCGCTAGCTGTAAAAAAGTAGGGTACCGGGTTGTGTGGATGTCAAGCACGAAACGCCGAAATGGATGCAAACAAGATTCTGAATCGAAGGTTTAGTTTCAAAAAGTTGCAGGTTGGTCAACTGACAAGACCAAAGTTATCTGTGTCTATTGTTGGTGTGAACTGAGTTATCACCGTAGCACATCCAGTCTGAAATACCGCTTGATGGCCAAACACATGACTAATGCGAATTCTCCGCTACCTCCTTGTCAAAACCAGGTGACCATGGATGACTTTCAACACAGGCATATGGATATTGAACTAAGAACAAGCTTACTGCTGCCGTAGCCAAGTAATGTTCATTCTTTCTGGAGAGAAATAAGAGGCTGGGTTGAAAAGCCTCTGGTGAATAAATAGAATAGCATTATAGTCTGACTGCTTTTATGTTCAAAGGAAACTTAAGAAAGGAAAGTTTAAGCCATGGTTTAACTGCACCATAGGCTGAGTCCTAGTTTACAATGATGTGCACTTTGTAACTTTATCTTGGATCGCCCTGTTTTGATCCCTTAGAAGGGGTTGTTGAAGGGGCTTTTTTGTAACCAAGAATTTATTTTTTTGTCACCTGTTTATTGACAGTGTTAAATTGTGTGAGATTTTGCTAAAATGTGAATAACTGCTCAAAGTCAGAATGTTAGTGTGAAATATAACACTACACGTTGTTGTTTTCAATAAGAAACATTTGCACAAAGCAAGCCTATCCACTTTTCCATGTTGATAAGAGTATTAAAATGATAATTAATGGGACATTTAGAATAGATAAGTGATACTACTCAGCATCATTCCCTGTCATCTTGTACTCAGAGGCATGGAAACACATCCTTGTGACGTAGCCACGAATGTTATTAAATATTCATTTGATACATTAAATTAAACTTAGATTTTTTTTATAGGTCCATAATTTCCTTATGTTTCAGTTGACCTCTGACCTTAAGAAGAGTCTTGCTTTATCACCTGATCTTGAGATCACATCTTGAAGAGGCTTCTATGGACAAAATTTGTATTATTTTAGTTTTGTGCTTGCATGTTTCATATTTCTGAATGAATCTGTGTTTAATTAAATGAACACACAGAAAAGCAGGTCATATTCCAGCATTAAAAACTGTACAGACTGTAGGCATGAAAGATAAAAGGAACATAGTTTCAGTGCAAGCAGCAGCTGACTTTTGCACCGGAGCCTCCTTGTAACCAAATTTGGCCTCCATTAAAATAGTCCAGACAGCAAGTATATATTATTTATTTATTTATTTTTTGCACTGATTGAATCCACGCTGTGACTCTTTGATCCACAAATACAGTATTTGCGTTACCTATAATATTTTGTGCTGTTGTGATTTTGTGTTGCTCAGTTTACTTTCATGAGTGAAGGTGTGCATAGTTAAATGTATTGCGTTTGTGTGTTTTGATGTGGGGAAAAGAAATGTGTCCGGTTGTATGAAAAATAATAATAATACTAAGAGGTGGAGACTTAATGGACTGACTGAAATCAGACATCTTATATATATATATTTTGTTTTAGACTTTTTGTTAGTTTCCATCAGAAAATATAAAAACAAGACAAGAGCAGAAAGAGCTCAACTACAAGGCCAAAAATAAATAATAAAAAATAAATAGAAAACAAACACAAGACAAAAAAAAAAAAAAAAAAAAGGGACATCCCACTTCCCACCCCACCCCAGACAGCAAGGACACATCAATACAAGGATAGGCTCGGAACATCAGACTATGCTTGGACAGTGTAACAATAACATTAATTAGGAAAAAAGTAGATTAAAGAAAAGAGAAAGAAAGGTTATTGTAACAAAAAAAAAAAGAAAAAATATTCACAGACATACAAGGCTCTAGAGATCAGTTTGGAGGCACAAAAGTTATTAATTTTTTCTATTGAAGAAGTCCAGGAGGTGATAGTGGCTTGTTTTGCGTTGTGCATTCTGGCTACTGACAGCTCCATGTAGAGAATATCTAACAAAGAAAGTAGCCAGCGAATCCAAGAAAGAGAATGAGGAGATTGCCAGCGAAGTGCTAGCATCTTTTTGGCAGCTGTCAGGCTAGCAAATAAAGTAGGGTAATGGTAACTAGGTAAATTTAAAGCAGAGGTGTCATTCAATAAAAACAATTTGGGACAGTACGGGATTAATACATCAGAAAGTTTAGGCAGTGTTAAAGATACCATTTCCCAAAAAGTTATGACTTCTGGACAATGCCAGTACATATGCATAAAAGATCCAACATCACAATTTGGGCAGAGAGCACAGTTTGGGGAGGATACAAGTTTCATTAGATGGAGTCTTCTAGGTGTAAGATACATCCTATGTAAAAATTTGAAGTGTAACAATTTATGATTGGGATTTTTGGAAACATGATCTAGACAAACAGTTGTCCAACATATGTCCTTCTCAGAAATATCAAGATCTCTACTCCAAATATGGTTCATATTTAAAGATTTACAAACAGAATTTAAAAGAGCATACATTTTGGATGTTAGACCTTTGGTTTTACCTCTGACATTTAATAAAGAGTGAAGTGGATGGGTTGCCAAATTTTCACCCCATGGAACGTCATAAGTGCGCATAGCTAGTCTGAGTCTAAGATAAAAGAAAAAAGAGCTCTTAGCGACATTGTACAGGGAACATATATCATCAAAAGATCTCATCCCATTTTCTTCCCAGATATCCATTAAAATATTGATTCCCTTAGTAGACCATTGAGGGAGCTTAAAAGGGGTTCCTCCCGTAGTGAGGTCAAAATTGTTGAAAAGAGGGCTGAGTGTGCCATTTTAAAGAAATCTGACATTGTTTCTCTATTGCTCGTCATGTTGACAATAAAAAAGACATAATAGGACCAAGTTGGCGTTGAGCACTCTTGGAAGGAAGCGCAGAGACAACAAGGTCCTGTAGTCTATGTGGGTAAGCCAAGTTTTCTTCAATCGGTCTCCAAGAGACCACCATAGATGGATCAAACCAAACAGATATTGGGTGAATCATATAGGACCAAGAGTACAATTTAAAATTTGGTACATTTAAACCACCATTCTTTTTGCTCCTTTGTAGTGTAGATAACTTGAGACGTGGTCGTTTACCACCCCATATAAAGTTTGCAGTGATCTTATTCAGATTGTCCCAGTAGTTTTTGGGAGGTGCAAGAGGAATCATATTAGAATAAAAATTTATTCTTGGGAGAACATCCATTTTAATTATGGATATTCTTGCTGATGTTGAAATGGGTAATTTTGTCCATCTTTCCATATCTTCCTCAACACGTTTAAATATATGTTGAAAGTTTTTGGTAGAGATAGCTGATAAGGTGGGATAAATATCAACGCCTAAGTATTTGAAAGAATTAATCACCAGGATAAGAGATGGGAGTGAAGTTAAATTAACAGATGGATTTGCAGACATTAGTTGAGACTTGGTCCAATTAATCTTGTAACCAGAGAGGGTACTAAACTGAGCAAAAGTTTCCAAAACATGGGGAATGGAAATTAAAGCATTTTTAACATATAACAAGATGTCATCAGCAAACAAAGATATGTGGTGGTGTGTACTGCAAAAGGTAATAGGTTCAATATATGGGTGTTGTCTAATACTCTGAGCCAGAGGTTCCAGAGAAAGAGCAAAAAGGAGTGGGGAAAGAGGGCAGCCTTGGCGTGAACCTCTACAAATAGAAAAGGGAGTGGACAATACATTGTTAACTGTAACTACAGCTGCAGGATTAGAATATAGAACCTTAACCATTTCAACGAAACCCCGCCCAAAGCCAAATTTACTAAGGACCTCCCAGGCTTTCTCGGTGTCGAGGGACAGCACTGCGCAGGGGTCCTCAATATCTTGGGAGAAATGTATCACATGTAATAACATACATATATTATCACCTGCTGGGCAGGATTTCACAAAACCGGTCTGATCTTGGTATACTAATCTCTTTAAGTGAGATTCAATTCTTGACACTAATACTTTGGCATACACCTTCACTTCGGTACACAGGATACTCAAGGGCCTATAGTTATTACAAAATAAGAGATCTTTCTTAGATTTAGGAAGAACAGTCAGTAGAGCCAAATTTACATCATTAAGGAAAGAACCATTCTTAACTGAAGCTAATATCATATCTAACATATATTGTCCAAGTTCTTCCCAAAACATAGCATAGAATTCTGGGGGGATGCCTTCCACCCAGGGGATTTTCCTCTTTTCATACTGAGAACAGAATTTTTGAGTTCATCTAGAGTAATAGGGGACTCCAACTTGATTGCTTCCTCTTGAGTTAGGGAGGGGAGATTGAGATTTTTCATAAATTCACTGCATTTCGACATATTTAATGATAACTCTGAGCTACACAGGTTAGAATAGAAGTTGCGAAATTCTGCATTTATTTCTTGTGGGTCCGTTAGTATCCCCTCCGAGGAGCTGATAGCGATTATATTTGAAAATTTTTCATTATGTTTGATCCTTAAGGAGAGTAGATGACTGGGCCTAGGTCCATTAAAATAGAAGTTTCTTCTAGCTCTTAACATTAAAAATTCTGCCCTTTGCCTCAGCAGTGAGTTTAGCTCAGAGCATGTGCCATCCAGGCTCACTTTAATATCATCAGAAGGACAAGCTTGATGGGCGTTTACTAAATCAGATAATTTGGTCTCTAACTGATTAATTTTCTCTAATCTAGTTTTATTTTGATGTTGAAAATGATATTGTAGTGTTACGAATAAATCCCTTTAAAGCACCCCAGAAAATCCGCGGGTCATTAACAGAGTTTTCATTTATACTTGTAAATTTTTGTAGCTCATCCTTAAAAAACTGACAAAAGTCAACATTACCAAGCAAAGATGAGTTAAAACGCCACCGTGTTGTTTTTTTGGGTGTGTTTTTGAGAGTTATTTTGGAAAGTACAATATTATGATCTGATAAAGAAGTAGGTAAAACCATTTCACTATGGATTTTACCTATCAGTGAGGCAGAAATAAAAATATAATCAATATGAGAGTTGTTGTTTGAACGATCTATTGTAAGGTAGGTGGCGTTCATATCCGCACCGAGAATTAAAGCAAAATCGTGCATGTTGGATAACAAATCTCTTAAGCAAGTAAAAAAGTCTGCACTATAAAGATTTGGAGCACAAATGGATAAGAATGCTACCTTTATGCCTGATAGAATTGTTTTAACATATGTTATACAACCGTCATCACTCCCATAGTTTTCCAAGATAGTAAGTGAAAGGTTACGTTTTAGCACCACTAGGGAGCCCTTGGATTTAGATGAAAAGGAACTAGAGGCTGCTATATAGTATGTTTTATTACTAAAATGGTGAACATCATTATTTCCTAGATGTGATCCCTGGATAAACGCCACATCTATTTGCCGCTGATATAAGAGGTCTGAGCCAGCAGTGCGCTTCACAGGATTGTTTAGCCCAATGGTATTAAAACTGGCAAATTGTAATGTTGTCATTTTAAAAATATCATTTCTGAATGCAGGAAGATGTAAAGAGACTGTAAATTGTTCAAGGCTTTCAAAAATAGGACACACATCTGTCTGTGTATACACCCATCGAGAAATAAGAAGAAACATTCCTCCCCTTGCTGCCCCCCCCCAAAAAAAAAACTACTCATATTATTTCAATCAAGTATTATCATGTAGAAGAGGATTCGACTTAGCAAACAAAAGAAAACAAACAAAACAAAAAGAACAAAACAAAAACAGCAACAACAAAAAGTCTGAGTGCACTTGCCTATCAGTAGGTTACCTGGCGATGCGCCGATTATACACACACTCAGTCTGGGCTACCACCTCTGGATATCACCGCATGAGTTCCCGTTGTGTCCTCTTTCTCCAAGCCTAAAAAAATCTCGGCTTCCTTGCGGGTATAGCTGGCAGATCCTTTGATTAGCTTCAGCCTTGCGGGAAACAAAAGGAGAGCTTGATAGCTCTGTTTCCTTGCTTCATCCATAGTTGTGGAAAACTCTCATCACCGCGAGATGGTGAAATTACTGTACTCAGCACTGAAGGTGATCACTCTGCCGCTCTCATGTCTCGGTGGTCCTTCCTCCCTGCGTGCAGCCTCTCGGGCCGCCTGGAGAATGCGATCCCTGTCGGTAAATCTGAGCGAATAACAGATGATCGTCCTCGGTCTAGCGTCGTCTGATCTCTCCGGTCCCACTCGGTGTGCTGTCATGATCTCTGGTTTTGGACTTTTCAGCTTGGGCAGCCATTTAGGGAGAGTTTTTGAAACATACTGGCAAACATTTTCGCCTTCTGCTCCCTCCGGGATACCCTGTATCTGTATGTTGTTCCTTCGGCTTCTGTCTTTAAAATCCACTATTTTTTGTTCCAAAACACATGTTCTCCAACATGTCGGTTGGTGTTTGTTACATTTTCCGTGAAGTCTGTGTGTTTGGTTATAACTGAAGTTGCCTCCTGCAATTTCGCCACATCATGGGTAACAACATCAACATCCAGTTGGATGTTGGTGAGAGTGTCGCTTAGTTCTTTGAATTTCTCGTCCAAATAGTCTCCGTTTCTGGCCAGAGCTAGTTCAACAGCTTCGGCGACAGCAATAGCCTCTTGATCCATGATGCAGGCCAGGTGTGTTGAGTTGGTGGTAGTTGATGTGTAATCAAGTTGACGCTTGTTTGTTAAGGGGAGAAAAAGAAAAGTTCTTGTTGCTGGATACTCTGGGGTATTTAAAAGTTAAATGTCAGTGCATCGCACAAAGAGAAAAAGCAAAAAACTGTAGTTATTTAGAAAGTTTGGGGAGACCGGGCAGGAGCCTCTAGGTAGACGCAGCCATCATTCTTTCAGGTCATGTGACACCATCAGACATCTTATATGTCAGGAGAAAGACCTGGCTGGCGCCCTAAAAAACCTCCCCCCTCACGTGCCCACAGCAAACCGTCACAGTATGCTTCCTTATGAAAGTATCTGGCAAAAACCGTAATAGTAACAGTAATACTAGCCCTAGTGGTAAGTGGTATATAATCCAGATATTTTAGACACACTTGTCCGGTCTGGCTTGGAGATGTATCTCAAATTCTCAACCTGAAATAAACTTTAAAAGACTTTAAAAGACAGCTGCAAAACACTGGACACCTCTATAAGCAGCTAAACTGATGAGAGTTCTTTGGAAAGAGGCCTTTCATTTAAGGTCAATGGCATTGTTGTGCTTTACAGCTGAAATACCAAAAATCTGTGGTGGTATTTTCTCTGAATGCCAGCTCCAGCCGCTAACAAGCACAATAAACTTCCCAGCAAACAGCTGCATGGAAATACCTCACGTTATGCATCAGTCCACGTTGGGAATTTCAAAAAAAAAGTGAAAAAGAAAGTGTATCAGCCTTTTGTCGGAGACAGAGAGAGATAAGCTGTGGGGTGTCTGAGCACTTCAGCTGTCTCTGTAGTGCTGCTGCGGAGAGAAGAGGAAATGTCATTCCTGTGGCCTTTTCCATCCAGACCAAACACCCTTCGACATATACACACACCACATGTGTCTTCAAACCTATCTATTGACAAGAGAATAGTGTATGTGTGCATTTATGTGTGCCCACTGCCATTGTTTGCAAGCTGTACTACAGTACACGTTAGTGATGGATGGAGAAGAAGTTGCTGAGCATGTGAATGAATTAAAAGATTTGTTTTTTTCCCCCCTTTATGCTTCATCTTGTTTTCTTTATTCCTATTTAGAGGACTGCTGAACATTGTTGAGTCAAACCACTACACAGGGTTGTACAACAAAAATGCAAGTTGTAGTCCCTTTATGGTGCTCACAAAACAAAATTACATAAATACATGAATAAATAGTAAGTCGTAAAATGTATGCATATTTCCACAGTCATACAAAGTGCAAGCAACTGTACATCTGTGGTGAGTCAAATGATGTTGTAGGTATAAACTCCATCATTGGGAGTAAATAAATGGATAAGCAATAATTTCTTAAAGTTAAATGAGAACAAAACTGAAATCCTACTAGTTGGCCCTAAAGCATGTCTTGTTATTCTTCATTCAGATCTAAGCTTCAAATTCTCTCATATGATGTGGATACTTCTGCTTTTGTAATGACTGATTGTCTGGATTGCTTATATCTTTGTCTTTTGTGTTGTTGGCGTTGAGGTCCCCCAGACAGCAAAATATAACTGGACCAGACATGGGCCAAATGTCCTAAAAGGTTCAGTCCGAATTGGTAAAACACATCCACACCAGTGTCTTTTTGCACAATGGGCCAGATCTGGTATGGACTCATTTGCCAGATCTGCAACAGCTTTGGGCCAGAACTGGTCCAGAGCAGCAAAAAACAAGTTAATATATGGCCCAAATAAGGTGCACATGTCTTGAAAACCATGCTAAAACATAACACTGTAAACACCATATCTGAAAACAAACTAAGGCTTCCATAGTAAGTATTCAAGTTTAAACTGTAAACATGAAAAATTCAAGTGGTGTAGGTTATACCTTTAGTTAAACACTAAAAAATAAAATTAAAGACAAAAAATTTATATTAATAACAAGAAATATATGATAAAAAAGTACATTTTAATAATAAAAAATACATGATAAACAAAATATAAATTAATAAAAAAATAAATTTAAAAACATTACTTCGAAATCACAGAACCATACAACACATTTTCAAGTTGTCACAGACAAACAACAGTTTTGTTTTCCAAAGATTAACATGGCTTTTTTTTTTATATATATATAAAGATCCTATTTTGAGAAGCAAGTGTGGCGAGCGGAGCTGGCTTAGCAGCCTAATGATGTGACAACGCAACCTGGGGGAATTCTGCCCCCAGGAAATTATTAGGCTCAACCCTCTGAGCACAAGGATTCACAGGTTCAATTAAACAATGAACAGAGACTGATCCGCAGTATACAAAAAGTTTATTAAAATAATTGTTAAGCTCCTTTTTCTCTCTTTTTTTTTTTTTTTTTTTCTTTTTATAAAATAACAGTCATAAAAGGACAAGCGACTGCAATTAAATATCACTGTGTGAGTTACCTAGAGGCAGGTGGAGCCAGGCTGGGGGGCTACCGGGGAGGACACACCAAACCAAAAGGGGGGCGGGGCAGGGTCCAAAACCACGCAAACTCCACACCACACGTGAGGTAAAAGAAATCAAGAAAAACACCGCACACAAAGGGATGAGTGAAGGGACACCACCACCAGGAGGTCTGTCTACCACCGGCTCGCACCCCACCGCTCCTGCCCAGAAAGAGAAGCAGTTCATACAAAAGAAAATATACAAAATACAACACAAAAAATAAAGCAAATTATTACAATAAACAGTGCGCGATTTTCACATGAGTAAATGTCAATTACAGTCCGCTTGATCAATAAAATCAGACACTAGGCTCCAGGCATCCCAATGCTACAGAAACGGAACAGACTTGTTCCGGCCACAGGGTCTGGAGCGGTCACAGGAAGTTTAGTATCGATAAAATTCAGTGGGAGACAACAGCAGCACACACCAGAGGCCAGAGGCTGATGACGCTGACACACAGCGTACACACACACTACACTCGGTGCGCAGCTTGGCCCAACATCCTACGTAGTAAAATATGAGAGAAAAATATTATTTACAGTTTGGGGAAAAGTATGGAAATAAACCGCGGCATCACCGCAGGTATACGTACCACAAAGCGAGCACGGATTCCACCCAGCGTGGATGAGAAGGGGGAAGACACACGGCCGCTGCGTACATTGCCAGCTCAGGGTTTTGTGAAGTACAGGCTTGGAGCGAGCACTGCCACCATATGGCTCAGCATTCAAAGCCGCCGGAGAAAATCAGCACTACAGAGCGAGGAAACCAGCAGGTAAAGCAACAATAACGCATAACATGAAGCGCCAAGAAATAGCACAAGTGCCCACCTAGTGCTACATGGAGATCAGCACACACGCCACACGCGAAACTGCCGCACACTAGATACCAGGACACCAGGCTCTGGAGGAGGTCAAGGAGAGTGATCAGAGCAGCAGCACTCCACCTGAATATAAGAGTGACGGTGCCGCCCCTCAATCAAAGTGCAGCAGGATAATTGAAAACAGCCTGCGGACAATTAAGCAGGCTGGAAGAGGGGAGAGTGGAACTCAACCTGCCACACAAGCAACCTTACATTTGAGATGAGATTAACCGTTTCAGTAAACAAATACTGTAATCTGAACCTTGAAACAGACATTAACTCAAACAGAGCGAAACACTTGAGTATGCTGGTCATATGGGTTTCACAGGTCATCATGCAGCCTCTGGTTCTGAGCTGCAGACCTAGGAATGAAAAATATTTGTGATTACAAATCATTTATTGATAAAGAAAAAAACAAGAAACAAACTCAGTGGTAGCTATTTACTGGAACTGAAATACCAGAAAACAAACTATGACATTGCAATATTCTGTACATTGCAAGGCAGTGACAAACATCAGCCATGTTAACAGTAGGATACCATCCATCCATCCATCCATCCATTATCTCCCGCTTCATCCTGGGCCGGGTCGCAGGGGGAGAAGCCTGAGCAGGGACGCCCAAACTTCCCTCTCCCTGGACACCTCCCCCAGCTTTTCCGGGGGGATCCCGAGGCGTTCCCAGGCCAGCCGAGCGACATAGGCGCGCCAGCGTGTCCTGGGTCTTCCTCGGGGCCTCCTCCCGGTGGGACATGCCTGGAACACCTCCCTTGGGAGGCGTCCAGGGGGCATCCGGTAGAGATGCCCGAGCCACCTCAGCTGACTCCTCTCGATGTGGAGGAGCAGCGACTCTACTCTGAGCTCCTCCCGGGTGACAGAGCTCCTCACCCTATCTCTAAGGGAGCGCCCTGCCACCCTGCGGAGGAAACTCATTTCAGCCGCTTGTATCTGGGACCTTGTTCTTTCGGTCATGACCCAAAGTTCATGACCATAGGTGAGGGTAGGAACGTAGATTGACCGGTAAATCGAGAGCTTCGCCTTACGGCTCAGCTCCTTCTTCACCACGACAGACCGGTACAGCGACCACATTACTGCTGCCGCTACACCGATCCGCCTGTCAATCTCATGCTCCGTCCTTCCCTCACTCGTGAACAGGATCCCAAGATACTTAAACTCCTCCACTTGAGGCAGGAACTCTCCCCCAACCTGGAGGGAGCAAGCCACCTTTTTCCGGTCGAGAACCATGGCCTCGGACTTGGAGGTGCTGACTCTCATCCCAGCTGCTTCACACTCGGCTGCGAACCGCCCCAGTGCATGCTGAAGGTCCTGGCTCGAGGAAGCCAACAAGACAACATCATCCGCAAAAAGCAGAGACGAAATCTGCCGGCTCCCGAACCGAACCCCCTCCGGCCCCTGGCTGCGCCTAGAAATTCTGTCCATAAAAATAATGAACAGAACCGGTGACAAAGGGCAGCCCTGCCGGAGTCCAACATGCACCGGGAACAGGTCCAACTTACTGCCGGCAATGCGGACCAATGCTCCGGTTGTACAGGGACTGTACAGCCTTGAACAGAGGGCCTCCAACCCCATACTCCCGGAGCACCTCCCACATAATGACGCGAGGGACACGGTCGAATGCTTTCTTCAAGTCCACAAAACACATGTGGACTGGTTGGGCAAACTCCCATGAACCCTCAAACACCCTGTGGAGGGTATAGAGCTGGTCCAGTGTTCCACGGCCAGGACGAAAACCGCATTGTTCCTCCTGAATCCAGGGTTCGACTATCGGCCGGATTCTCCTCTCCAGTACCCTGGAATAGACTTTCCCAGGGAGGCTGAGGAGTGTGATCCCCCGATAGTTGGAACACACCCTCCTGTCCCCCTTTTTAAAAAGAGGGACCGCCACCCCAGTCTGCCAGTCCAAAGGCACCGTCCCTGACTGCCATGTGATGTTGCAGAGGCATGTCAACCAAGACAATCCTACAACATCCAGAGACTACTCACGCAGGGCGGATCTCATCCATCCCTGGTGCTTGGCCACCAAGGAGCTTGCTAACTACCTCAGTGACTTCAGCCCCGGTGATGGATGAATCGAACCTTGAGTCCCCAGTCTCTGCTTCCTCTGCAGAAGACATGACAGTGGGATTGAGGAGATCCTTTGAAGTATTCCTTCCACCGCCCGACAATATCCCCAGTCGAGGTCAACAGCTCCCCACCTTCACTGTAAACAGTGTTGACAGAAAGCTGCTTCCCCTTCCTGAGGCGCCGAACCCATGGCCTCCCCGAACTCCTCCCAGACCGGAGTTTTTGCTTCTACAACCGCCCGAGCTGCCGCACGCTTGGCTTGCCGGTACCTGTCAGCTGCCTCAGGAGTCCCATGAGCCAACAAGACCCGATAGGACTCCTTACTCAGCTTGACAGCATCCCTTACTTCCGTCCACCACTGGGTTTGGGGGTTGCCGCCACGACGGGCGCCGGTGACTTTACGGCCACAGCTACGGACGGCTGCGTCAACAATGGAGGTGGAGAACATGGTCCATTCAGACTCAATGTCTCCAACCTCCCACGGAATCTGGTCGAAGCTCTCCCGGAGGCAGGAGTTGAAGACCTCCCTGACATCGGGTTCGGCCAGACGTTCCCAGCAGACCCTCACAGTACATTTGGGTCTGCCAAGCCTGTCCCGTTTCCTCCCCTGCCAGCGGATCCAACTCACCACCAGGTGGTGATCAGTTGACAGCTCAGCCCCTCTCTTTACCCGAGTATCCAAGACATACCGCCGCAGATCAGATGATACGACTACAAAGTCGATCATTGACCTCCGGCCTAGGGTGTTCTGGTGCCACGTGCACTGATGGACACCCTTATGCCTGAACATGGTGTTTGTTATGGACAAACTGAGACTAGCACAGAAATCCAGTAACAGAACACCACTCGGGTTCAGATCGGGGAGCACGTTCCTCCCAATCACACCCCTCCAGGTATCACTGTCGCTGCGTATGTGAGCATTGAAGTCCCCGAGCAGAACAATGGAGTCTCCGGTTGGAGCACTTGCCAGTACCCCTCCCAGAGGCTCCAAGAAGGCCGGATACTCTACACTGCTGTTTGGCCTGTAAGCCGAAACAATAGTAAGAGACTTATCCCCGACCCGAAAGTGCAGGGAAGCGACCCTCTCGCTCAGCGGGGAGAACTCCAACACATGGTGGCTGAGCTGGGGGGCTATAAGCAAGCCCACACCAGCTCGCCGCCTCTCACCGCGTGCAACTCAGAGTAGAAAAGAGTCCAGCCTCTCTCAAGGAGTTGGGTTCCAGAGCCCAGACTGTGCGTAGAGGTGAGCTTGACTATCTCTAGCCGGTACCGCTCAACCTCACACACTAGCTCAGGCTCTTTCCCCCCCAGCAGGTGACATTCCATGTCCCCATAGCCAGAGTCATCGTACAGGGTTTGGGTTGTCGGGGCCCCCGCCCACGACTGCCACCCATATCACAAAGCACCGGCCCCTTCTGAACCTTCCTGTGGGTGGTGGGCCTACAGGAAGGCGGGCTCATGTCACTCGTTCGGGCTGCGCCCGGCCGGGTCCCGTTGCCCACGGGACCCGGCCACCAGGCGCTCGCCTGCGAGCCCCAACCCCGGGCCTGGCTCCAGGGTGGGGCCCCGGTAATGCCAATCCGGGCGACGTACGCTTCCTTAATGGCTTTTCTTTCATAGGGGCTTTTGAACCGCTCTTAGTCTGACCCGTCACCTAGAACCTGTTTGCCTTGGGAGACCCTACCAGGGGCATTAAGCCCCGGACAACATAGCCTCTAGGATCATTCGGGTACTCAAACTCCTCCACCACGATAAGGTGTTGGTTCAAGGAGGAGACAGTAGGATACTTTGATTAAATATCAGTTGCATCTAGTGTCACCTGCGCTCCCGGTCCCGACGACCACCTCCATGGTCAGATGCTAAATTGAACCATCTGATGACATGTTTATTGATGTCGATGTCTGTTGCTTGCTTTGCAACATGACATTTGCATACTGGTTCTATACAAATGACATTCACAGCAAACTAATGTAAGCAACACAAAGTGAAAGTGGACAACAATGTTAAGTCCAGATGCTTTATGTAAAATTTGAGGTGCATTTTAGACTTTTATAAAAGCATGAAACTACATACAACTGATACAGCTGTACAGGTGGAGCCATGATCATTTTCAGATATAGAGGAATTGCAGAATTGCTTTGTGGTTTCTATGGCAGCCATTTTACTTTCAACCATAATTGTATTGTGCCTTTTGCATCATATCTCCTGAACCAATGATAACACAGAAAGGTGATGTCTACCCCTTTGTTTTGATGGTCCATGGAAACAGTCCATCAAAGTGTTGTGTTTTTAAGGAGCTTGATCCTATACCAGAAGCCCTATCAGTAGCTGCAGCAGAAGTTTGTTCTGACAGTCTTCGAATAATCTGAGCAAAAGGGCGATATGGTTGTCTAACAAGTCTCTTTATCTTTTGGAGGTTATTTTGATGTGGAAATACTGAAATGCAATCCAGCAAACCAAGCTGCTGTACATCCATTGAAGTAAACAATGCACATTATACACAATAGCATCTTTGTCATATATCTCACCAAAATGTGATACAAAACTTTTAAGTGTCTGAGAACATTGACTGCAGGACAATGACAAATAGCAATGGCAGTGAACAGCAACATGAAGTTGTTGTACATATTGCTTGGCAAAATGAAGAGTATACAGTAGAAACTGTCTAAATTCAGTGGCCTTCCATCTGTCTATTTCTCTAAATGGCCGTGGTTTCCGTGCAAATTCTACAGAAATATAAGGTCGCAGCTCTTTCATGCGATCAGACATTTGATTTACAACATTTGCAGATAACCTAACATTGAGAGAAGCTCTAAGCCACATCAGCAACAGCTTTTCAACCACACCCAAACGAACCAAATGCATATAGTCCATTGGAAATTGTGACATCATGCCAACATTTGAACCATGAAAAGGATTTGGACCATTTTGATAACTTTCATAAACCCGCTGTGCAAAAGATTCAGTCCTTAACGTCCTGTCAGTTAATGGAAAAGTCATCCCTCTGTTGCACACATTTGTCACAACCGTAACATTCATTATGTAGCTTTATGTTCTTTACAAATGCTTTTGCAGGTGCATCACATATTACAGAGTCAACATTCAGAAAAAGCCGTCTTCCACTAAAGTCAAAGCCCTTTTCCAGTTCCTATTAGCTCAACAACAAAATCCTTTAAAAAATCATCCGCTGAATGTGGTTTGTTGGGGCCACAAAAAAAGCAATAATGACAGGCTCTTTCATTGGAACACTGATTAACAATCCTAAAATAGGATAGTTGAATGCTTGTGCTCTTAAACAGAGGTAACCCATCAATATTTATTTGCAACTTCAAGGTAAAACAGTCAGTAAGTGTGTCAGTGATCTGAGACAGTGTCCTTTTGATGGAGGACAATATGCAAAAATAGTGATACTGTCTCCCAACCTTGTTCTGAATAGTGTACTGCCCACTAAACATTAAACGTCTGATGGACGTGCAGACCATGTCTATATCACGTATGTCGGTCCAAGACCAATTCTGGACATCTGCACGACGTGCAAATTAGGTCCGCTATTTGGACGTCTAACCATGACCCCACTTGGACGTCAATATGCAGTTCAACATTTGAACATCAGCTAGGTAACCTTTTTTGGACGTCAAGTGGACGTCTAAGCAGGAGTGAGTGAGCGAGTGAGTGAGTTAGTGAGTTAGTTTTTTTTTATTGTCACAGTGTCATAAAGGTGCCTAACCCTCATGGGCTTATAAGACATGAATACAGGATACATGAATACACTTGCAACAACACCAAAAAAAAAAAAAATATATAAAAAAAAATATATATATATGAATGCAAAATACCAACATCGTTGTTAGCAGCATGATTAATGTGACTATTATTATTCATTCATTCATTCATCTTCTATACCCCCGATTATCCCTTTCGGAGGGCTGGAGCCTATCCCAGCTGTCAACGGGCGAGAGGCGGGGTACACCCTGAGCCAGTCGCCAGCCGACTGCAGGGCAACATACATACAACCATTCACTCTCACATTCACACCTAGGGACAATTTAGAGTCACCAATTAACCTAATGAGCATGGTTTTGGAGTGCCCGGAGAGAACCCACGCATGCACGGGAAGAACATGCAAACCCGCCAGACCCTAGGATCGAACCGGTGACCTTCTTGCTGTGAGGCACGCGCACTACCTGCTGCTCCACCGTGCCGCCCACTATCATTATTATTATTATTATTATTATTATTATTATTATTATTATTACTACTACTACTAACATGATTGTTTGTGATTAAACATTATTTATTTATAAAGTAATACATTGTTTACATTTTCCTGTTTTTACTCTCTAAAATAGCGATGTGTTATTCTGTTACAACAAACAAATTGAATTACAACAAATTGAATAAAGGTGTATTGGGAAAAAAACAACCAGTCAACGCCATTGTGATTGGCTGAGGCATTACCTCATCACAATGTACATCATAAGAGCCAATTGGCCCAGGTGTTTCAAGTGGCCGCTCAGCTCTGTGCACTGTAGCCAATACGACCTCTACAACATGATTACTCGAGATACACTGTCAGGTCCAGGCGTGATGGGTCTCAGCACAGTGAATACTCGAGACACACTGTCGGGTCCAGGCGTGATGGGTCTCAGCGCAGTGAAGACTCGAGACACATTGTCAGGTCCAGGCGTGATGGGTCTCAGCGCAGTAATGCCTCGAGACACACTGTCGGGTCCAGGCGTGATGGGGCTCGGCGCAATGATGACTCGAGACATTACCACAGATCCCACAGCCACAGTGATGTCTCCAGGACCCCTGCCAGGTCCAGACGTGATAACAGATCACAGCATGGTGATCACACCAGCCCCCCCATCACACACCAAGGCATAGTGAGTTGTCTAAAGACCGCAATTTTCATCAGAACACTTCAGTCAGTAGCATCGATGCAAAGATTTATTATTTCTCTTCTAATTCAATTCAATTCAATTTTATTTGTATAGCGCCAAATCACAACAAAAGTTGTCTCAGGACACTTTCCATATAGAGCTGGTACAGGCCGAGCTCTTTTATCTAAAGAGACCCAACAATTCCCCCATGAGCAAGCACTTGGCGACAGTGGTGAGGAAAAACTTCCTTTTAACAGACAGAAACCTCAGGCAAAACCAGGCTCTGAGTGGGCGGCCATCTGCCTTGACCGGTTGGGTGAGAGAGGGAGAGCAAGAGAGAGAGAGAGAGACAGACAGACATGCAGTCACAGTAACAGTGACAGTGAATGCAATAACAGTAGTAGCAGTTGCAATGGATGTCAGGCAGGGTCATGGCAGGAGACGTAGCTGTAATCCACAATCCAGATTCAGCCACTGTCCATGGGAACCTGCGATACAACAAAGCACAGAGACTCCGGAGAAAGAGCTAAATTAGTAACATGCCGTGGTAGGTCATGAAAGCGTGCAGATGGAGAGGGACAGAGGGACAGAGGAGCTCGGTGTATCTTAGGAGGTCCCCCGACAGTCTAATGCTATAGCAGCATAACTAGGGGCTGGTCCAGGACAAGCCTGAGCCAACCCTAACTATAGGCTTTATCAAAAAGGAAAGTTTTAAGCCTACTCTTAAATGTAGAGACAGTGTCTGCCTCCCGGACAAAGACTGGAAGATGGTTCCACAGGAGAGGAGCTTGATAGCTAAATGCTCTGGCTCCTGTTCTGCTTTTGGAGACTTTAGGAACCATAAGTAAGCCTGCATTCTGGGAACGCAGTGTTCGAGTGGGGTAATAAGGTACTATGAGCTCTTTAAGATAAGAAGGTGCCTGGCCATTTATGACTTTATAAGTAAGGAGGAGAATTTTAAATTCTATTCTAAACTTTACAGGGAGCCAGTGCAGAGTGGCTAATATTGGATAAATATGATCTCTCTTCCTCGTTTTTGTCAGAACACGTGCTGCAGTGTTCTGGAGCAACTGGAGAATATTCAGCAACAAATTTGGGCAGCCTGATAGTAAGGAATTGCAATAATCCAGCCTGGAAGTTACGAATGCATGGACTAGTTTTTCTGCATCATTTTGAGACAAAATATGCCTGATTTTTGCAATATTACGCAGGTGAAAGAAGGCAGTCCTTGAAATTTGTTTTACATGGGAGTGAAGGGACATTTCCTGATCAAAGACAACTCCCAGATTCTTTACAATGGTGCTGGAGGCCAGCGCAATGCCATCCATAACTGCTATGTCATCAGAAAGTGAGTTTCTAAGATG
>JBBMOE010000010.1:13793981-13839911 GCA_037975065.1 Chaetodon trifasciatus
TATACATATATATATATATATATATATATTATTGTATTTTGCCACTTTTGTTTTTACAAACTTGCGCGTTATGCTGCCTACTGTTTAGAAGTAGTAGTAACTAGTACTTCTCAGCTGAAGTCAAGAGGTTCTTAAGACTGACATGTTTGCAATAAAAATGGGGAAAAAAATAGTCAGGACTGGATTGTGATTTATTGTAAAGCTGACTGTAGTCCTATGTGTCAAGGAAGGTGGGGGACCTGTTTCCTGTACTAGTTAATTTTCCTGTAGCTTCATTTGGCTCAGCAGCAAGTTTGAAGTGGAAATGTATAACGCCTTTGTATGCATTTCCACTTACCATCTGCTGCTGAGAAATTCAAATGAAGCTATAGGAAAATGAATTGGAACAGTATGCCACCTTCTGAAATGGGACTACAGTTATGCGCAGAAACTAGAAGCAGTGTAAAAACAATGTCTAAAATGAGCTTAAATTTGACGTAGAAAAGACTGTCCACAAAGACCACATTTGGACTACTGTGGGCATCATTAACGGATGTTCACTTGACATCGGAAAAAAGACGCCGTCTGGAGTAACAGTCTTCACCTTCAGGAGACCACAATTAGACGTGCAGAAATGACGTTGAAAAGACGTTGTTTGAACGTGTCTTTTCGCAGTGGTTGAGTATTAGTATTTAGGATAGTTCTTGGTTCTTTTGGTAAGTCTGGGTGGTAAAATCTCAGTATACTTAAAAGTGCTGTAAGAGCAACAAGTAACATTCCAAAGGTTAGGGCCCAACTACAGATGTTGTCTTTGAGATTACATGGCTCAACACCTTCATCATCAGATTCAGACAAGTCTGAGCTACTACACTGAGGAAGGTCATAAATGTCTGCATCCACATGGTCAAAAGTGTTTGCATCCACATCATGGTCAGAAATGTTGGTGTCCATGTCGATATCTGTTGCATTGTCCTCCCGCACTACTCCTCTCTCATGTCCAATCATCCGCATTGACAGGCAAATTAATGCTATAGTCATCACTAATTTGCTGTAGTGTTTTCTTAAGATCTCTTTGTGCACGAGTGGAGTTAGAAACAACCTTTACTTCCATCTTTTGCTTACATCTTCAGCAATCAGCACAGGAACAGCTGTTGACCTACGGGGAGAACAGGGAAGGTTTTTACAGAGTTTTATTACATAAAGTCCTGCAAGTTTAGTTAAAGGTGAATTTCACGCGCATTTAAATTATTTTGTCCAATGATAGCATAACCATTTACATTTTCCTATGTGGCTGAACACAGCTATCACAGTACATAGACGGTAACTGTGTTAACAGTATTTTTATGTTATCTGCCTAAATACATTGGCAGCATTTTCCATTTGTACATTGTACAGGTGTTTTAACATTACAGATTTTTGCTTAGGGAAAATACATGTCTTTGAGAGCGAAACGTCAATCAAATATGTTTTAGTACTAGGCATTATGTGTATAATATAGTTTGAGCTTAGTTAATGTCAAGAGTTACAGTTTAAACAAGTATTGCCACTGCAGCAGAAACAATGAAGAAAGGCAAAGCCTCATAAAACAAAGTTTGCAACATGACAGTAACAGCAATGAAACACTGGCCAATAGCGTTAGCATGTGGCATTTACTTTGTGTGTAAGGGAATTAATTTAATGTTGCATTCGTTAATAAAATACCAAGGACACCAACCTTCCTCAGCTAAGAAGGATTTTATTGATTAAATCTTGTAATGCTGATGTAATGCTAACGAATGAACCAACAGTAGACCAGTCTGATAATCTGAAGCGTAAACTCTTGATACAGGGATTGTTTATATCCAGCTCAAAAGGACACCATCTGACCATGACTTGAATAGAAAGTCTTATTTATTAAACACAATTATGGGTAATGAATAATGCATCATGAATAGTACGACAGAGGATATAGGTGGATATAACACAACAATTGCAGAGAGAAACTTATGGCAAGACAATGGCAGAATGAGTTTGGTGATGGTGAGAAGTAGTTTTAAGGGAAAAATGGGGACGCAAATGTAAAGTTAATTTTGGACCAACTCTTATTCAAACCTGCTTAAGCATGCCTACTTTGTAAGCGACGTTCCAGTCGAGGTCTGCTCCGAACTGACACGAAGAGGCTTCCAGTTGTCGTCCATGGCTCGATCTGCACAACGGGTCAGCAGCTGGCTGCAGGTCTTCGGTTGAGTTGGCGACCATGAAGCATGACTTCAGATCAATAATAATAATAAGATTTAGGATGTCTTTGATGGCCTGTTGAAAATATCTCTAAAATTATTATTACTTGAACAGAATTTAACCATTAAAAAAAACTAATCATGCAGCTTAACGTGGCGAGCAAAAATGAAAGTTTCATGATGAGAAAAACTGGAAAAGTAAGTCTTTTGAAGAATGAACTCAAGCTACTCGGCGTGACTATGAGCAGCACAAAAGATTGACAAAACGATGGAACAAAAACAACTGAGCAAGACTAAAGACAAAAGAAGGGTGGGGGAACCTCAGCAGAAAGCAACTGCAAGAGGTAAAGGAAAAATTAAGACTGAGCATCTGCTGTGTTCTACAGACAGTAATAACCACTCCAGGGTGTGTCTAATCAATAGGCCGTCGTGCATGTGGGATTGTTCGCGGGCGTGCGACATGATTTCACCTTATGGAGGGAAAATTAACTAATGATTCATATGAGGGGCTCATCTGCTTCTCACTATGGTCAATCACATATATTTTTAATGATTAATTTTCAATGGCATTCCAACATTGTTCACAACATGCATTAGACAATTCTTATGAGTAGATGACGACATTCAACAATAATCAGGATAACAATTTCTAATACTCATCCTAATATATATGATGACTCAAGGTATAATTAACACAACATAGCAAAGAAATAATGGAAGGCAGACTATATTTACCAAAATGATTATCACTACTTATCATAATAGTCATAATGATAATTATAATTATAATAACTGATCATAATCAAGTATCTAACGTAACTTCTACAAACCTCTAGATGGCAGCAGGGTTCCATGGTACGAAACTCAGACAAACTTTGTAGGAAAGTTAAAATCACAGCTTTGTCATTTTACAAGCTAGAAACACCGGAAGAGCATTGATATCATACAGATTATGGGTTTGGTACTGTAAGAAAATCCAAAGTTGAATCAAACATATAGATTGCATTATCCTGGTGTGATGGGAAAGAAGGCACACAGACATACAAAACACTTTGCTTCAGGAGTGTCTAATTTACAACCCATCAGCATTATCTGATTTTGTAGGTTCCTGTGGGACCTGGCACATTTCATTCAGACAGTTTTATTGTCCGTATCTCCCATGGGAGAGAAAGAAAGAATTAGCATCTCCATGAGAAACCTTGTGAGCAAAAGGTAACCTTTGATGTTGAGGTGTCTGTGTCTCTTGCTCCCCCGAAGGAATGTGAGAAGATGTTCTACAGCCAGACATCTTGTCTCTCTCCAAATTAATGCCTTCCTGCAAACAGTTCAAATGGTCAATAGCTCTTAAAAGTTGGGATGTTTTACGACTCCATTTCTCCTGAAGGAATGCCAAAAAGGGAGAAAGAAGGTCAGTTACAGGTCAGTTCTGCTATATGTGGCAGTAGCGCAGTTTGAGGCTAGCAGCTAACTTTAATTCAAACTAATGCCCGAATCAGTGCTCTAAAATGTGGTACTAAACAATGACAAGCAATGCCAATTCCGCCGCAAATAAAACTCCTCATGTCAATGCACCTCCTGCTTCACGTCGAGTCAAACTTTCATGAATTTTGACTGATCGGGTGTAAAGCAATAGCCCCCACTGGTTTGGAAACTGGTTGTAGTTTTTTGAGTGAGCCAAAATATAAAGGACAATGCCAACATCCATTCAAAAGGACTACAAAACCAGTCAAATAGTTTCTGTGTCTGTCATAGCCTGCAGTGCACACGTTGATTCACATTCACAATTTCTTTTAGCAAAGTAAGGTTACAAGAAATTAAATGTGTTAAACTGCATGTTTTCCTGCATTCGTCCTCGTAATAAAAATAATGTTAAGTTTGTTGCTATATCTGTGTCTCCTGCATTTACAAATTGGTTACGTTCGCGTTACAATTTGAAAACCCTCCCCCTTCACTTTGCCCTCTTGATGCCACCTTTCAGTCTTGCTCCGGTGCTGTTGCATGCTTCCTGACCTGACTGAAAGACAGCTTTTTTTTGGCTTTTTTGGCCTTGGCCTCTCTATTCATCCAGGCTTTCCAGTTGAGGAATGAGTTTATCGGCTTCGCAATCACCAAATCACCAACACATATGCTGATGTGTGATAATGTTGATGTGTATTCCTCAAGACGGACGTGGTTCTCTTTGTTGGCAGCATCTCTGAACATGTGCCAGTTTGTCCACAAAACATAGTTCTATGGAGCTGATGTATATCTAACTGTTTTTTTTTTCTTTCTTTTTTTATTAGCTGGGATGGGGAGGATCTTCAGTATCGCCTTACAATTCCTCTGAGCATTCCATGGTGTCAAACTGAGTGTGAAGTGTGTTCAGGTTTTCAGCAAAAGAGATGGGGTGAGTTATTGCACCTAATTTGGGTTTTGGATTATGACCAGTGAGTGTTCTAACTTTCTGAAAAGCTTGTCTTGTGTTCATAGTGCTAAATTCCAGTTCCAGTTTTTCTTTATCTTGAATTTGGATTTAAAGATTTTGTTTTTGGTTTTGCTTGTTATGATTTTGAGTGAAACCAGTCCTGTCTCTGAAAGGCTTTCTGTTTTTCTCTTAGGCTGTCCATGATATGTTGGATATTTCTTGAAAAATTTAACTGGGATTGTTGTGAAAATGCAGACTTTAAAATCTGTAAAGATGTGCACAAGGTACAAACCCGAAGGATTCTGATTCACACTGGTCAATGCTTGGCCTTATATCCCGTTTGGTGAGGGTCTGCTCCCGCCCCTGGGACCTCCTTTAATTTCTTTCTAAAGTCTGCATCTTTTTACACCATTAGGTTGTCATTGGGCCACTGGTTTTGCCTTAACCGTCGCCTTTTATTTTTAATTGGTGTTGACCTGGTGGCAGCACTGCCTCAGGGCACACTTTCTTTTTCTCAAGATCTGTTCTAGATTATACCATCATTAAGTGTATCTAAAGATTATATCAGGTCATAGCAAGATTATAATAACATGTTCTTCATCCGTGAATCATGATAAGTTTATAAGAACATTTCATTTATCAGTAATCACACATGATCATAAGATATAGGCATGAGACTAAGAGAATACACTCTAAAGGCCACTGGCAGTCAGTAGGCCACATGAACCCACTTGGATGAACCTGTTTTCCCAAAGAGCCAGCCACAAAGATGTGCATGAATGTGTAGGGTACCCCAGCCTTACCTCAGTCCTACCTCCCCACCACAAACCTTCCTAGACAGCAAAGCAAAGTCCAGCAAGAGCAAAGCAAGAGAGACTTTTAAATGGTGTCCTCCTGTCTCTGATTGGCTAATTGGCTGGAGTATGAGCCAAATCCACAGCTCTTCTGGAACTCACAGGTGGCAGCCAATCTTCCACTTCTTACCTGCAGGAAAAGGGAGGAGAGAGAGAGAGAGAGAGGGAGGGAGAGAGAGAGAGAGATGCACACACAACTCTATAAACGTAACACCCCCACCCATATAAGTCCAACCAAAGGTTTGGACAATCAACTAATCCTGTCTATAATGCACAAGAGACAAGGTGTCGGCGAGTACATTTTCAGACCCCTTTTTATGAGCAATCTCCAGGTTGTAGTTCTGAACAATCAAGGACCACCACATTAGGCAGTGGTTACTGTTGTACATCCTGGAGAGGAAGACTAGAGGGTTATGATCAGTGAAAACCTTTATAGGTTCAACACTTGCAAGATAAACCTTGATATGTTGTGAAGCATACAACAATGGAAGAGTTTCTTTTTCAATCATAAAGTACTGAAGTTGGTGTTTGTCAAACTTCCTTGAAAAGTAACAGGATGGTCAATGCCCTGGAGATCCTCCAGCGGGAGTACAGCCCCAGTCCAACAGTACTGGCATTGACTTCTAACTTAAAGGTCAAGGAAAAGTTTGGAGCAGACAAGACAGGGTTACAACTGAGAAGGCACTTGAGAGGCTCAAAAGACTGTTGGCACTCTCTAGACCAAGCAAATGGCTTCAACAGACTGGTTAGCGCACTCAGTGGGGTGTTTTTGCAGAACCTGCGGTAGTACCCAGCCATCCCAAGAAACCATCGCAATTCGCGCCGGATGATTGGCGCAGGAAACACAGCAATTGCTGTGATCTTCGTATTCGCAGGGCACACTTGGCCTCGACCTACCTGCTGACCAAGATACAAGACGGAACCTCTCCAAAATTCACATTTAGAACAGAATAGAATACAATAAACCTTTATTGTCCACTGGGGGTGAAAATTTGTCTTCTGCTCATCAAACACAATAATAATAATAATAATAATGATAATAATAATACAAGAAGAAAGAAAATACAATAAAATAAAATGTACATGTAGCAGCATAAAAATATTGTTTATCGTTCTATGCATTGCTGCATGCAATTAATGTTGCTGATGGCCAATCAGACGAATGAGCCGGGTATAAAGGCAACAGCCCTTTCCCCAGGTTCTGATGCATCACTTCCGGGTCAGAGGCTGTCTGCCCTCAACAGGTACGGCTGCTCACTGCTTCTCCTTGCTGGCTGGTAGATTACATTGTTCATGCTGACAGTTAGTGATAGCAAAGTGAGACTTCCTGAAGCACTGATGCTTCGCAGCCCATTGGTTTGCCAGAAGGTTCACTACCCGAAGCTTCATTCAGTTCTCACTAGTGACACCTGCTGTGCAAAGAAATAAAACTAATTTTGCTCATAATAATAATAATAATAATAATACATTTTATTTGGCAGCGCCTTTCACAACACTCAAGGACACTTTACAGAAGATTAAAAACACAAAAAAAAAAAATAAAAAACAACAGACAAAAATAACGCGACAATTGCAAGAAAACAATGAAATTACAGCGAATATGCAGATTGAAACAGATGAGTTTTGAGTCTTGATTTGAACTGGGGTAAAGAAACAATGTTACGGATGTCTGGTGGGAGAGAGTTCCAGAGTTGGGGAGCAGAGCGGCTGAAAGCTCTGCTCCCCATGGTGCTGAGGCGGGCAGAGGGCATGGAGAGGTGAAGGGAGGAGGAAGACCTGAGGGAACGAGAGGGGGTGGTAATGTGAAGGAGATCAGACAAATAGGGGGGGGGGCGAGGTTGTGGATGGCTTTGAATGTATAGAGAAGAATTTTGAACATGATACGGAATTTGACCATCACCTGAGTGGACACTTTTTCTGTGGTTGTATATGATAAAACATTAATCTTTGTCACAGTTCTCTCACACGCACATGTTTATGCTCATAAAATAATTTTTTGATTACAGATGCCTGTATGAACACCACAAATAAACTTTGTTTTTGTGCTTAGCGCAGGGATGTGGGACTGGGAATGTTACACAGGAGCAGTGTTGGGAAAGTTCACTTTCTACATGAACTAGTTCAAAGTTCAGTTCACAAATTTTAAAATCAACTAGTTCAGTTCATAATTCATAATTAAAAATTTTGAACTAAGTTCACCGTTCTAAATATGAACTAGTTCATAGTTTGCATAGCTGCAAGCTATTATTTTTCAAAATTATTGACAGAGTCCATATAGAACCACAGACAGCAATTATTTTATCAGTTTTAACACTGTAACTATGCGTCAGATTTCATCTTCATATCCAATTTTGAATTCTTATCCAACCATGTTTTACATTAGCATTGAGGGGACAGCATTTCCCCATTGCTGCTTTAACGCTTTGCTGCTGTCCATTCAGTCCACACTAGTAGCAGCTGCAGCTTTCACCGCATGTGACTGAAGTGCGGATTTTCTTTTTGAAAGCTGGTGGGCAAAGTTTGCACAGAAATGTAAGATTTTTCCCATCCTGACCGACCTTGTCATAAAACTCGTTAAATGATCATACGACGCTTCCTTGCTGCTTTGTCGCCTACATGCTGTTGTCGCCTCCATGCTGGTTTTTGTTTTGATGACACATGCGGTGGTACGACACTGGTGGCTGGTGTTTCCAGATTGGGTGTTTTATTTCCGCTACATATTAAGGCCTGTTTACGGTGTGTTTTTGCTGGGTTTTTTGCCTGGAAGGCTCTATAGAAATCTGGCACCCTATTGAACGAAGTTAAACTGAGAGAGCGTGCCGTTCACAGACACCAGAATGAACGAGTTCATTCATCAGGCAGTAATACAGTACGTTTAGTTCACGTTTGCCCAAAATATGAACGAGTTCATGAACCATCGTTCAATGAACACGTTCAGGCACAACACTGCACAGGAGACGCTGTTCATTTAGTGGATGAGAATGCTCATTGGTTTTTATTTAGAAAAATAAGTTTTTTTTAACAGTGTTGGGGCTCAGATGGTTCCCTTTCTTAGAAACAATCTCTCCAGCCTTGGAAAATACCCTTTCACATGGAACAGAAGATGCAGGACAACATAAAAACATGAGAGCCAGCTGGTAAAGGTGGGGATGTTGGTGTTTATGTCTACTCCAGTAAACAAGGGGATCTTCTGTTCAGAGGTTCACCTCTGCTAAATAATGATCCACTTCCACTGTGGCATCTGCTGTGGCACTTGAGCCTCTTCTACTTTGATCCACTGTTGTGTCGAGCAGATGCCAAAAATCATCTAATCAACAATGGCTCACATTACTACCAATTAATTTTAATTTTGACAAAACAAAGAAACAGACTACTTACTTTTGTTCATGGATGTTGTTGATATTGATGCTGACGAGGCTTCTACCTGAGCTGGGGTTGTGCCACTGGCAGAATTTACTGCAGAGTTCCTGATAATGTTGGCACGTTCATACTTCAGCCTTGTAACAGCCTTTTGTAGTCTCCCCTGCCATAAGAAACCCAGTTTTTTAAACCTTGGGTCCAGAAAGTGGGTTATGTTATCACGCTTTGTGATTCAACTATTGTGATGATGTGCAAATAATATATGATCATTCACATATACCTTATTGTGAGCAACCATGTCAAAATACTCCCAGACAGGAGAAGACTTCCTCTTTCTTGGAGGCTCCATAGAAAGAGAGGATGAAATATCACAGTGTACAAAGCTGTAACCTTCCAGCTAGGTTTGGTGTAATTGTATGTACTCTAACTAATAGAAGCTTATACTAATAATAATACTACGACTAATGATAATAATTGTTATGATGGCACTAGTACTGATCTACCTATATAATCTACTGAACTCACTAATAATCTATTTATATAATCTACTGAACTCGCTACTAACTCACTATTGACACGCTGAAACACTACCACCACACCACCATAAACGCCGACACACCCCAAAGACCCGTGCGTATACGGAAGCGATACCCGGAATGAGACAGTTATGTCACCCACACAAACCGAGGCCTCATTTGTCATTGGTCACGTGATTTCAACAAGAACGACACAAGCCTTGAATCAGGGCTTCATCTGGCATGCCCACTTTTACTCAACAGACGCTTTGATGCCTCAAATCATTTGTCCCATCATTAGCCCTCCTCCCGGGTTCTCCCTCTTTGCACTCCACCTGACGTGTCACTTCCGGGTCTGCCCTTGACAGGTATGGCTGCTCACTGCTTCTCCTTGCTGATTGGCCGGTTACATTGTTTCATACTGACGGTATTTGCTGTATTTTGTAGTGACTGCTTGTGCACCACTTTGTGCTGCCTGTATGTGCTCCTGTGTGTGGCATTCGTGTAGAGTCCTCTCTCTCGGCGTTATGGTATTTGATGTGATGTGGCTAATGCTAGTGTGGTCATAGGTAAGAGTCCTGGTGACTGTCTGCAGCCCTCCAGTGTCCTCCCTCGTGTGTGCATGTGTCCGCCTTTGTCAAAAGGTATGTATGTGTGTATTGGTACTGGTGGTGGAGTCCTCCTGTTTTGTCTGCTGTGCTCCCCTTGGGACTTGGGTTACTTCACTGTCTGTCGTGTGTGTGTGGGTGACTAAGTTGGTTTGTTTTCTCATATTTTGTTAAGCTCACTCCCCCTTCACTAGCACTCGTCCACCCAGAAGCCTCAGCTCTTGATTAGGTCCCCCTTTCCCCTTCCTGTATGAATGGCTCTGATAACTTTTAAATTTACAATTTAATAAAATTGAAATCCAAAACTTGGAATCACGTCTCTGCCTGAGTAAAATGAACCTGTTTGTCCATAATTCCTTAGGTGAAATTCTCAGGGTGCCGTTGTCGTGCAACTGTTTAGATTATTGAAGCATGTACAGACATACATATAGCATTACAGTCAAATATCTCATCCTACCCTTGCCACATGCGTGAAGGTCTGTTCATCACAGACATGCCCTGGAGTGCCAGAGGGTATACGCCCCGCAATGTGCGGCAAGCGCTCACTTCTCTTTCACTTCTTTGTCTCTTCTTTGTTACTCACTTTGTTGCTCCAGAAGGCCTTCCAGCCCCTGAAGCATCCCTGTCCAACACTGGCTCTTCACCGTGGTTTGACTGGTTCCCCCCGTTGGACCGCAGCGCAATTCGGGACAGTCCACCATCGGAGGGCCACTGGCACAGAAGTAGACATTTTCCATGCTGCTTTGAATCAAGAGTTGGCGTCATAGGCTATAACAATCTCAATTTTCCTTAGACTCGCTTAGTCATTCATTCAAGAAATTAACACTACATTGGCGTCCCCATTTTTCCTCAAACCTACTTCTCACTATTGCCAGACTCATTCTTTTGATTATTTTGCTATGGCTTCTTCATCCAGTTGTGTGTTACATCATCCATCCATCCATCCATTTTCTATACCCCGACTATCCCTTTCGGGGTTGGGGGGGGGGGGCTGGAGCCTATCCCAGCTGTCAACGGGCGAGAGGCGGGGTACGCCCTGAGCCGGTTGCCAGCCGACTGCAGGGCAACATATACGGACAAACAATCATTCACGCACACACTCACACCTAAGGACAATTTTATGTCACCAATTAACCTAATGAGCATGTTTTTGGTCTGTGGGAGGAAGCAGGAGTGCCTGGAGAGAACCCACGCATGCACGGGAAGAGCATGCAAACTTCACACGGAAAGGCTCCGCCCGACCCGGGGATCGAACCGGCGACCTTCTTGCTGTGAGGCACGCGCACTACCTTTCACCGTGCCACCGTGTTACATCATATAATCCATATTATTTGTTGTATCATTCATTATTCATATCCATTTTCATTATTGTGTCAAATGAATGACACTTTTCATTTAAGTCGTCCAACAGTGTCCTTTTGAGCTGGAAATACACAATCACTGTGTCGAGAGCTTACACTTCAGATGATGAGATTGATCTACCATTAATTCATCAATTATTAAATCAGCATTAAAAAAAAGAATAAATAAAATCCTTCTTAGCTGATGAAGGTTGGTGTCCCTTTTTATATTAATGAATGTAAACATTAAACCCAAAGGTTAATTAGTGACCTGATTTCCCCACAAATATTTACCCTTGATTAAGGCATTTAGACACAGTGCTAACTGTAAAGGTACAATACCTTCAAAGAGATCAAGTAGCAAATCAGGTGAGTAGCCAGATAAACATCATAATGTTTTAATTTTTCAGTCAGTGGGCACTGCCTTCTAACTCCATAACAATGAGGCCCACTTTCATTTCCCTGTCCAGTTTGAATATGCAACCTGTGTTCTTGTTTTGTCCTAGGACTAAATGCTCCAGTTTTAACTTCACTGGGATCGTTCTCCAAGACAGACCCTGCACACGTGAACTTGAGAAGCTCTCCACAAATCCTCCAATAGAGTCGACGCCAAGGCTATCTGCAACAACACAAGGCATAGTACCTTTGACTCGTATGCCTAATGAAGGAATGTAAAGTCCTTCCTTATCTAGGCTGGTAAGATCTTTTAGCAGTGGTTCTGACACAGCACTGTATCCAAATTGTTTTATATCATCAGCCTTGCAGAGAATGGCTAGCTAGATTGATGTCAGCAAGGATCTGAGCAATGACGGCTAAAACCCAATACACAGCAGTAATTTTGTGCTTTTTTTCTTGAGGTGCCAAGTGGATTACACACTTCAAAGTCATCCACATAAGAGCAATGTCTGGATTGTTTTGTGATAACAATTTATTGTTTTTAAAATTTGTGGCATCATGAAATGACTTGTATTGAGTTTCAGAGCTGCTGCCTGCTTCACAACTGTGTGTAAGCAAATCCTTGATCTCTTTACTTTCGCACTTTCAAAACCTCATGCAAGGACTTCAAAATAGGTACATACTGGAAACTTCTCTGCTCCCCAGCACTAAGCATATACTCTATGGGTTCCACCACATAAAATGCCCCTTGAAATACTCTCTTCTTTTGTAGGAGGTGGAAAGAGGACCGTTGCTCCCTATAGCCAATGCAATTGGATTGAACTGACCGATGTCTGTCACCATCTCTGCAATTATCAAATCGTCAACCTTATAATTATGCTTCTTTAAGCATGACTTTAAAATCTGCTTTAAAATAGGACTTGAAGCTGATAAAGATATAAAGTGCAGTTCTTCCACTAACTCATCAATACACCTGCCGGGTACATTGAATGTGCTTTCCAATTTCAGCAGCAGGTGGGCTAAATTTTTCTCAATTAAGTTAGGCAATTCTCTCATTTCTTCAACCCCGAGGATCTTCCACATCAGGATCGTCTCCTGCATTTAAAGGATTGACATATCTCTGTAAAAGATCAGACTTTAAGTCATCCACAGAGTGAGGGGTGTGTTTCCGGCTCCTATGAGGGGCAAATGCTCCATGAACGTTTGCATTGAAATGACAAGTTTCAAAAACACAAGTGGCAATTTCCTGTTTTTTTTTTTGTTTTTTTTTAAATGACAGCCAATGTGCTCAAAGTATTCTCTTTCAGTGGAGATGGTGTTCAAAGAGCAACATGGACATTTGAAAGACAGGACTTCTGTACATGTCAGTTTCTCACAGGATGAATGGCTTCTTGACAGGTGGGTTCACAGGCTCCCCCATGTTTTAAATGAATAGTAACACTCACAATAAAGGAAAAAAAGATAAAAGATCTCCACCATGGCCATGTATAAGTCTATAATGCTTTAAGAGATCTGTCTTTCTTGGTGTTTCAAATTTGCAAATCTTACAGATCATATTCATTTTAAAAACTGACTTTGGCTTAAATTTCATTGTGCAAACTTTAGTATCAGCAGTTAAAAATGGCAAACACATAATGGCTAACATTACTGAACAGTAGAACCCTGGAGTAAAATACCAACCCGTATACTGGTATATTCTTAGACTTTAGACTGCTTCTTTATTGATCCCTATTTGGGAAATTATTTTGTTGCAGTAGCAATTAACAAACAGACAAACAAAGAATGTACACAAGAATTGTTTAAAAAGTAACAAAAAATATAGACAGGAATAACAGCAGTGAATTTAATTGAATATATAGTTATATAATATGCATTATAATGTATAATGCATATTATATAATATGATAATAACATAATAATAATACAATATAACTAAGTATATAAACAAATAATTGCAGTAAAAAATGCAAAAAATTCGATTAGACCGTATGTGCAATATTGCAGTAGTGCAGATAATATATAAAATATTGGGCTTTGTGGGGTTGGTATAGATTAACTTTTTAAGTTGCTATTGTACAGTGTGATGGCTTGTGGTAGGAATGATTTCCTGAAGCGTTCCTTGTGACAGTGGAGCGGGAGCAGTCTATTGGAGAAGGAGCTCTGCTGTCTGCTATTTGTAATCCTCCACCACTGTGACATTCTCCCCCAGAATGCACAGTGGTTGTTTGGCTCTTCTTTGTTCCTTTTGAAATCAATAACTGTCTCCTTGGTTTTGGCCACGTTAAGCAGCAGGTGATTTCTACCATTCCACAAAATTGTCCACCAGAGCTCTGTATTTCTCCTCTCACTGATCCTTTATGCACCCCACCACCACTGAGTCATCCGAAAACTTCTGTAGGTGGCACAATGAAGAGTTGTACTCAAAGTCTGAGGTGTACAAGGTGAGAAAAGGAAAAGGAAAAAAAGTAGACAGAACAGTACTCCTTTCCACGGTCTCATACAGAACGTTGCCCAGTCGAACAAACTGCAGTCTGCCTGTCAGGTAGTCAGTAATCCAGGAGATTGTGGATGTGTTGACTCCCATCACTCGCAGCTTCTCACCCAGGAACAGCGGCTGAATGGTATTAAATGCACTGGAGAAATCTAAGAAAGTGATCCTCACAGTTCTGCCATGACAATCCAGGTGGGAGTGAGCACGTTGCAGCAGTTGTATGATGGCATTATCCACACCCAGATGATGTTGATAGATAGATAGATAGATAGATAGATAGATAGATAGATAGATAGATAGATAGATAGATAGATAGATAGATAGATAGATAGATAGATAGACTCTTTATTCATCCCCATGGGAAATTCACAAATTCCAGCATATTCCACAAATTTAAAGTAAAGGGCAAGCAATAAATAATCCAAAAGCACAGCAAGCAAAGAATTAAAAGTTACAGTAAAAATATCCAGTGCAAACAGAATGTCAGTTTAAATGTCCAGTGCAAACAGAATGCAAGTTAAGGTGCATGTTGAACAGTGATGTACAGATTCCATTCAGAACATTGAGGAATGTTGACATTAATGTTTAATGTTCGCCCCCCAAGTGGAGATAAAGAGCTGCATGGCGTGGGGGAGGAACAACTTCCTCAGTCTGTCAGTGGAGCAGGACAGTGACAGCAGCCTGTCACTGAAGCTGCTCCTCTGCCTGGAGATAGCGCTGTGCAGCAGATGCAGTGGATTGTCCATGATTGACAGGAGCCTGCTCAGCACCCGTCGTTCTGCCACAGATATCAGGCTGTCCAGCCCTGTGCCCACAACAGAGCCCGCCTTCCTCACCAGTTTGTCCAGACGTGTAGCGTCCCTCTTTTTGATGCTGCCTCCCCAGCACACTGCTGCATAGAAGAGGACACTTGCCACCACTGTTCAGTAGAACATCTGCAGCATCTTTTTGTAGATGTTGAAGGACGCCAGCCTTCTGAGGAAGTACAGTTGGCTCTATCCTCTCCTGCACAGAGCATCTGTGTTGGTAGTCCAGTCCATTTTATCATCCAGCTGCACTGGGCCTCCTGAAGTCCACCACCATCTCCCTGGTCTTGGTGGTGTCGCACCATGTGACAAAGTCCTGGATCAATTCAATTCAATTCAGTTTTATTTGTATAGCGCCAAATCACAACAAAAGTTGTCTCAGGACACTTTACATATAGAGCTGGTACAGGCCGAGCTCTTTTATCTACAGATACCCAACAATTCCCTCATGAGCAAGCACTTGGCGATGAGGAAAACCTTCCTTGAAACAGGCAGAAATCTCAGGCAGAACTAGGCTCTAGGTGGGTGGCCATCTGCCTCGACCGGTTGGGTGAGAGAGGTAGAGCAATAGAGAGAGAGAGTGAGACAGACAGAGAGAGACAGACAGAAATGCAGTCAGAGAGAGAGAGAGACAGACATACAGAGAGAGACAGACGGAAATGTAATCAGAGAGACAGACAGACAGACAGACAGACAGACAGACAGACAGACAGACAGACAGACAGACAGACAGACAGACAGACAGACAGAGAGAAATGCAGTCAGAGAGAGAGAGAAGCTGACAGAGAGAGACAGACAGAAATGCAATCACAATAACAATGACAGTGGATGTAATAACAGTAGTAGCAGTTGCAGTGGATGTCAGGTAGGGCCATGGCAGGAAACGCAGCTGTAATCCACAATCCAGATTCAGCCACTATCCATGGGAACCTGCGAGACGACAAAGCACAGAGACTCTGGGGAAGGAGCTAAGTTAGTAATACGCCGTGGTAGGACATGATAACTTGCAGATGGAGAGGGAGAGAAGGACAGAGGAGCTCGGTGTATCTTTGGAGGTCCCCCGACAGTCTAATGCTATAGCAGCATAACTAGGGGCTGGTCCAGGACAAGCCTGAGCCAGCCCTTACTATAAGCTTGATCAGAAAAGAAAGTTTTAAGCCTACTCTGAAATGTAGAGACAGTGTCTGCCTCCCAGCCAAAGACTGGAAGATGGTTTCATAGGAGAGGAGCTTGATAGCTAAATGCTCTGGCTCCTGTTCTGCTTTTGGAGACTTTAGGAACCATAAGTAGGCCTGCATTCTGGGAACGCAGTGTTTGAGTAGGGTAATAAGGTACTATGAGCTCTTTAAGATAAGAAGGTGCCTGGCCATTTATGGCTTTGTAAGTAAGGAGGAGAATTTTAAATTCTATTCTAAACATTACAGGGAGCCAGTGCAGAGTTGCTAATATTGGATAAATATGATCTCTCTTCCTTGTTTTTGTCAGAACACGTGCTGCAGCATTCTGGAGCAACTGGAGAATATTCAGCAACAAATTTGGGAAGCCTGATAGTAAGGAATTGCAATAATCCAGCCTGGAAGTTACGAATGCATGGACTAGTTTTCTGCATCATTTTAAGACAAAATATACCTGATTTTTGCAATGTTACGTAGGTGAAAAAAGGCCGTCCTTGAAATTTGTTTTACATGAGATTGAAAGGACATGTCCTGATCAAAGATAACTGCCAAATTCTTTACAGCGGTGCTGGAGGATGTCATCCATTACTGCTATGTCATCAGATAGTGAGTTTCTAAGATGTTTAGGGCCTACTGCTATAACTTCAGTTTTGTCTGAGTTTAGCATCAGAAAATTGCAGGTCATCCAGGTCATTATGTCCTGAAGGCATGCTTGTAGTCTAGTTAACTGATTGGTTTCTTCTGGCTTCATTGATAAATATAGCTGGGTATCATCTGCATAGCAATGACAATTTATTGAGTGCTTCCTGATAATCTTCCCTAAAGGAAGCATATATAAGGTGAATAAATTGGTCCAAGCACAAAACCTTGTAGAACTCCATAGCTGACTAGCTGGCTGATAGCACAGAGGAGTCGTCATTAACATGTACAAACTGAGAGTGATCCGACAAGTAGGATTTAAACCAGCTTAGTGCAGTTCCCTTAATGCCAATGAAGTGTTCCAGTCTCTGCAATAGGATACCATGGTCAATAGCGTCAAATGCAGCACTAAAATCCAATAAGACTAGTACAGAGACAAATCCTTTATCAGATGCAATTAGAAGGTCATTTGTAACTTTAACCAGTGCTGTCTCTGTGCTGTGATGCACTCTAAATCCTGACTGGAAATCCTCAAATAAACTATTGTTGTGTAGAAAGTCCCACAGCTGATTAGCAACTGTTTTCTCAAGAGTTTTAGAGAGAAAGGGAGGGTTGGATATCGGTCTATAGTTGGCTAAAATCCCTGGATTAAGAGTAGGCTTTTTAAGTAGAGGTTTTATTACAGCTACTTTAAAGGACTGTGGTACGTAGCCTTTTGATAAAGATAGATTTATCATGTCTAATAAGAAAGAGCCCATTAAAGGTAATACTTCTTTAAGCAGTTTAGTCGGGATGGAGTCTAAAATACAGGTTGATGATTTTGATGAAGAAATAACTGAAATTAGTTGGTGAAGGTCAACAGGTGTAAAACAGTCTAAAACTGCGACAGGTTGAATAACTGTTTCTACGGTTTCTGTGTTTGAAGAGAAAACAGTACCTGTTGACGGCAGGAGCCGATGAATTCTGTCTCTGATACTAAGAATTTTATCATTAAAGAAGCTCATGAAGTCATTACTGTTCAGAGCTAAAGGAATGCATGGTTCAACAGAATTATGGCTCTGTCAGCCTTGTTATAGTGCTGAAGAGAAACCTGGGATCGCTCTTATTTTCCTTTATTAGTGCAGAGTAATAGTTTGCCCTGGCACTGCAGAGGGCTTTCCTGTATATTTTAAGACTATCTTGCCAGGCGAACTTAAATTCTTCCAAATTGGTAGAAAGCCATTTCCTTTCTATTTTCCATGAAGTTTGCTTTAATTTGCGGGTTTGAGGGGTATACCATGGAGCTAACCTCCTCTGTTTTATTGTCTTCTTTTTTAGGGGAGCAACAGAGTCAAGTGTCATACGCAATGAACCTGTAGTCACTATCAACCAGGGAGTCAATTTGGGACGGACAAAGATTAGCATAGGAATCCCCTGTTGTATTGAGACATGGCTTTGAATTAAATGCTGATGGGATCATATCCTTAAATTTAGCTACAGCACTATCAGACAGGAGTCTGGTATAAGATTTTTTGCCTTCTGGCTGGTAGTCTGGTAATATGAATTCAAAAGTTATTAAATGGTGGTCTGATAAAAGAGCATTCTCTGAGGAGACTATTAAGTCTTCAATTTCAATGCCATATGTCAGAATAAGGTCAAGGGTGTGGTTTAAACAGTGAGTAGGTTCATGTACATTCTGACGGAAGCCAACTGTGTCTAATACTGAGATAAACGCAGTGCTAAGGCTGTCATTATCAACGTCGACATGTACATTAAAGTCACCTACAATAATTACTTTATCTGTTTTAAGAACTCAACCTGATAGAAACTCTGAGAACTCAGCTATAAATTCGGAGTAAGGACCAGGAGAGCGGTACACTATAAGTTGTAGTCGAGTTTAGGTTTAGGGTTGATTAAAAGGCTTGAGTCAAAAATGGCTGCAACTCCATCTCCTCGGCCACTGCCTCGAGGTATGTGAGTATTAATATGGCTCAGAGGAGTAGTTTCATCTAGGCTTACATACTCTTCAAGACACAGCCAGGTTTCAGTCAGACAAAACAAATCAACATTATGATCTGAAATTAACTCATTTACTAAAACAGCTTTAGAGGACAGAGATCTGATATTAAGGAGTCCACATTTAATTCTCCTATCTTGTTGTACTATTGTAGTGGTTGTTTTAATTTTTATTAGATTTTTATGTTTAACTCCACCTCCCTGTACTTTTGGTTTTCTTAGTTTACATGGCCAGGGGGCAGACACAGTCTTTATGGAGTGTTGGGTGGGTAACTGCTCTAATGGAAGCGCAGAGAAGTGTGTAGGACTGCAGCTCTGCCTCCTGGTCTCAACTCTAAGTTGTCAGGTTCATAAATAAAATCGGTCAGATTTCTAGAGATGAGAGCTGCTCCCTCCAAAGTGGGATGGATGCTGTCTCTCCTAATCAGACCAGGTCTTCCCCAGGAAGTCCACTAAAGGATCTGGCAATCTAGCAGCAAAACAAGTCAGCAGCAGGCTACTCAACTTTGAAAAGGTTCACAGTTGAAACTCACTGGATAGACAAGTGTGACTAACTTAATATTTGAGCCTCCTACAACTGGAGACTGATTTTGACCTTCTCACAGTGAGACAAGGTGAACCATTCCACTTAACATTGAATTGTCCTTAACTTCTAGAACATGTTACATGCAAGCTTCTACCTAGGAAATATTCAAGATTGGATGAATGTGAAGGATAACATGGTTTAGTTTGAATTACTTTGCCCATTTAGTCAAAACATGTATGTTCAATTCAACCACCTGCAACTAAGATAAACTGATTTTGACTTTTTGACAGTGAGATAAACGTTTTTTAGGTTATGCCATTCACTTCCTGAAGGATGTAAAGCAAGTTTCTACCTTAGAGACATTCAAAATTAGATAAATATGAAGTGAGAAAAGTGAGTAAGTTAAGCTGATTTTGACCCTCTGATAGTTAGAAAATCTGATTTACATCACTTTGTCAGGTTTAGCTGTCAATCACTTTCAGAAAGATTTAGAAGTTTCATCACTAGAAATAACAAAAATAAATAAAAATGAAGAATAAAATCGTTTGATAAGTGTAACTTTTCTGATCTAGCAACAACACAAAAAGATGTTTATTCCAACCTTTTGCCAGTGAGATAACTTGATTTTGATCTCCTGACAGAAAATAGCTGTAAATGGACCATGGATGTACAAAGAGGAGGATGCTGAGGTAGTGAAGTGTTTCCAGGGGCCAGGCCTCATGGACACAACATTGTAACTTTATCACTGATTTGCTTGAAAATGGAACAAATTTTATGGAGAAAATATTTTGTGAGTATGTTTCTGATGCCCTCTGGCTGCTATGACTCGACTCTGGAATAATAGCTTTAGTTGTTCAAGTAACCATTAACTGCTGGTAACTAACAGCCTCCTAGTGATCCTCACTCTACCATCATCAGGCACAGCCTCCTAGACAGACAGAGGCCAGGTTGATGACAGGAAATAATGTCAGAGTTTGCTGATGGACAGTTAGCTTTAACTTACTTGAAACAAGCTTTCAGGTCAGGAGACAAAAAAAGAACTGAGGAGTGTTAAACAGTATGAGGTAGGTGCAGGTAGTGCAAGTAATTTCTATGAAACCATAAAAACGTGTTGTTATATAGAACATCTTGTTGAACACTTTAGTACACAAAAATATCTTGTCATTTTGAAGGAATCTCACCTCATATTCTTGAGTATGATTGTATGTCCTGAAGAATGTGACTCTTAGCCTTGTGCCTTACATATCAGGTGCCTGAGGACAACTAGTACTAATAACAACAGTGCTCATGGCGCCTCTCTTCCTTATTTATGATGTTTGTAACATCAGCTCCACGCCTGACAACAGCATACACATACACACACATTTACAGATTGTTTATCACCTGTTCAGAACAAGATATGCTGTACTAGAACTTGGGAACTGGCCAATTATATTCTGTAATGTATATCTGATTATTGTACTGGGTTGGTCAAACCAACACATAAATATGAACCTTTGTCTGACAACGGCACTCATTTTGGCTGAGATCCTGAGGGAACTCTGACACTCTGAGTCCAGCGCTGCATTGCTTTACATGTGACCTCAATAAATGCTTTGACTGTGAACTGAAGACTTCTCCGGACCGTTCTTGGGCTTCCAAACAAAAGAACCGAGCTGCAGAGCTAACAGTGTGCAACACGGTATGTTAACAAGCGACATGTGACAAGGTAGTAAGTGGCAGTGTAGTAAAAGTAAAAAGTATAAGTGAACAGAAGTATACAGTGTATATAAAATAGAAATTGATATTTGCAGTGTGCAGTATGTGCAGTATGACATGGGCTGAGTTGTAATGTTCATCTTTATTGTAGTTTCTTGGGGTGGAAGAGGGGGTGACAATGTCAGAGGGAGGGTGGGGGGGGGTTGGAGAGGGGAGGCACAAGCTGATAAGAGGGTGTGTCATTGTCAATCAGTGGGAGGGTGGTGGGGGTTGAAGGGGGGGCTGCTAGTGGACAGAGTTCAGCAGGGTAACAGCTCTGGGGAAGATGCTGTTCCTGTGCTTGCTGGTGCGGGAAGGAAGGCTCCTGAACCTCCTACCAGATGCTAGGGGGCAAACAGTCCTTGGTTGGGGTGGGAGCTGTCACAGCTGATGCTGCGTGCCCTTAGACACCGCTTGCGCTGGAGGTCCTCAATGGCAGTGGTGATGTACTGGGCGGTTTTCACCACCCATTGCAGGGCCTTCTGCTCGGAGGTTGTGCAGCTGCCTTACCATGCTGAGATATAGTTGGTCAGAATGCTCTCAATGGTGCAGCGGTAGAAATTGACAAGGCTTTGACAAGCCAGCTTAACTTTCCTCAGTCTCCTCAGGAAGTAGAGACGCTGCTGAGCCTTTCTTATCAAGGTGGATGAGTTGAGGGTCCAGGAGAGGTCTTCGGAGATGTAAATGGGGCATGTGACTGCAGCCTTTGGTTTTCCTGTAGTCTATGATGAGCTCCTTGGTCTTCTTTGTGTTGAAGGTCAGGTTGTTGTTGGCACACAACATCACCAGCTGCTGAATCTCATCCCTGTAGGCTGACTCGTCGTTGTTGTTGATCAGGCCTATCACCGTGGTGTCATCTGCAAACTTGATGATGGAAATGGAGCCATGCACAGGCATGCAGTCGTGAGTGAAGAGGGAGTAGAGTTGAGGGCTCATCACACAGCCCTGTGGGACGCCGGTGTTCAGGGTCAGGGTGGTGGAGGTATGGTTGTCTAACCTAACAGACTGGGGTCCTTATGAATATTGTTTGGAAGTCCATCCGGACCTGCAGGTTTTCTACTTTCATGTGGCTTCTAGATTTTTACAATCTTCAAGAACGCAGTCAGAATGAGATTTGTCATGTGTTGACAAGTGGGGAATATGAAATTCATTTAGAAAGAGAGATCAATCCTCAACAAGCTCTGTAGCTTGTGAATGACATATGAAAGGACACAAAGTGTTTATTATTATGAAGGGTCAACAGTAATATCATTATTTGGTGATGTACAACATTAATGACTCTTTCTTGCCAAGCTAGCAACTTTCCTATAACGTCAGTAACTAATTCTGTCCACAAATACAAGCCATCTTTACTTTTTCAAAGAAAAATGGCCATCAATGCTTTCTTTATCCAGGAATTGCCTACACACTCTGGCCACATGTGGCCAGGCATTGTCCTACACCAGGAGGAACCCAGGGCCCACTGCACCAGTATAAGGTCTTACAATCGCTCTGAGGATTTCATCCCGGTACCTAACAGCATTGTGTCTTTTCCTTTAAGTTGGGGTCCTCTACCAGAGGCCAGGGTGTTTAAGAGTTCTGCGCAGTAGCTTATCATGTTCCTTCTTCTTGATGTTGCTGTCGCTCATTATTGTCATGTTTATCTTTACTGCCTTCTTCTGTTGTTTGTCTGTCAACACAATGTCTGGTTGGTTAGCCACCACCATCTTGTCAGTCTGGATCTGGAAGTCTCACCCGATATTGGCTCGGTCAAGATGTTTCTGTTTACTATGCCTGCCACTTGGTTAGTGGCTTCCATGTACGCTTTTCCTACCTGCATCTTCCATCCACCTATTATGTGCTGAACTGTCTCAGGGGCACCTTAGCACAGCCTGCACCTGGGGTCCTGTCTGGTGTGGTAGACTAAATCTAAAACTGCCTCTATCGACATTGTACTGAGGGCCTGTTCTTGTGCAACTATGAGTAGTGCTTCTGTCTGTGCTGTCTTTCAGTCCAGCTTTTTCCAACCACTGGTAGGATTTACTGAAATCAGCCACATTCTCTTCTCAAGAAAGGGATTACAACATTGGTAACCATGAAGTAATGTCTACCATTAAATGGGTTCTTGAAGAATGGCATCACTGGCTGGAAGGTCTATAAAAAAAGGAGAAAATTCATTCATTCATCTTCTATACCCCCGACTATCCCTTTCAGGGTTGGGGGGGGCTGGAGCCTATCCCAGCTGTCAATGGGCGAGAGACAGTCGCCAGCCGACTGCAGGGCAACATACATACAACCATTCACTCTCACATTCACACCTAGGGACAATTTAGAGTCACCAATCAACCTAATGAGCATGTTTTTGGTCTGTGGGAGGCAGCCGGAGTGCCCGGAGAGAAGCCACGCATGCACAGGAAGAACATGCAAACTTCGCACAGAAAGGCCCCGCCCGACCCGAGGATCGAACCGGCAACCTTCTTGCTGTGAGGAACGCGCACGACCTGCTACGCCACCGTGCCGCCCAAAAGAGAAAATTATAAATGTGAATTATCACAAATTTCCAAAAGATGAACACTTACCTGACACATGGGTAATGGCTATCTGACAATTGAAAGGAGATCCATCCAGATCTATTTTGTTGCATCACCTCACTGAAATATAACACAAGTTGGAACTAGTCCTCCCAGTATTTCTGTTGCTTTGGAAGTACAATGTTATCCTTCGTGCATTTTCCTAAAGCTTTTGATTGATGAAATTTTTGACATTATGTCAATGCCCATGTTGGTTTGGTCATATTGTGAACATTTCTTCCGTAGCTGCGTATGTTCAGTGTATCAAAAATGTATTTGTCTCATTGTCGCTGAAGTCTGGTGTGGTGGCTGCAGTTGGGGTCTGTGAACATGACTGACCAGCTGACTTGCAAGCTACCCCTTTAGGTACTTGTGGAGCTTCTCAACTCTGAAAACATTGTAGCACTTTTTCAAATCATCATTTCAGAAATCAGAATCAGAAATCAGAAAAAGCTTTATTGCCAAGTACAATTTTACACATACGAGGAATTTGCTTTGGTGAGGTTGGTGCATGACACATCTATTAAAAGAAGCTATTAAAAAAGTAAAAATACAACAATATAAATATATGTACACAAGGGCCTTGTTAATAAGGCTGACAGAAGACGGGAAAAAACTGTGTGGCGTGAGGTTTTGGTCCTGATGGACCGCAGCCTCCTGCGGTCCATCAGCCTCAGAGTCCTGGAGGTGTACAGGTCCTGAAGAGACGGGAGATTGCAGCTGATCACCTTCTCTGCAGACCAAATGACATGCTGCAGTCTGCCCTTGTCCTTGGCGGTGGCAGCAGTGTACCAGATGGTGATGGAGGAGGTGAGGATGGACTCAATGATGGCTGTGTAGAAGTACACCATCATTGTCTTTGGCAGATTGAATTTCTTCCGCTGCCGTAGGAAGTACATCCTCTGCTGTGTTTTCTTGATGAGGGAGCTGATGTTCGACTCCCACTTGAGGTCCTGGGAGATGATAGTTCCCAGGAAGCGGAAAGACTCCACAGTGTCAATAGTGGAGTCACAGAGGGTGATGGGGGCAGATGAGGCTGAGTTCTTCCTGTAGTCCACAACCATCTCCACTGTCTTTAGAGCAATGAGCTCTAGTATGTTCTGGTTGCGCCAGGTCACCAGATGGTCAACCTCCCACCTGTAGGCAGGTCATTGCCATCAGAGATGAGTCCAGCTGCAGCTGTTTGTGTACAGGGAGAAGAGCAGAGGAGAAAGAACGCAGCCCTGAGGGGATCCGGTGCTGATGGTCTTTGCTTCGGAGACGTGTTTCCCCAGCTTCATGCATTGTTTCCTGTTAGACAGGAAGTCTGTAATCCACCTGCAGGTGGAGTCAGGCACACTCAGCTGGAAGAGCTTCTCCTGAAGCAGAGTTGGGATGATGGTGTTAAAAGCAGAGCTGAAATCCACAAACAGGATCCTGGCGTAGGTTCCTGCAGAGTCCAGGTGCTGGAGGATGAAGTGGAGGGCCAAGTTGACTGCATCGTCTACAGACCTGTTGGCTCTGTAGGCAAACTGCAGGGGGTCCAGGAGAGGGTCGGTGATGTCTTTGAGGTGTGAGAGCACAAGGCGCTCAAAGGACTTCATGACCACAGAGGTCAGGGCGATGGGTCTGAAGTCATTAAGTCCTGTGGTCCTAGGCTTCTTGGGAACTGGGATGATGGTTGAAGACATGAAGCAGGCTGGCACGTGACATGTCTCCAGTGAGGTGTTAAAAATGTCTGTGAACACTGGAGACAGCTGATCAGCGCAGTGCTTCAAGGTGGACAGGGAGACAGAATCCGGTCCAGCTGCTTTCCGGGGGTTCTGTCTCCTGAAGAGTTTGTTGACGTCCCTCTCATGAATGGAAAGAGTCATCACTGAGGTGGGTGGGGGGTGTGTGTCTTTCAAAGCGGCAGTAGAACTCATTCAGGTCGTTGGCTAGGCGACAATCGTTGATGGAGTGGGGGGCTTTAGGCTTGTAGTTGGTGATCTGCCTGAGCCCTTTCCAGACAGACGCAGACTCGTTAGCTGAGAACTGGTGTTGGAGCTTCTCAGAGTACAGTCATTTAGCCTCTTTCACCATCTTGCTAAACTTGTACTTCGCCTCTTTGAATCTGTCTTTGTCCCCACTCCTGAAGGCCTCTTCCTTTGCCAACCATAGCTGTCTGAGTTTTGCTATGAACCAGGGATTGTCATTGTTTTAACTCATCCTGGTGCATGATGGAACACAGCAGTCGTCACAGAAGCTGATGCTGGACGTCACAGCCTCTGTGTACTCATCCAGACTGTTGGTAGCAGTCCTGAACACATCCCAGTCAGTAGAGTCCAAACACGCCTTGAGATCCTCCACAGCCTCACTGGTCCACTTCCTTCATGTCCTCACTACAGGTTTGCAGAGCTTTAGTTTCTGCCTGTACGCAGGAATCAGGTGGACCATGACGTGGTCAGAGTGGCTGAGTGCAGCACGGGGGGTGGCGTGATAAGCATCCCTGACAGTGATGTAACAGTGATCCAGAATATTCTCCTCTCTGGCATTTAATAAACTGTCTGTATTTAGGGAGTTCATGAGTGAGGTTACCTTTGTTAAAGTTGCCAAGGACAATAACTAAAGAGTCCGGGTTGGTCCGCTCCACATGCAGTATCTGTTCAGCCAGCATGCGCTGTGCGTCCTGCATGTTGGCCTGTGGCGGGATGTAAATGCCGACCAGAATGAATGAAGCGAACTCACGGGGTGAATAAAAAGGCAAACAGTTAATGGTGAAAGATTCTAGGTCAGGAGAACAGTACTGCTGGATCACTGTTACGTCGTTGCACCAACCACTGTTGATGTAGAAACAGATTCCTCCACCTTTAGTTTTGCCGGAGAGTTCCATGTCTCTGTCTGCGCGGTGGAGTTGGCCAGCCAGCTGCAGCGCAGAGTCCGGTATTAATCCACAGAGCCACGTCTCAATGAAGCACAAAACCGCAGATGAAGAAAAGTCCCTGTTGCTGCAGTTGCAATTCCTCCAGTTTGTTAGGCAGTGAACGCACGTTAGAGAGAAATATTCCTGGTAATGCTGTACGTAGTCCGTGCTGGCGGAGACGCATGAGCACACTGGCCCATTTTCCTCTCCTCTGGCATTTCACTGCATGAGCAAAGGGGAGCACACCTTTGATCAGGATGTCCAAAATTTCCATGGTTGGGAGCAGAAAGTTAGGAGATAAACCCACTGGTGTTGTTACCCTGATGTTCATGAGCTCTTCTCTGGTGAAAGAGCTCCAGGTACTGTCGCAAAAAACAGAATTAAAACACAAAACAAAACAAAACAAAACACACACCGAGGCAGCTGTCCGCGGTGCCTTCTTTTAAACTGCTAATATCTGAATCTACACAGTAAATTTCTCACCTCAAAAATGATCAGAAGTGAATTCCATGATGAAATTGCATACAAAAACTGTAAAACATTACCCATTTTTGGCCAGTTGATTGTTGTGACCCTTCCAGTGCTTTGCAATGTGGCATACAGTCAGTGAGACAGACTGGTCCGATGCATAATAGAGATTTCGGCCAAATCAGCGCAACATCTGGGTATTTTTTGCACACTGCAGATTAAGCTTTTGTTTGCATACTGCATACTACAAGCTACATTTTGGCCAAATCAGTATGTACTGCTAGTATAGTTGGCAGTTTCCAATTCATCCATAGTTCCCCATTGCAGGTATGTTAATCTTTTTGCTCAGTCATTGATATTAACATTATGTAAACACTTGGTTATTAACCTCCCTTTATTCCTTTATCAGGAAGTACAGGTACATTCACCCTATCTAGAATCATCTGTGCAGCTGCCGCTGCTTGGCTCTGCTGCCCACTGAATTGGTTGTTCTGCTTTGCTTGGCCACTGCTCATATCCCATTCCTTTTGACCTGCAGCAAATTACCTGAAATCTTTTACCTGGCTGGAATTTTGTATGACTATAGAGATNAAAAAAAAAAGATACTCAGCCGCACACATGGTGGGACTCGGGAGACTGCAAGATCGACATGGCTAGCAACTGCAACTCCATCATTTCATTAAGATAATTACCGTTCAGTTGTCGAGTGATGAGTCAGAGCCAAATACTGTATATACTGAATGTTCTGGAAAGAACATATTTTTTCCAGAACATATTCATCATTCCTCCTCCTTGAACCGCCACCTTATCGTGGTGGAGGAGTTTGAGTACCCGAATGATCCTAGAGGCTATGTTGTCCGGGGCTTGATGCCCCTGGTAGGGTCTCCCAAGGCAAACAGGTTCTAGGTGACGGGTCAGACTAAGAGCGGTTCAAAAGCCCCTGTTAAGGACAAGAAATCAAGGATGCGTACGTCGCCCGGATCGGCGTTACCGGGGCCCCACCCTGGAGCCAGGCCTGGGGTTGGGGCTCGCAGGCGAGCGCCTGGTGGCCAGGTCTTTGCCCACGGGACCCGGCCGGGCACAGCCCAAACGAGCGACGTGGGCCCACCTTCCCGTAGGCCCACCACCCGCAGGAAGGTTCAGAAGGGGCTGGTGCTTTGTGGTATGGGTGGCAGTCGTGGGCGGGGGCCCCGAAGACCCAAACCCTTGATGACGACCCTGGCTATGGGGACATGGAATGTCACCTCGCTGGGGGGGAAAGAGCCTGAACTAGTGCGTGAGGTTGAGCGGTACCGGCTAGAGATAGTCGGGCTCACCTCTACGCACAGTCTGGGCTCTGGAACCCAATTCCTTGAGAGAGGCTGGACTCTCTTCTACTCTGGAGTTGCACTTGGTGAGAGGCGGCGAGCTGGTGTGGGCTTGCTTATAGCCCCCCAGCTCAGCCGCCATGTGTTGAAGTTCTCCCCGCTGAGCGAGAGGGTCGCTTCCCTGCGCCTTCGGGTCGGGGATAGGTCTCTCACTGTTGTTTCGGCTTACGGGCCGAACAGCAGTGTAGAGTACCCGGCCTTCTTGGAGTCCCTGGGAGGGGTACTGGAAAGTGCTCCAACCGGGGACTCCAATGTTCTGCTGGGGGACTTCAACGCTCACGTGGGTAGCGACAGTGATACCTGGAGAGGTGTGATTGGGAGGAATGGCCTCCCTGATCTGAACCCGAGTGGTGTTCTGTTATTGGACTTCTGTGCTAGTCACAGTTTGTCCATAACGAACACCATGTTCAAGCATAAGGGTGTCCATCAGTGCACGTGGCACCAGGACACACTAGGCTGGAGGTCAATGATCGACTTTGTAGTCGTATCATCTGACCTTCGGCGGTATGTCTTGGACACTCGGGTAAAGAGAGGGGCTGAGCTGTCAACTGATCACCACCTGGTAGTGAGTTGGATCCGCTGGCAGGGGAGGAAGCGGGACAGGCTTGGCAGACCCAAACGTACTGTGAGGGTCTGCTGGGAACATCTGGCTGAATCCGCTGTCAGGGAGGTCTTCAACTCCCGCCTCCGGGAGAGCTTCAACCAGATTCCGAGGGAGGTTGGAGACATTGAGTCCAAATGGACCATGTTCTCCACCTCCATTGTTGACGCAGCCGCCTATAGCTGCGGCCGTAAAGTCACCGGTGCCTGTCGTGGCGGCAACCCCCGAACCCGGTGGTGGACACCGGAAGTAAGGGATGCTGTCAAGCTGAAGAAGGAGTCCTATCGGGCCTTGTTGGCCCATGGGACTCCTGAGGCAGCTGACGGGTACCGGCGGGCCAAGCGTGCGGCAGCTCGGGCGGTTGTAGAAGCAAAAACTCGGGTCTGGGAGGAGTTCGGGGAGGCCATGGAGGAGGACTACCGGTCGGCCTCGAAGAAGTTCTGGGAAACCGTTCGGCGCCTCAGGAAGGGGAAGCAGCTTTCTGTCAACACTGTTTACAGTGAGGGCGGGGAGCTGTTGACCTCGACTGGGGATATTGTCGGGCGGTGGAAGGAATACTTTGAGGATCTCCTCAATCCCACTGTCATGTCTTCCGTAGAGGAAGTAGAGACTGGGGACCCGGGGGTCGGTTCATCCATCACCGGGACTGAAGTCACTGAGGCAGTTTGCAAGCTCCTCGGTGGCAGAGCACCGGGGGTGGATGAGATCCGCCCTGAGTACCTCAAGTCTCTGGATGTTGTAGGACTGTTGACACGCCTCTGCAACATCGCGTGGCAGTCAGGGACGGTGCCTCTGGACTGGCAGACTGGGGTGGTGGTCCCTCTTTTTAAAAAGGGGGACCGGAGGGTGTGTTCCAACTATCGGGGGATCACACTCCTCAGCCTCCCTGGGAAAGTCTATTCCAGGGTACTGGAGAGGAGAATCCGGCCGATAGTCGAACCTCGGATTCAGGAGGAACAATGCGGTTTTCGTCCCGGCCGTGGAACACTGGACCAGCTCTATACCCTCCACAGGGTGCTTGAGGGTTCATGGGAGTTTGCCCAACCAGTCCACATGTGTTTTGTGGACTTGGAGAAGGCATTCGACCGTGTCCCTCGAGTCATTATGTGGGAGGTGCTCCGGGAGTATGGGGTTGGAGGCTCTCTGTTGAGGGCTGTACAGTCCCTGTACAACCGGAGCAGGAGCTTGGTCCGCATTGCCGGCAGTAAGTCGGACCTGTTCCCAGTGCACGTTGGACTCCGGCAGGGCTGTCCTTTGTCACCGGTTCTGTTCATTATTTTTATGGACAGAATTTCTAGGCGCAGCCAGGGGCCGGAGGGGGTTCGGTTCGCGATCCAGCAGATTTCGTCTCTGCTTTTTGCGGATGATGTTGTCTTGTTGACTCCTTCGAGCCAGGACCTTCAGCATGCACTGGGGCGGTTCGCAGCTGGGATGAGAGTCAGCACCTCCAAGTCCGAGGCCATGGTTCTCGACCGGAAAAAGGTGGCTTGCTCCCTCCAGGTTGGGGGAGAGTTCCTGCCTCAAGTGGAGGAGTTTAAGTATCTCGGGATCCTGTTCACGAGTGAGGGAAGGATGGAGCGTGAGATTGACAGGCGGATCGGTGCAGCGGCAACAGTAATGCGGTCGCTGTACCGGTCTGTCGTGGTGAAGAAGGAGCTGAGCCAAAAGGCGAAGCTCTCGATTTTACCAGTCAATCTACGTTCCTACCCTCACCTATGGTCATGAACTTTGGGTCATGACCGAAAGAACGAGGTCCTGGATACAAGCGGCTGAAATGAGTTTCCTCCGCAGGGTGGCAGGGCGCTCCCTTAGAGATGGGGTGAGGAGCTCCGTCACCCGGGAGGAGCTCAGAGTAGAGTCGCTGCTCCTCCACATCGAGAGGAGTCAGCTGAGGTGGCTCGGGCATCTCTATCGGATGCCTCCTGGACGCCTCCCTAAGGAGGTGTTCCAGGCATGTCCCACCTGGAGGAGGCCCCGGGGAAGACCCAGGACACGCTGGCGCAACTACATCGCTCGGCTGGCCTGGGAACGCCTCGGGATCCCCCCGGAAGAGCTGGGGGAAATGTCCACGGAGAGGGAAGTTTGGGCATCCGTGCTCAGGCTGTTCCCCCTGCAACCCGGCCCCGGATGAAGCGGGAGAAAACAGACGGACAGACGGACGGACGGATTTTCTGGAAAGATTTGATTAATTACAGTTTTGATGATAGTATAATTTGATTTGATTGATGTGAAGACAATGTATCTGTTGATGGCCACTGTGGAAAGGTTTTATTGTGGAACCTAATTTATTGTATCTGAGACATTTAACTTGATATAGCTATACAAAAATACTGTACAGTATGTACAATTCATGTCTGGTGTTGCCATCTAGTGACTGAACAGGAAAACCAAATTAAACAATACAATGTAACACTGCAAAGTTAGCTATCTGACTTTTATTTATTATTATTCTACTCATTGAACAGGTCATCTTAGCCATCATCGCAACAGTTGCCCCCCCTGAGAAATTTGTCAGGAGCCGCCACTGACTGACACACTCTCTTACCACCTCGTTTACATACCGTGTTGCACATATTTTTATGGTTAGAAATCACTTGCACTGCCTGCATCTACCTCACACTGTTTATACTGTTTATACTTCATGCCACTTGCACTATTTACATGTATTTATGTTTTTTTTTGGATACTATGACTATTTGCACTTCTGGTTAGATGTTAGCTGCATTTCATTGTCTCTGTGTTGCACTGTGACAATGACAATAAAGTTGAATCTAATCAAAAGTATTGGCTCACCTGCCTTGACTCGCATTTAATATGATGATGGTCCACCCTTTGCAGCTATAACAGCTTCAACTCTTCTGGGAAGGCTTTCCACAAGGTTTAGGAGAGTGTTTATGGGAATTTTTGACTATTCTTCCAGAAGCGCAATATTGAGGTCACACACTGTTCGATGAGAAGGTCTGGCTCTCAGTCTCCACTCTAATTCATCACAAAGGTGTTCTATCGGGTTGAGGTCAGGACTCTGTGCAGGCTAGTCAAGTTCATCCACACCAAACTCTCTCATCCATGTCTTTATGGACCTTGCTTTCTGCCCTGGTGCACAGTCATGTTGGAACAGGGAGGGGCCATCCCTGAACTGTTCCCACAAAGTTGGGAGCATGGAATTGTCCAAAAACTCTTGGTATCCTGAAGCACTCAGAGTTCCTTTCATTGGAACTAAGGGGCCAAGCCCAGCTCCTGAGGAAGAGCTCCACACCATAATCCCCTCTTCACCAATCTTTACACTTGGTACAATGCAGTCAGATAAGTACCGTTCTCCTGGCAACCACCAAACCCAATGATTCGTCACTCCAGAGAACGTCTCCACTGCTCTAGAGCTCAGTGGCGGCGTGCTTTACACCACTGCATCTGATGCTTTGCATTGCACTTAGTGATGTATGGCTTAAATGCAGCTGCTCTGCCATGGAAACCCATTCCATGAAGCTCTTTACGCACTGTTCTTGAGCTAACCTGAAGGCCACATGACGTTTGGAGGTCTGTAGCAACTGACTCCGCAGAAAGTTGGCGACCTCAGTATCCGCTGTCTGCATCTCATTTTACTTGGCCTACCACTTCATAGCTGAGTTGCTGTCATTCCCAATCACTTCCACTTTGTTATAATACCACTGACAGTTGACTGTGGAACATTTAGGATTGAGGAAATTTTACGATTGGACTTGTTGCACGGGTGGCATTCTATCACAGTACCACACTGCAATTCACTGAGCTCCTGAGAGCGACCCATTCTTTCACAAGTGTTTGTAGAAACAGTCTGCATGCCTTGGTGCTTGGCTTTATACACCTGTGGCCATGGATGTGATTAGAATACCTGATGTCAATTATTTGGATGTGTGAGTGAATACTTTTGGCAATATAGTGTGGACGTTAATGGACATATGGTTCATCTGATCACCAAGTATTTTTTTAAGTTCTTTTTCCAGACTTTCCTTTTTCCAAACAGTTTCTGCGGATGAATGCCCAGATGGTTGTATGTATCAAACCGCACATCTTGTTACCTCATCACTGCACCATAAGGAAAAGGTAACATGATATACTGTTGAGATTGGGTCTGTTTCAATGCTGGATTAATAATTATAAGTGGTAGTAGATTTAGTAATTAATGTGTGGCTATAAAATGCCTGCTTGTTGCTTGTTGTTTTTGTAACTGAGACTTTGCCTGCTCAAAACTCAAACGTTTTTACCTACATGGCACTCATATCTCAAGTTGCCACCTCCTTTCCATGTATGCCTAAAAGAGGGATGGGCTTTGGGTTGCAGTATCTATCCCTTGGATAGCCATAGCAATCATCTAACACCCCCAAGATAATTCTTTGGTAGTGGCAGTTATTTAGAATTGTTTGGTTTTAATGTGTGAATGTTACTGATGGATTAGCATTTCAAAAATGAATAAATAAATAAATAAATTAAACATCTGATCTGATTCAGCGAATGGGCACATTGCACAATGGACAGCGACAAAATCCTTGATGCAGTTGCACTCAACCACAGCACACACATTGTTTTATTATGAAGACATCTAATGGTGAGTGTATGATTTTTGTTTTTTCCTTCTGTTACCTATTATGAATTTAATGCATTTGGTGGTTGGGCCATAAATTCTGACTCTTTGTAGCTATTTCTATGTGATGCTGATTCATATCCCCATATCCCATAACTGTGCAACAGAATACTGTTGATTTGTGAATCAAGATATTGGTGATATTAGACTGACAGCATCAGTTTATGATCTCTCAGAATCAGGGTCAGAAATCGTGTGAACTGTTGTCTGTTGCTTGTGTCCAGGCCCTGTCTGCAGTAAAACTGTGTGAAATCTTAGATTCAGAGGTGTGTTAAGGTAGACAGGCTTGTGCTGAATATCTGCACCAGCAAGAAAAAATCTCTGGCACCACCACTGGGCTAAAAGTCAGCCATGGATAAGAGGACATCACAGGTTACATGACAGGTGAATTACATTGTGTTACCTCAGGACATTGAGAGCATTCACTATGGAGTCTGTGAGGTTTTTCTCAGATGGGTTATAGACATATTTCTCACAGAATGATGGACGGACACCCAGAATTTCCACCTCGCAGCCTGAAGACACACATACACACACACACACAAAAATAACTGCATCATTTACAGACAGTACTTAGGATTATTAACATTGCAAGTAGAAGCACACAGGCCTTGACATCAATTCTTTCCCCAGCTTTAAACTTTATCATTGTACATTTGTGTACAGCTTTGTGGCTGTACTTAAATATGACAATCATAAGTTGATTCTAACTTTATGTGTTATCCCTTTAAATGTCAGAATAGCCATGTCTAAACTTAGTGTCCAAAATTTCTGACCAACTTTCATCATATTAAAGATCTCCAACTACAGGAATGAAAGCATGGGAAAGCGAATTCTGATTATCAAAATTTCAACATTTTGTCTTTGTCTTGTTGTCTTTTGTGCTATGATCAAAGTTCAATAACAATAGAATGAAAAAAAAATAACTAGTGTCAGCAGATTTCAAAGTTACCAGTTAGGTAGAGTTTCCACCAGGTAAATCAGTTGAATGAAACCAGACCAGGCTTTCTCAAAGTCCACATCTGGACTGCAACTCAGTGTGCACTCGTACTCCTACTCCTTGGACCTACCATTGCACCACACAGCTCCCAGGTGGACCATTTCCCGGAGACAACAGAGGTGTGCTGACGGAAGTTGTCGGAGAACCACTAAACTTGTTTATTGAATGCAAGAGGTATCACTGGGGTTTATTTTTGTTGGTCAACTGTTTTTTGTATATAGCACTTTAGCACTATTCTGAGAGCAGTCTGAGAGTATCTAGTCATTATAGGTTTTCCAAGTTTTGGGTGACTCTGTTGACACTCATATAGGCTCATAGAAATAACATAAATCTGGCAAGTTGGCCAAAATAAATGTATTATTTTTTGTTCAAAAGTCTGGTAAAAAAAAATCTGGCCCTTGGACAAATGCAGTTGAAGAACCCTGTACTAGACCATGAATATCTGCATCAATTTCAGCATAGTAATACAAAAAGAGCTGGGTAATGTGTACAGTAACTAATGTCAGAGACCAGCAATTTCAGAAAAAGTGTGTCGTGATCAGACTGCTGTTTTTTTTTGTGTTTCTCTCTAAATGTGGCTTCTGTTTCAAGCAAAGTAAGGCAAAAGGCAGATGCTGATGTTGATGAAGATGTTGCTGAAACAGCTTCTGTGTAGAAAAGCTGTAAAAACACCAGTCAGCTTGCCTTGGCAGTTTACAAAAGGCCACCCATACATGCAAAAAGCTTCAGCTGACTCTTGAGGTTAACACTGTGTGAGCTCACCAGGCCAGTAATACATAAAAACCTTCTTTCCCAGCTTCTGCAGGGTGACCCATAACGGCTCTGATCCATCCCACCAAAGAGGCAACCGGCTGTCAGGGTTGGTCCCAATCAGAAACTCCTTCTTGGAGGCTTCATCCCACATGTAGTTTCCAGTCATTTGATGAACATCACAGTGACGGCCTGGCAAAAAGCAACATAAATATCAAAAAATAACATAGTCATTAGCAAGTATCCAAAGTCTGACCTTATTCCACTGTGGCAGGGAGTTCCATTGTTGTCCAAAAACTACTAAAACCACATAAATGAGCCACACGTTTGCACTGGTTGACATGTTCCTTCATTACCCTGAACAAACATACTGTAGTTTTTTTTTTACAAAATTACTGAGCAGTTAGACATAGGGTTAGGGTATGGAAGTTGAAAAGTAAGGTAAAACAGATTGAGACATTGTTGGTATAGATCTAAAGCAAAAGATCTATAAACAAGTGTGTGTGTGTGTGAGTGTGTGTGTGTGTGTGTGTGTGTGTGTGTGTGTGTGTGTGTGTGTGTCCAGCCAGTGATTCTTTCAACAAGAGAATGTGTGCCATCAAAACACACACATAGCACATCATCAAGGGCAGGCTCCAAAGCTCACATCCCGTTGGCCAGAATGGGATGTTGTTTTTAAGGCTTAGTAAGATTAGTACAACACACATGAATCACACACACACACATGCAGCCCCCGAAGAGCAAAATCTCACCAAGTCATCATCCTCAATCTTAAGGTCGTTTAAGTTATGTGTTATTATACGTTTTCCCCAGAGACTCCAAGCTTCTGTGTCATGGTCTGTTTTGTCCATAGCCATATCTTTTGACACACAGGTCAATCAGGCCAAGAGGATGAATTGAGGAGTCACACAGCGTGAGGAAAGAAGTTGCGTTCTAGTTTGGTGGTATGGTAGTGGATACTTCGGTATCACTTGCAAGACAGCAGCAGGGTGATCAGACTATGGCCGTGCTGAGTACTGTTATTTAGTATCCGTTGGTTTCAGTACAGGGACCTAACCAAGTGATATTGCTGATTCTCTGTAGATGAGTATCACTGATATTCTGGGTGGTTTTAATGACGAACTGCAGAGCCCTCCTGTCCCAGAACATGACAATTTGGACTGTTGGAAGTCAGAATGCTTTTCTTAAGAATTACAGTAGTTTCTGAGCTTTCTTTACCTGTTGTTCCCTGATGGTATAGGTTTGATGTATGCAATAATTTTCAACTGAAAGAAATAACAATGAATGACCATTGTAATATGAGATTTAAAGTTTAAGTGTTAATCAAAAAGAAAGATACAATATGATAAGAGATGGTATTGATGTTGCTTGTGAGAGGGCCAATATAGTAACCGACTTCCTCAGCAAAACAATCACAAGGACCTCTAGTGCTGGGCGGTATGACCAAAAATGTATATCACGGTGTTTTCCAAAACAGTCCAAAACAGTTTCTTGGTATATGATGGCATATTTTTCTTAAATCTGGAAGACAGATGTTTTAACACAGGTATGTCCAGGCGCTCATCTGGGCGCATCTGGGCAGAGTACCATTATCTCGTCCAAGCATACAGAGAAACTCCTCCGTTGAAAACACTTTTCCAGCCTTTTTTTCTGCTTGCTATTGTTCTTATCTCTCATAAAAGGATGAAGTGCACATAAAACATTAAAGTAACACCTTGGGCTGCTCAGCAGGGTCCTCTGTGAGCGCTCTGTCCATTAATGTGTAAATGAGACAGAGCGGTGAAACTAACTGCGCATTTACACTGGTCAATAGCTCAGCAACCCACTGGTCAACTTTGATAATCGACACCTCTATTAACCAGTCAGAGTCAAGAGATTTGAGGGGTAGCACCCAAATTCACCATAGTAACACCAATGATGATCCAGAAGGAAGTAACCCCAGAGATAGTATATCGCATCAGGAGCGCTCCCTCCACTCTGGAAACCCCCTCCTCTTTATGTAAACAACCAGGACCTTTGTGATTGATCTCAAACTAATGCCGAGTCACAGGAGGAAACATTAGCAGCGTTTTTTTCAAGCTCGAATATGACTTTTGACCACAAAACAGCAAAGGTAAGGTATACTTTATGATTTAGCGACTTTTTTTTCTGCTACTCTTTGGCTGCTAGCTTGCCGAGTTTCCATCACAGGGTGAGGAGCCAGACATTTTCCTGATCATCAGACTCTCTGCTTTCATATGATATCAGACTTGTGTGGTTTGCGTAAAGTGGTGAAATGAGCAGATGCACTAAAGTGGACATGCGCTATTTTTGTCTTTTTGTTACATGTGCATATAATTTATTGCTGTATGAATTATGTTTTGTTTGGGTGGCAATGCTTGGTAGAGGCTTTTAGCTGAGTTTCTCCCCGTCATTCTGGTATGTTACCAGTTATGATTGGTGCTTTATAGTGTGAGCATTGACCATCTGAACTGCGCGCATCTCACGCTGCCCCCGTACAGGCAGCGCTCGTATTGAACAGGTTGGTACAAGTCAGGGATTGCAACTTGGCTGAAGTATTTTCTGCTCGGTTTTTCATACCTGGGATCCACTGTTTTGATCATCTGCCTGAAGCCTTCTTTTTCTACGGTGTTAAGCGGGACCATGTCTTTGGCAAGGTGGATAGTGATAGAGTTTGTAATCTTGATCCATTGTTTGCTTTTTCTGTTGTAGCGAGTCCCTCTAGTAAATGCACTTTGAAGTGACATTTGGCTCGATTTTTCTTTTTTTTTTCTTTTCCCGTGTTACCTGCTGATGTGGAGGGCTCTGATCTTAACTTCATACATTCTTGATATTCCAAGACATGCTTGCGGCTATGGTGGTGGAGCAAATTGCTCCTGTTGCCGCCTCTGGCGACAACTTTAGCCCATCAACACTTGCTCTTTTTTTCCTTAAACCAAAAAAACAACAGACACGGCTCCTCTTTTTAAGAAAAAAAGACATACTTTATGAATAACCACACAACATGCACATGCCATGCTTGGGTTAACACAACAACAACACAACGTGCACAGGCCAGGCGTTTTTGGTGAAATTGTTCCTCCGCATTTAGCCCATCCTGGTAAGTCCTTCCTCCATGGTAGATCGGGAGTGGTGGGCTGCCAGCCGACAGCGGTGGCGGACCCAGTTCCTTTTTGTCACCATTCGGTCAGGTTGTGATCTTCTTTCATGTTTTTAATGGGGGTTTTTGTGGAGGATACCCCAGGTGAACACGGGGAGAACATGCAAACTCCACACAGAAAGGCCCCTCAAGATAAAGGGCATGAAAGGGGCCTTTCTTTGTGGAGTTTGCACAAGTTCTTCTGTGTCATCATGTTCTACTAGTTCTGCAGCTTCAATTCAGGAACTTTCAATGTCTATCCCATTCATCTTCACCGTAACGTAACACCAGAACACTACAGTTTACCCTGCACCATGTGTGTTTAGAAGCGCAACATTGAAAACGGTCCCGTCTGAAACAGTGTCACGCAGCGTTCCGAACGTTGTGTAATCACATACACTGGTGTGGCGGTATATTAAAAATTAATATCATTACAAAAATACCGGTATTCGGTGTGAACTGGTATACCGCCCAGCCCTAAGGACCTCAGTTTTGTCAGAGCTGAGATGGGGGAAACTTTGAGACATCCAATTTGTAACAGAAGTTAGACATTAGTCATGAAGGGTGGTAGTCATTGAGGTTACAAAGTTTAACAAAGAAGTGAAGCTATATGTCAAAGCAATGATGAGAGATACCACTGGAGTTACACAAATGGCCCAGAGGTAGCATGTATAATGGAAACACAACAGGTCCAAGGGTCAACCCATGAGGGATTCCAGAAAATCAAGGAGCAGAGAAAGACACATCATTTTTAATGTGGTTGGTAAGTGTCTCTCAGACAAGTATGAGGAAAACCATTTGAGTCCAGTACCAGCCCAGTTCAATAGTTAAAATGTCATGATCAGTGGTTTCAAAGGTGCCAGATAAGTCACATAAAATTAAATGAAAATTCACCTTTATCTGGATGCTTAAGATTGCCAATAGTTAATTTGAATAATGCCATTTCCGTGCTTTGTTTCTGACAAAAATTAAGCTGAAATTTATCAAAAATATTGTGTTGACAAATTTTTGAATTTTAGAAATCAAAGGAAGTTTGGAAATGAGCTTGTAGATAACTAAATAAGTGGTATCTAGGGAGTGCTTCTTTTTGCAGCCAGAGGAGAGAGATTTTTTGGTACTAGAGATGAGAAGAGGGGAAATGACTGGCAGGACCTCTAAGAAATTTAGTAGGAATTACACTAGCAGGCCAGGATGATGGACACATATGACAAACTATATCCAAGAGGTCTTGCATGGAATACGGTTGAACACAAACAGAAAAACGGCAAGTTTTCCGCCAAGACCTGGCAGCTGTTGGTCTTGGGGTAATCTCAAAATCAGTGAAAGAGTAGAACAGTATAGCTATGATCATATGGTGCACAAAAGAAACAGAGGTCATGGGGGGTGGCTGTGGCTCAGGAGGTAGACTGGTTGTCCTCTTTTCAGAAGTTTGGGCAAGATACTGAACCACAAATGGCTCCTGATGCTGTGCCATCTGTGTGTGAATGGTTAAAGCTCGTATGAGTGTAGGAAAACAGACGTGCAACTGACCTTTTGTCCCCCGCATTCCTTCAGGAGACCTGGAGAGGAAAGATATTCCAACTACAAAGGGTTACCTATCACTTAAACTGTTTTCATGGAGATGTTAATCTTTTCTTCCAGCTCCACACCAGATGAAGGCATTGAAACTGTCAGAATGGACAATTAACAGGTCTCAAGAGGCCTCAAGAACCAGATAACATTGACAAGTTGTAAATCAGACATTCCTGGAGCAAATTGCTTTGTGTGTCTGTGTGCTTTCTTTTCTGCCACATTAGGATAATGCAAACAATATGTTGGATTCAACTTTGGATGTTCCCACAGCACTGAACTCATAATTTGTATGGTATTAATGTTTTTCCTGTCTTTCTAGCTTGTAAAATGAAAAAACTAGAATCCTAGGGTATATTCCCAGCAGCCGTGGCAAACGCTCATGTCTTTTCACTTCCCTTTAGTTGCGTTTACTTCACGTTTAGTTGTTTTCTGCTTCTCTTCAGAAAAACGTTTTTCTCTAGTTCTTTCTCCAGTCTTTGTGTAACTTCAATTTTAATTGGACACGTTAAGACCAAACATCTGCGTGGGGCGTGCCTATTGTTTTGTTTCCAGTTTATAACCGGATCCTGTAGTTTTTCTTACGTTATTAGCAGTGGCCACAGCTTATAAAAAACTACAAGTTCACTAGGTCACAAAGAACGTTAATCTCGCGATAAAAAAATGACACCGTTAAAATTGATTTGCGTTAACGTGTTGTCATGTCTGTCAGGTCTCTGTATTATTTTGTGCACATTTCATGTCTTGTCTTTCCTGTTTTATTTTGATATCACTAACCTTGTGTTTCTGTTTTAGGTTCACTTCCTGCACGCCCTTCCCCTATCTCGTCACACCTGCTCCCTGATTGTTCTCCCCACCCTTTTCCCATCTCCCCTGATTACCTCTTGTATTTTACCCTGTGTGTCTCACAGTCTCGTCGCCATTTCGTTGCACTTCACAGTCCTCGTTCCAGCGTTCATTCTCGTCATAATCTGTTTAGTATTTGACCTAATTTTTTGTCTTAGACTCTGCCTTTTGCCTCTCGTTCCTGGAAACCTCTGCCTGTCATTTTTGATCTCCCGTGTACCGAACTCTGATTGGAAATAAACCCGCCTTTGCCTGAACCATCCGAGTTGTGCATTTGTGTCCGCCTGTTCTGTGCTTTAAGTTCACGACACGCGTTAATAACGCGATATTTTTGACAGCACTAATACACACACACACACACACACACACACATGTGTGTGTGTATATATATGAATAAAAATAAAAAAAAGTGTGTAGTAATATGTACAAGTATGTTAAGTATGTTAAAATAAAACAGCAGAGTATGATGATATATACAGTATGTGAATAAACAGTGTGTGGCATAAAACAGCAGAATATACACTAAGATAAAAATTAAAATAGCGGCAGGAATATGCATTAAGTTAAAAATAAGCAGCATAAAGATTCATTTAAAGTGCAATTGTGAAGAATGACCTGAGGAGCTTACAGTGGAGCAAAAATGCTCATTTTGAGTTCAGCAGTCTGATGGCCAGGGAGGAAAAGCTGTTGCAGAACCTGGAGGTCCTGCACCAGATGCTGCAGAACCTCTTTCCAGAGGCCAGCAGGGAGAGCAGACCATGGTGAGGGTGTGAGGAGTCTCTGATGATGTTTTCGGCACGGGACATGCAGCATTTACGTGCAATGTCCTGAATGGAGGGGAGAGAAGTCCCAATGATTTTCTCTGCAGTCCTCACCACTCTTATCACATTCTTTCAGTCGGTGGCGCTGCCGCCTCCACTCCACACAGAGATGCAGCTGGGCAAGATGCTCTCTATGGTGCTTTTGTAGAATGTAGTGAGGATGGGCAGGGCAGATGAGCTCTCCACATCGTGCGCAGAAAGTGCATGCATTGCTGTGCCCTTTTCACCAGTGACACGGTGTTCACAGACCAGATGAGGTTGTCTGTGATGTGCAGACCCAGGAACTTGGTGCTGCTGACCACCTCCACAGCCGTGTTGTTGAGGAGAAGTGGGGCGTGACTGGACTGGTTTTTTTGCTCTACGTGTGCAAAGCTCAGGTGGAGAGTGGAGGAGATGGCGTCCTCAGTGGAGCAGTTAGGCTGGTAGGCAAACTGGAAGGGGTTGAACATGGGAGGGAGTCTGGAGATGATATGCTCTTTTACCAGCCTCTCACTTGGATGACGGTGGCAGACTTGAAGCATGATGGGACTTGATACAATGAGGTGTTAAAGATGTCTGTTAGAACGTGAGCCAGCTGATCTGCACATTCCCTGAGCACCTGTCCAGGTATATTGTCAGGGCCTGGGGCCTTCAGTGAGTTGACTCTCCTCAGAAACCTCCGCACATCAGCTGTGTTGAGACAGAGTGCCTCTTCATCCTGGTGGGGAACAGCTTTCATTGCAGGAGTGCTGTTTAGTGCATCAAACCTCCCAAAGAAGATATTGAGAATGTTGAGGAAGTCTGCATTATCATCACACGCAGGAGGGGCTATCTTGTAGTTTGTGATAGCCCGTATGCCTTGCCATATATTCCTGGTGTTGATGGGGTCATGGAAAAAATCCTGGATTTTTTTGGCTGTGCGTACACTTTGCTAGTCTGATGGCACGGTTCAAGTTGGCTCTCGCTGTTCTCAGTGCCTCCGTGTCTCCAGACTTGAAGGCTGAGTTCTGTGCCTTTAGCATTTTTCGTACATTCACAGTCATCCAGGGTTTCTGTTTGGCCCAGGTGATGATGTTTTTCATGGTGTTGACATCATCCACGCATTTGTTGATCTAGGCTGACACAGACATGGCATACTCATCAATATTGGTGTGATCATTGTAGGAGGCAGCTTCCTTAAACATGTCCCAGTCACTGCACTCAAAACAGTCCTGTAGTGCCTCCATAGCCCCCTCAGACCACGCCCTCACCTGCCTCACTGAAAGTTTTTCTCTGATCAGCAGGGGCTTGTATGCAGGAATTAGCATAACGGACAAATGGTCCGAAGAGCCAAGGTGGGGGCGGGGGGCTGCTCTGAATGCATCTTTGATGTTTGTGTAGGTAGGCCTTGTCTAGTGTGTTCACTCCCCTGGTTGCACAATCCACATGCTGGTGGAAATGTGGGAGAACAGTCTTCATGTTGGCCTGGTTAAAATCCCCAGCAACAATGAAGAAGCCCTCAGTATGAGTACATAGTCACCGATAGTCCGGTAGAGAACACACATAGCCCTCTTAGTGTTAGCGCTGGGGGGCACATACACAGCAGTGATGGAAACTACAGTAAATTCCCTGGGCAGATAAAATGGTCTGCAGAGTACAGTCAAAAGCTCAATGTCCAGTGAGCAATAGCTTGAGAAATACTTAGAATTATTACATCAGTTGTTGTAGGTGTAGATGCACAAACCACCCCCGGGATTTACCACTGAGTGCCGTAGCGGAGCTACAAACACGGCAACCAAATGCATTTGTAGTCATTACTGGAAACTGTAACCACAATACTTCGGACAAAACTCTGCCAACTTTCAACTGGTTTATCAACTGTCCCACCACAGACAACGCCACACTAGACCTACTGTATGCTAATGCAAAGGATGTATACAGTGCCACTGCCCTTCCCTTCCTAGACAGAGCTGATCACAGCCTGGTGTTATTAACACCTCGGTATGTCCCTCTTGTCCAGAGGCAGCCTGTGTCCATGAGAACAGTGAGGAGATGGACGGCTAATGAGTCATTGCAGGACTGCTTTGAGACAACAGACTGTTGTGTGAGCCACAGGGGGAGGACATCAACAGCCTGACAGAGGGTTAGAGTACATCAAATTCTGTGAACGGACCATACTGCCAACCCAGACTGTACGCTGCTTTCCCAACAACAAGCCCTGGATCACCAGTGCACTGAAAAGTCTGCTAAACAAGAAGAAACAAGCCTTCAGGTCAGGGGACAAAAAAACAAGAGTGTTCAACATGAGGCTCAAAGCAAAAGACAGACCAGCAGCCGGCAGACTTGAGTGGGCCAATGAGCTAAACCACTTTATCAACAGGTCTAGCTCACAGCCAGGAGTGGCCCTGCATTCCCCCCGCCCCTTCACACCTCACCACTATCCACAACGGCCTCCACAACTCCCCTCTACCCAAGCTTTCTCCCTCCCACCCTCAACCCTCCCTGGTGATACTCTGTTGGACTCAACTTCCACATCCCTAACCATCCCCCACAGCAACCCCTCCACTAGCACCATCCCCTGCCTGACTGCGTGCCAGGTAAGAAGACAGCTGGACATGCTGTGCCTGGGCAAGGCTGCCGGCCCTGATGGCATCAGTTCCAGAGTCCTGAGGACTTGTGCCAGCCAGCTGGCCATGATCCTGGGTCCTCTTCAACCTGAGCCTGAGCCTGTAGAGAGTCCCAGTGCTGTGGAAGACGTCCTAAGTGGTCCCTGTTCCAAAGAAGAAATCTCCATCTGGCTCCAACGATGACCGACCCGTTGCCCTTACATCGCTCATGATGAAGGTGCTGGAGAGGTTGGTCCTGGCCCACCCCAGACCGCAGGTGAAATCATCACTGGACCCTCTACAGTTTGCCTACCAACCCCATCTGGGTGTGGATGACGCCATCATACACCTGCTGCAGTGTGCTCATTCCCACCTGGATTGTAGCGGAAGCACTGTGAGGATCACTTTCTTTGATTTCTCCAGTGCATTTAATACCATAGAGCCGCTGCTCCTGTGTGAGAAGCTGCGAGTGATGCGTCCACAATCTCCTGGATTACTGACTACCTGATAGACAGACCACAGTTTGTCCAACTGGGCAACATTCTGTCTGAGACTGTGGAAAGTAGTACAGGAACACCACAGGGGACTGTTTTGTCTCCTTTCTCTTCACCTTGTACACCTTAGACTTTCAGCACAACTCTTCATCGTGCCACCTACAGAAGTTTTCGGACGACTCAAGGGTGGTGGGGTGTATAAAGGATAGACGAGAGGAGGAATACAGAGCAGTGGTGGATGATTTTGTGGAATGGTAGAAATCACCTGCTGCTTAATGTGGCCTGGAACGAGGAGATGGTTATTGATTTCAGAAGGAACAGGACAACCACACAACCACTGTGTATTCTGGGGGAGAATGTCGCAGTGGTGGAGGATTACAAATACCTCAGAGTGCACCTTGACAACAGACTGAACTGGAAAACTAACATCAATGCTGTTTATAAGAAGGGAATGTGCAGTCTCTCTTTCCTGAGGAGGCTCAGATCATTCAACGTGTGCCGCAAGATGTTGGAGATCATTTACCAGCTTGTTGTTGCCAGTGCACTCTTCTTTGCTGCAGTATGCTGGGGGAGCAGTATTGGAGCCAGCGACACCAACAGACTGAACAAACTGATCAGGAAGGCTGGCTTATTGGCTGCAAACTAGACCCTTTAGAGGAGGTGGTGAAAAGGAAGACACTGGACAGATTGTTATCCGTCATAGATAACCCTAAACATCCTCTTCACCACCTCATGGACAGACAGCGGAGCTCGTACTCCAGTAGACTGCTCCAGCTCCACTGTCACAAGGACCACTTCAGGAAATCATTCCTGCCACGAGCCATCACACTGTACAATAGCAACTTAAACAGTTAATCCGCCAATCTCACAAACGCCAATATTTCACATATTATCTGCACTACTGCAATATTGCACATATAGTCTACTGTTTACTTTTACTTATCATCTGAAACTGCACATTTTTTTTTGCTGTAAATACTTTATATACTTAGTTATATTGTATTTTTATTATATTATTAGAATACTATATAATATGTATTATGTTGTACTATGTATATACATTATAATACATATTATATAACTATATATTTAGTTACACTTAGTTATATTTTCATTTTTAACAAACTGCTGTTATTCCTGTTTATATTTTTTGTTAATTAGTTAATTTTTTAAACAAATGTTGTATACATTCTGTGTTTGTCTTTATGTTTAATTGCTACTG
>JBBMOE010000010.1:13854758-13985183 GCA_037975065.1 Chaetodon trifasciatus
TATATATATATATATATATATATCTTACAATAGGACACAATTTTCTTCAATCAGGATAATAAAAGTAAGTGACTTTATCTTAAATCAAGGCACCAGAAGCATTCTTGGATTTTGCTCTTTTTTTTTTTATCAAAACAATGAAAAACTCAGCAACAAAGCGGTAGAAAAGTAATTCACAGTCTATCAAAGAAAGGACAAAGCAAATTTCTCTATGGTCAGACGGGCCTAAGTATCAGATCAATCATCAACAGATTCAGAGGAAGTGGGGCTTTTTTAACACAAAGGTCAGAAAAAGATAGTTAACTTTCGGCAGCAACATCACCATGAAGAAGCAAAATATTCTAGCTGCAGGTATCTTTGAGAAACAAATTTGAAATGAACAACCATAATGTGTGACAAATATGTTTTAACAACTTTTTTAGACAAAACTCCCAGGTCAAGATAGTCACAGAGAGAAAGTGTTGCAGAGAAGGATAGCATGACAAAGTAAGAATAACTCTCTCAATGAAAGACTTCTACTCACCAATGTTTTTTTTGTAGGAGGCTGTAAAATCTTGGTCATGGATGGAGTCTTGGAGAATTTCAGTTTGCAACACTGATAACAGTGTTGAAATACACTTTGGGTAAGTGAGGTGCAGGGCATAATAATATGCCATGAGGTAGAGAAGTCCCTCATCAAACCTCTCTGTCGAAGGTGGTCACTGGTGTGCTTCCAACAGCAATCATGCAGTTCTCTTCAAACGCAAGCACAATTGGACAAGACATGGTTTGTGGGCGCAGGAAAGCATCAGGGTCTTCCGAAGTCTAGATGACAAAAGTCAAAGTAGATTAGAAAAACACCAGTAACACACTTTTACTTGAACAGACACTGAATAATATTAATCATAATTTGACCAAGCCTGAGCAAACTTTGGTGCCAAATTTCAAGAGATTCCATCATGACTTTCTTGAGGTATTGCATTCACCTCAATGAGACATATGATAAACTCCGTCCGTCTGTCCGTCTTCTCCCGCTTCATCCGGGGCCAGGTCGCTGGGGGAGCAGCCTGAGCAGGGACGCCCAAACTTCCCTCTCCCTGGACACTTCCCCCAGCTCTTCCGGGGGGATCCCGAGGCGTTCCCAGGCCAGCCGAGCGACATAGTCGCGCCAGCGTGTCCTGGGTCTTCCCCGGGTCCTCCTCCTGGTGGGACATGCCTGGAACACCTCCCTAGGGAGGCATCCAGGGGGCATCCTACATAAATGCCCAAGCCACCTCAGCTGATTCCTCTCGATGTGGAGGAGCAGCGACTCTACTCTGAGCTCCTCCCGGGTGACAGAGCTCCTCACCCTATCTCTAAGGGAGCGCCCTGCCACCCTGTGGAGGAAACTCATTTCAGCCGCTTGTATCCGGGACCTCGTTCTATCGGTCATGACTCAAAGTTCATGACCATAGGTGAGGGTAGGAACGTAGATTGACCGGTAAGTCGAGAGCTTCGCCTTTCGGCTCAGCTCCTTCTTCACCACGACAGACTGGTACAGCGACCGCATTACTGCTGCCGCTGCACCAATCTGCCTGTCAATCTCACGCTCCATCCTTCCCTCACTCGTGAACAGGATCCCGAGATACTTAAACTCCTCCACTTGAGGCAGGAACTCTCCCCCAACCTGGAGGAAGCAAGCCACCTTTTTCCGGTCGAGAACCATGGCCTCGGACTTGGAGGTGCTGACTCTCATCCCAGCTGCTTAACACTCGACTGCGAACCGCCCCATTGCATGCTGAAGGTCCTGGCTCGATGGAGCCAACAAGACAACATCATCCGCAAAAAGCAGAGACGAAATCTGCCGGCTCCCGAACCGAACCCCCTCCGGCCCTTGGCTGCGCCTAGAAATTCTGTCCATAAAAATAATGAACAGAACCGGTGACAAAGGGCAGCCCTGCCGGACTCCAACGTGCACCGGGAACAGGTCCGACTTACTGCCGGCAATGTGGACCAAGCTCCTGCTCCGGTTGTACAGGGACTGTACAGCCCTCAACAGAGAGCCTCCAACCTCATACTCCCGGAGCACCTCCCACATAATGACTCAAGGGACACGGTCGAAAGCCTTCTCCAAGTCCACAAAACACATGTGGACTGGTTGGGCAAACTCCCATGAACCCTCAAGCACCCTGTGGAGGGTATAGAGCTGGTCCAGTGTTCCACGGCCGGGACGAAAACCGCATTGTTCCTCCTGAATCCGAGGTTCGACTATCGGCCGGATTCTCCTCTCCAGTACCCTGGAATAGACTTTCCCGGGGAGGCTGAGGAGTGTGATCCCCCGATAGTTGGAACACACCCTCCGGTCCCCCTTTTTAAAAAGAGGGACCACCACCCCAGTCTGCCAGTCCAGAGGCACTGTCCCCAACTGCCACGCAATGTTGCAGAGGCGTGTCAACCAAGACAGTCCTACAACATCCAGAGACTTGAGGTACTCAGGGCGGATCTCATCCACCCCCGGTGCTCTGCCACCGAGGAGCTTGCAAACTGCCTCAGTGACTTCAGTCCCGGTGATGGATGCACCGACCCCCGGGTCCCCAGTCTCTGCTTCCTCTATGGAAGACATGACAGTGGGATTGAGGAGATCCTCGAAGTATTCCTTCCACCGCCCGACAATATCCCCAGCTGAGGTCAACAGCTCCCCGCCCTCACTGTAAACAGCGTTGACAGAAAGCTGCTTCCCCTTCCTGAGGCGCCGAACGGTTTGCCAGAATTTCTTCGAGGCCGACCGGTAGTCCTCCTCCATGGCCTCCCCGTACTCCTCCCAGACCCGAGTTTTTGCTTCTACAACCGCCCGGGCTGCCGCACGCTTGGCTTGCTGGTACCCGTCAGCTGCCTCAGGAGTCCCATGGGCCAACAAGGCCCGATAGGACTCCTTCTTCAGCTTGACAGCATCCCTTACTTCCGGTGTCCACCACCGGGTTCGGGGGTTGCCGCCACGACAGGCACCGGCGACTTTACGACCGCAGCTACGGGCGGCTGCGTTAACAATGGAGGTGGAGAACATGGTCCATTCGGACTCGATGTCTCCAACCTCCCTCGGAATCTGGTCGAAGCTCTCCCGGAGGCGGGAGTTGAAGACATCTCTGACAGCGGGTTCGGCCAGACGTTCCCAGCAGACCCTCACAGTACGTTTGGGTCTGCCAAGCCTGTCCCGCTTCCTCCCCTGCCAGCGGATCCAACTCACCACCAGGTGGTGATCAGTTGACAGCTCAGCCCCTCTCTTTACCCAAGTGTCCAAGACATACCGCCAAAGGTCAGATGATACGACTACAAAGTCGATCATTGACCTCCGGCCTAGGGCGTCCTGGTGCCACGCGCACTGATGGACACCCTTACGCTTGAACATGGTGTTCGTTATGGACAAACTGTGGCTAGCACAGAAGTCCAATAACAGAACACCACTCGGGTTCAGATCGGGGAGGTCGTTCCTCCCAATCACACCCCTCCAGGTATCACTGTCACTACCCACGTGAGCGAGCGCCCCAAGTGAGGCCCCCAGCAGAACAATGGAGTCCCCGGTTGGAGCACTTTCCAGTACCCCTCCCAGGGACTCCAAGAAGGCCGGGTACTCTACACTGCTGTTCGGCCCGTAAGCCGAAACAACAGTGAGAGACCTATCCCTGACCTGAAGGCGCAGGGAAGAGACCCTCTCGCTCAGCGGGGAGAACTCCAACACATGGCAGCTGAGCTGGGGGGCTATAAGCAAGCCCACACCAGCTCGCCGCCTCTCACCGCGTGCAACTCCAGAGTAGAAGAGAGTCCAGCCTCTCTCAAGGAGTTGGGTTCCAGAGCCCAGACTGTGCGTAGAGGTGAGCCCGACTATCTCTAGCTGGTACCGCTCAACCTCACGCACTAGTTCAGGCTCTTTCCCCCCCAGCGAGGTGACATTCCATGTCCCCATAGCCAGGGTCGTCATCCAGGGTTTGGGTCGTCGGGGCCCCCGCCCACGACTGCCACCCATACCACAAGGCACCGGCCCCTTCTGAACCTTCCTGCGGATGGTGGGCCTACGGGAAGGCCGGCCCACGTCGCTCGTTCGGGCTGCGCCCGGCCGGGTCCCGTGGGCAAAGACCCGGCCACCAGGCGCTCGCCTGCGAGCCCAACCCCAGGCCTGGCTCCAGGGTGAGGCCCCGGTAACACCGATCCGGGCGACGCGTCCTTGGTTTACTGTCTTTTTGGTTTACTGTCTTTCATAGGGGCTTTTTTGATAAACTCCAAAACATAAAAAGCCTCTGGACGGCTGATGCTAGTATGGAGGCATATAAATAACCAACACTTACCCCTGATATTTGAGGCAAAAGATTTTGTACATATTCTTTGCAAAGGAGCAAGTTGAAATATGGCTACCACAACAATTCTAACAGACAAAACTCAACCTTTTGACAATGTGAAAATGATAGCTTATTACACAAAATAACCCAACAGAATATTTATGCATGCATGCATAACTGCAACATACAAGGAAAAATGCACTAAGTCTTACCTTTAGGACAAGGAAAAGGGCCTCACTGTTTGTTCCCAGCTTTCTAGGTAGCATGGCGCTGGATGGAAAGAGAAGTGGCAGGGCTCTGAAAACAGCTGTAGCATGCTCCACTGGTTTGAGATAAAAGGCACAGAACAAGGAAATAGCATAAACAACCACTCATCATAAGATCTTAACAAAAATTGAATAATAAACTCAATAAATCAATGAATTGTGGTGTCACCTCCTCTCAGGGTTTTTGGATGCTCCATAGCTTTCTTCATCACACCATAAAACTGGACCTTTGCACAGAAGCTGTCCCATCTGTCCTTCATCTCAGAAATGTACTGAGGATTGCTTGGTTGAATAATTCTCTGCAGCTCATCCAGGACCTGAAAAAAAAAAGTCAAATATTGACAGGAAATTTATGAAAACATAATAATCTCTATTGCTGGTTCTGGTCAAATACTTGTCTCTTAAATAAAACCTCTGGAGTGTGGCCTCTTCATGATAATTTCTATTATGATTTTGTGAAATATGAATAAATAAATACATTTTGCTCTAAAATTTGTACTGAGAAGAGTGGAAAATGTGACAAATAATTACAAGGAGCATTTACTTACGTGATGCACCTCTCTGAAACATGGATAAGCCCCAAGAGTCTTCGTCACTCTGTCTGGCTCCTTTAAAACATCGGAGGTAATGAAGCGCCTTCTAGCCTCAAACTGAAGGTTCAGCAAATGAGTTACTGGAGCTTTGTTTGGCTTCTTCAACTTGTACAATTCTTGGAGAGTCTTGTAGTGTCTTGCCTGGGTCTTCAGGCTGTCCAGGTGGCCAGCTGAATCAGCTGGAGAAATGAAGAGAGGGGGGTGTCAGAAATATTATTTTCTAAATGAACAAATTAACAGACCAACATCCATTCATACCTACAATTTATTGCAACATTGCACAATGGAATACTAACATTTCTTGTTTTATTTATGAAATACCCATAAATGCATACAGAGTTTATTAAATGCAATGCATACATGCTTCATCGTTGCTATCCTGGCACTGCACTGGGCTGCTGGCTGGAGGTGACTGCCGCTGCACTGGGTTGCTGGCTGCAGGTGACCATTCCAGAATAATGGTTGATGCACTGGAATCACCATCCTAGTCACTTGTTGTAACATCTGCATCAATTTCCCTGTCCTGTCATGGTTTCTTCGAAGGAGGAACCTTGGCCTTCTTTTGACTTGAGAGTCTCTTCCTGAGCTTTTTTGCAACATTCTCCTGACAATTACATAGTAAATAATAGACATAGAGACACAGTTTCTTTTGCCATATATCAACAACAAACAATAAAAAAAACGTACCCACTCACAGTTTGATGACCTGTCTTCTATCATTGGGTAGTATTCCACTAATCACTTCACAATGGCATTGACTTCATGTTTGCTGGAATATCTGGGGTCATCTGTGGCTCTTGCAATCAAAATCATATTGGTCATAGTGTTTCTCATGAGTCGGCAGAAGAGGTCCTTCGATAAGGCCACCACATGTTCAGCTCCCAGCCATTTCTGCTACAAGTAGGAGTGTCGTGCCTGCTCAAGCTCACTGTGAAAACTATGTATTTTGGGTTGGATGTAGTCATAATCTCCAAAGTATAGGGCTCCTCCATTGAAAGGCCAGAGCTTCCAGTAGTTGATGGTTGTTGTATTTCAGCAGCACTCTCTCCCTGAAATACATTTGCACTTTAAACATTTCAAAGCTTAACTTTCTGTCATAGATTGTGCATTTGCATGTTGTTCAAATGAACATACATTATCTTTTAGAGAATTTGAAAATTTTTGCATAAGCACTTCATTTTACACTGTTAAATAGGCTTAAAATCATTTACAACAGAAATAAGCACACTACTGTGCAATGACAATAAAGTGTAAAATTATTTGTAAAAATCCTATCAATTTAATAGAATTGTGTTCTAAGCTCTTACATATGAATCTTTCAGTACTGTTAATCAGTCAAATATTTCAGCCCATTTCTTTGGCTAAAAATAACAATTGTTGTAAAGTAGACCAGAAATTTAATTACTTTACAGTTTGTTAATAGTGTAGAGGAGTGCACTTGTTTTGTCACTGCGAAAGACAAAGAACTGACCTTTTCATCTTTGTTCACAACGCCATATTGCTCAGTGCCACAAGAAATTTTCAGGACCGGAACGATGTCCTCTAGAGTAAGTGACGGCAATAAGTCCTCTGCAATATTAGCAGCTGAAGGTTGAGATTTTTTGCTCACCAACTCATATTTACATTATGGCACTAAAGTGTTATTAGCATAGTGTTCTAATGTTACATACAATATATATTTTGTATTGAGGCTGTATACACAGTGAATTTACTGCAAATATTTTTAACTGCAACATATGAATTGAATTGAATTGAATTGAATTGAATGTACCATATCATTTACATGTAATGCAGAACTTTCAGTCTCATGTGTGCCATAAACATCAAAGATTTCTGATTGTTATTTACTGTAACTACTACACCCATGTACAACACTATTAAAGAGAGAGTAGTTGTGGTGCTATAGCCCATGAGACGTTTCCATATAAGCCACCAGATATGACTGTGACATCTGCATTTAATGTCCAGAACAAACAAATAGAAAGAAAGTACAAAAGCTTCATGTATCTTCATCCATGTATCACTAGCTGACACTTCATCAACCATTGAGACCCTAGTACCACTGTAAATTAAGTCATGTTGGGGGCCCTATTATGGCAAAAATCAGTCAGTAGAGAGATCACAGTTATTTTACACTCTTTTCATTATTATTGACTTTGGAAACATATCATCTAACTCATATATTCTTGAGTCATCTTATGAACCTCATTCCCTACCTTTACATTCTTACCTTAAACAAGAGTAATTTTTTCTTAGCTTCACTGAAACAGCAATAATGTAAACATTCAATTTCCATGGAAAGTGTGTAACTTTATTATTACTCTGTAAGTATCCAACACACAGACTGGATTACTAAAATTTACCAGTTACTTTAGGCTAAATATTTAATCTCTACAACCTTTTCAAAAGCATCTTTTTTACTTCGATTCACAAAAGAAAAGAAAAAAAGTTTCATTCATCAACAATGCGCCTTTTAGGCTATCAAAGTGAGGTGACCTAATATTAAGAAGCCACATTTAACGTTACTCATAAAAATCTTTAAAAATGTCAAGGAGATGGACGAATAACTACTTTGGAATTACATTATCTCTTGCACCAATAAAGATTAAAAGTGTAAAAATCTAATGGCACATTCTAGGCATAGTTTTCCTTAACTTTTAAAAGTTAACGGTCAGGTCAGCCCATGCCTGAAGCTTGGCAAGCTTGGTTAGCAATGCAAAACTTAGCATAACAGTCACACAAAATATAAGAAACCCATAAAGCATACCTCTGAGTGTGGAAATAGCAACGTCGTCCAGCTCTTCCATAACTCGACATGCACAAACGGGACTTTGGAACAATTAACACTTGGGAGGAAGCAGCAGAAAATATGCGGGCAGGTGAGTGGCAGATCTTCTTGGCGCTCTCCTTGCTAATGAAAAAAAAGATAGCGATAACTTCACCGCCAACAACAACAGTATGAGGAGGAGTGAGTTGGTTAGGGATAGGTTAAAATATTGGTGTACACCAAATCAGAGGCAGAATACGGCGGAGTAGGGTGAGTCTTCGTTCCTTGGCCGTTGGTTGAGTCCAATATTCAAAGTCACATCAATCGTCAACGCAATTTGTTGGATTATACCATCTTCTCCACAGGGGTGGCCATATAGGCCAATAAGTTTACTTTACATTCACAAAAAATTATTAACTCTAAATTAGGATTTTTGAATGAATGGTTATTAATAAGTGGTAATGTGTTTGTAATTATTTGTAGATGGCTAGTTCTTGTTCTTGTTGTAAAGCGCTGAATTATTTAGCTACCTCTTGATATAATCTCATGTATTAAACTTAGGTGGCAGTGCCTCATGGGAAATAAGACAATAACTTAGCTCAGAAATCAATGTTCCAGGTCAGCTAGGCAGCTTAGGCCAGAAAAACAGAGAAAATGATTTGGCGTTGTGTTATCTGCTTTGTGTTTGTGACTCTGAGCCTCAAATCTCTATTGAGTCATATAAATTCTGCTCATAGTCTCAGTCCAGACTTTCGGGTTGTTTGTGGAATTGATGGTTGTACCAAAGAGTATCGAGTCTACAACTCACTTTGGTATTATATTCTAAGAACCCACTCTGAGCACCTTAACTGTGGCAGCACCCAACCAGGGCGGAAGAGGACAACGGTAGCAACCCCGTGAAGGGAACCCCCATCAGCAGTGAATAACGTCAGCAAAGTGTGGGAATATCGGCCGTCTGATCCAGCAGTGGAGAACAGAGAGCTGTCATCTGAAGAAGCAACAGTGGAGAAAGAGCAGAGTGCAGCCCTGTCCAGATTCTGTCGATCCAGAGCATTTTGGTGCTTTTGACAATACTGTATCATTGTACTCTTAAAATGCTTAAATAGCATCATCCCCCCTCCACGGGACACTGCTCTGTCCCAGACTGTTGATGGTACCTCAAATACAACTTTGAATATCCTGGATTTACCAACTCTGCCTGCAGATGGCCCCTCATCATGCTAATCTAAGGTAAGCCTATTAACATTTTTCTTCTCCATACAATAATGTTCAATTACTTGACTTAATCTTTGTTCAATAAGGTATTACATACACTTAAAATATTCTTTTGTTAAAGGACTCCTGCCATGACATTCTAACCAGACAAGCTACTGCTATTTTGCTAACTGCAAGAGAAAAACACCATGTTTCACAGGTTTGTCTTCATTTAATGCAAGATTATTAACAGTAGTTTTTCCCTGTGGTTTTCAAATTTTTTTGGGTCTAATCTGAAATTATTATTGAAAGGATATGGCCCTAAAATTGTCATAATGGCTATTTCTGCAGAATCAGTAGGCCTGTTCTTGGTGATATGACAAAATGCTGAAAAAAACATTCTCTTATTATTTCATAAACATACTTGCATTCGAACATCAGTTATTTAGTTTTATATGTCAATTCAAATTCAGTAAAAATAAACAAAATTCCTTTTACTGCAACACAGTAACAATAGAAATTTGTCCTTGTTTTATTAATTCTTGTATCCCATCTGCGCTGTTTTCAGAGTGGTGTGAATGAGATCTTGGCGGCAGTGCAGCAGTCCACTGCTCTGTTAGTGACAGGCCTGAGGAGTCAGCTACAGTTTTCCAGCAACATCGAGGACGTGAACTTGAAATGGAGGCTATGGCAGTATTTGACCGGATTAAGGACCCATTTATGTCTGTTTCAACAGCCTACAGGCAAAACAGTGTGATTAAGGAGAATTTCAATTTTGTGGAGTCAGAGGAGGTTGTTGTTGGCTATACTGCTTGCTTACAGAAAAAAGGGAAAAAAAGAGTCCTGTCTACTACACTAAAATGTTTTCATTATATACCTCTGATCAAAAGTTTGGAACAGTTATTATCCCGTCCCAGAGTCTTGGCAATGATAGATGAACCACGGGAACATAGAAGTCGGTATTTGTATGACATTGTTGACGGCGAACTCATCAACTCAAACTTTACTCTGACGAAATTGAAATTTGCAACCCACTTGAGTCTCATGCTTTCAAAAATAAGTTGCTAATGTTTTATTTTACTTTGGGAAACATTAATCCTAAGTAAAGATCGAAAGTAGCTGCAATTCACCTTCTTGCCATTGCAAAGAAGAGCAAGCTCTCTGAATGTGGAGTTGATGCAATTTTGGAAAGACTGCACAAGGACTTAGTAATGCTCTATGACGGAGTTATAATTCAAACTGGGATTGCTGAACAGGAAATATTTGGAGCAGTAGTTTCAATATGTGGAGACACTTTAGCCAAAATATGCCAATATCAAAGTAAAAACTGAATACCCACCCAATGATTGAATGTTCAACTTGTTGATTATTGGGATCCAGTCGTAATAATTTCCTTGTTATTTTTTGTTAATTCTCAAAGTAAATAGTAGCAAGTTAGCAGTACGCTGAAAGCAAGTTTTTTTTACTTTCTTGAAATGCTGTTTTTGCAGTGTGTTTATTCAGTTTGATGAAGTCAGCATGATCTCTGGCGTGAAATCTCTGTAGGTGCTTGATTAAGTTGGTCGTGTTATAACTTGACGTTTTACCACCGCCCCTCGGAACATTTACTGCGCAGGTATTACAAGTAGCCATCAAGTTTGGTGGCTGAGGTAGTGTGAAAAAGTTCCAGATCCTTTCACTTGCTCCATTTTGAAAACAATGTGGTCAACATTATGTGTGCTTCAGCACTGCATGTTGCTTGCGCATGACACCACTCACAGCGCCTATAGCATAGCGTTAGACTGACTACATCAGCCGCTATGTGTTGGGCCCATTGTCACCCATACCCGATCTAGAATTTTCTTCAATATCAGGACCGATGCTGATACCAATATCGGATCAATGCATCCGTATCAACTGGTTCAAATCATATCTCTCTGACAGACTTCAGTTCATCTCCATCAATAACTACAAATCGACCCCCAACATCACCCTAAATATCAACGGCTCCTTAGTATCCACCTCCCCTCACATCCAAAGTCTTGGCATCATCTTCGACCAAACCCTCTCCTTCGACCAGCATGTTAAACACATGATCAGAAACAGCCTTCTTACGCCTAAAGAACATCACCTGCTACTGGCCATCCCTCTCCTCCACAGCTGCAGAAACACTCATCCACGCCTTCATCACCTCTCATCTGGACTACTGCAACAGTCTCTATGGTTCATCTACAAAATATCTCAATGAGCTCCAATACATCCAAAATTCTGCTGCCCGCCTGCTCACCCACTCTTGGGCCCGTGACCACATTGCCCCTGTCCTATCCAAGCTCCATTGGCTTCCCATCCCCCAGAGAGTCCATTTAAAAATAATCCTTATGGACTACAAACCTACAAATCAATAACCTGGCCCCACCCTAACTGACCAAGCTCCTCCACCAGCATACTCTCACACCCCCCGACTCTGCTCCACTGATGCTAACCTCAAACCTTGATCTTAAGATGATAATAAAACAACCATTGAAAACAGGAAGTCACTACAGCATCACCAGCTGTAACATAACATCCAGATATAACAGTTTCAGGGGTCAAGAAATGCAATCATCTGAGGTAAGCACATATATGAAAGTTGAATATAAGTTTCAAGTGAGAAGGAGATATCAGTTACTGAACCTAACAAACTCATTTGGCCATTTTGTTTAATGTTCATGGCACAATGCTTTTTCATTTGAAGTATGTATATTATGATATTTTCTGTGAAAGTATTGTTAACATGTCGACCACAGTTGAGTCGTTTATAAAACAGTTCCACTTGTCAACAACTCATCTCCATATAAGAACAAGTTAGTGTGGTGCAACTCATATTAATTGTGTGAAAGTCACATACTTTTTGATATTTGTCGTATTCTGAAAAGTGTGTTGGGTGACAGCATTGAAGGCCTAGAAGCTCCACGAAAGAATTTAAACAATTGTGTCTATGGCTGTGACACTTTTGGTATTTGTTTTCTGAGGTGGTTTGTATTTCCATACCATTTATAAGGTTTCATTTCATAGGCCTATTTTATTAGCCTCTTTAGGCTGATTGCCCAGCCTTAATTTATGAATAGATCAACTGTATTTACAGTGTTAATCGGGTACTTTATGTGTTAGTGTTAGTACTGTGGGCTGATAGATAGATAGATAGATAGATAGATAGATAGATAGATAGATAGATAGATAGATAGATAGATCAGAACAAAACAGAACAAACTGGAATGCTATGTCCTAAATAGAGAATACACAGTGGCAGAATACCTGGCAACTGTGACTGACCCACAACTAAGGAAATCCTTGAATATGTACAGATCCACTGAGCACAGCCTGACCATCGAGAGTGGCCATCACAGGCAAACATGGCAACCAAGAGAAGACTGTGCATCCACAAAGGTCTTTAAAAACATAACTAAAGAGAAAAAACTTCCATATCTACCCAGCAGCAGTTTTGTGAGCTGTTGAGACAGAAAATAGGTCCTATGGAAGAGAAACAGCGTAAAGACTATAAAGTAGTAGATAAATAGATAGATAGATAGATCTATCTATCTATAGACTACCTGTCATTAAAGTGTAGTAATTAGGGTATGATAAACTGGGGAAGTCCGGAAGATAGATAGATAGATAGATAGATAGATAGATAGATAGATAGATAGATAGATAGATAGATAGACTACCTGTCATTAAAGTGTAGTAATTAGGGTATGATAAACTGGGGAAGTCCGGAGTCATGTAGTCCACCTTCACCCCATTGCCCACAAGCTCGCGAAATCCGGGGAGCACGTGCAGGTCATCTGTGTAGTCATAGCGGAACCCATCGATCAGGAACACGAGCAACGGACGGGCCGCGAGACATTGCTGACCCGCTCCGAGCAGCATTAGCAGCAGTAGTAAGAGATGCAGGGGGCACGCAGGTTTCTGCCTCGGTGACATGATAGTTGTGCCTCCAGCTTTGCTGCTGTGCAGACAGTGGCGACAGTGGCGGTTGTACGGAGAGGCATACAGTGGCAGCTGCCACTGTAAAAATATATCTTGCTACCCCAGTTGCCACCCTATTTTAATATTTGTTATTTATAAAAAAACACATTTTTGAAATTTAATAATTTATCCACAGAAACGCAGCCCTCATCTCCTTTCTATCTATCATTATTTACTCTTTAAAATACCCCCCGGAATTTTGAAATGGTTTCACCCACAGAGAAAGAGAGAGAGACAGAGAGACAGAGAGAGAGAGCGAGAGAGAGAGAGAGAGAGAGAGAGAGACGCTCTTCTTATATCTCTGTCTGATGAGAAGTTATCCGCAGAGCCAACAGGATATTCAAAATTGTTTCCACAAGAATTTTACTGGCCCCTTCTTCACTCCGACTTTAAAGCACAGTGTATAAATACGCCATTAAAATTATTGAATTATTATTGTCCACTAAATAGGCGAATAGTCCTGAATTCAACAGAAAAGTAGAGGAGTATTATAAGTTTAAAGATCTAAAGTAGCCTAAATGATCACAATTGAGATTGGCCTCTTTCAAGATGCATTAGTGAAGGATTTTTTGTCCTGACCGGGATGGTTTTGTTTTTGCGTATTAACATGTCAGTTCCACATCAGACTGTGATGAGACAAAGAGAAATGATGGTCTTTGATCAACACCAGGCAGTTTTGATAGTGTATTAATAGTTTTAACACAAATTTGTTCATTCCAATAACATGTAAGGACAATAAAATCATTCCTTACTCATATTAATGCTTTTAAAGTTGCCTTCACATGTAGGTGTATGAGGGTGTGTACATTTTATATTTGTGTTATTTACAGCAAGCATTAATTACACAAAAAGGTTTTCTTTTGATACTGTGGTCCATAGCAGCCTGCAGTTATAGAGCAACTGTTTTGTGGGCCAACAAATATGTGACTTCCAACAGCCTGTTTCTTGCTTGCACCATGTGCTATATCCTCTAATGTATTGTGATAAGTTCCAGTGCAACAGCATCACCTACTGGGATATTTCAGTAATGAGGATGATCGTGACTCGTTTGTGATTGTTGGCCAAAATTAACCTGTCAGTTCAGTTTTCATCCATCTTTTTATTGAGAATCTGTTAAGATATTACATCACAGTTCCATAATAATTATACAGCATGTACAAGATACAAATTAAAAAATAAATAAAACACACTGAAAGAATGCATTCACGCCCTGAAGTGCACTTTTTTTGGACCACACTGTCTTTTCACAGATCAACTTGCCTTTTCCTGTTGAACCTGCTCCCCATCTTTTGAATGATGACTCAACAATCCAAATCTGTGAGAAAGCATGTAAACTCTGGCTAGTCTGCATGACTCCAGCCAAAATTGTCCAGCGCTGGATACCACCTCATACCCTCTCATTAAAACATTGGCTGAGCTGCTATCTCAACATTTTATTTCTTGAACTCTCATCTGCCAGGATTAATAGAGCCAATCCCACTACCCTACAAATGTGGATAAGTGGCATTGCTACTGTGAAAAATCTTCTACTTATATAATACAAATTTTGTGGCTGTTGAATGGTGATTTTGTTTGTATCCATAGTACCTTTATTTACTTATTTCCATTCATTCATTCATTCATCTTCTATGCCCCCGATTATCCCTTTCGGGGTTGGGGTGGGGGGGCTGGAGCCTATCCCAGCTGTCAACGGGCGAGAGGTGGGGTACACCGTGAGCCTGTCGGCAGCCGACTGCAGGGCAATACACACACAAGCATTCACTCTCACATTCACACCTAGGGACAATTTAGAGTCACCAATTAACCTAGTGAGCATGTTTTTGGTCTGTGGGAGGAAGCCGGAGTGCCCGGAGCGAACCCACACATGCACAGGAAGAACATGCAAACTTCGCACAGAAAGGCCCCGCCCGACCTGGGGATCGAACGTGCACTACCTGCTGAGCCACCGTGCCGCCGTACTTATTTCCAGTGACTGATATTTATTTCAATGTCACTGTAGTGTTTTTTTTTTCTTCTTCTTTTTTTTTTTTTTTCTTTTTTGTTTTTCATATATCTCGTGTGATGGTGGGGGACAAGGATTGAGAAATTACTTAAACTGTTTTATACACTTGCAACTATAATGCCTCATTAAAAAAATAAAAAAACTAAAAAATTAAGTTAATTACAAAAAAGAAAGAGTGAATTAATGACTACTTGATGCTTATATGCTAATGTACTGTTGTTCTTTTATTTAAGTAACTGTAGGACTTTTAGTGGTAATGAAGCACTTTTTGTATTGTTTTATTTCTTCTTATACCAAACTAATGGATCTGAATACTTTTTCCACCACTGACCATAAACAAATTGTCATAGTATTACTGTTTTTGCAGTACACCTATACTAAATGTTCTTCACTGTTTTGTACTAACAGGAAATGATTCAAGACTTCTGGCTATGCATGTATATAAGTTGTGTCAATCAAACTTCACAAAGACAAATTTTTTCATCTGCAGTTTGTGTTTGAAATCCTTTACTACAGGACTAAAATGATCTCTGCTGAAGAGAACACTCTTATACTGACATAACAGAGAGGAAAATTATTACCGCTATGTTTTCACAAAATGTAATTCCTCTTTACCAAACCCTAAACTAATGTGGAAATAAACACATTAAACCACATTCTCTACAAGGTTACAGCCTGTTAAATTGGTTTTGCCTGACCCAGCTACTTCCAGGACTCTTAGAAATGGTAATCATCCAGAATCACTCTGGTATTTACCACAAGCATTTACTTACAGTAAGACATCTCATAATATGTCAGACAGACCTATCAATTGGAGGCCTGCTGGTGAAGACATTTTGATAACTAGTTGAAATGTATTATCATCGTGTTTTATCATTTAGGACAATTTTGCTCTTTCTGGTAATGTAGAAGTAGATAAAGATAGATAACCCCTAAATTTCCTGGCTGAGTTTTTATAGCATCATGTTTTACTATGATTTCCACATACTCGTTTTAGTTTATCTTGATTTTATACATATACTCATATTTTACATGTATTGATGTAATCTGATATATAACCAAGGCAAGGTGAGAGCGGCAAGTGTCCTGATATACCCCATTCTTTAACTAATACCAGCTACACTTATATCTTTTACTGATGTCAGATCATAGAACAGCAAACATTTCCACCCAACCATCCATCTTCTCCCGCTTCATCCAGGGCCGGACGGATGCCCAAAACTTCCCTCTCCCCGGACACTTCCTCTAGCTCTTCCGGGGGGATCCCGAGGCGTTCCCAGGCCAGCCGAGCGACATAGTCACTCCAGCGTGTCCTGGGTCTTCCTCGGGACCTCCTCCCGGTGGGGCATGCCTGGAACACCTCCCTAGGGAGGCATCCAGGGGGCATCCAATAGAGATGCCCGAGCCACCTAAGCTGTCTCCTCTTGATGTGGAGGAGCAGCGACTCTACTCTGAGCTCCTCCCGGGTGACAGAGCTCCTCACCCTATCTCTAAGGGAGCGGCCTGCCACCCTGCGGAGGAAACTCATTTCAGCTGCTTGTATCCGGGACCTCGTTCTTTCGGTCATGACCCAAAGTTCATGACCATAGGTGAGGGTAGGAACGTAGACTGACAGGTAAATCGAGAGCTTCGCCTCTCGGCTCAGCTCCTTCTTCACCACGACAGACTGATACAGCGACCGTATTACTGTTGCCGCTGCACCGATCCGCCTGTCAATCTCACACTCCATCCTTCCCTCACTCGTGAACAAGATCCCAAGATACTTAAACTCCTCCACTTGAGGCAGGAACTCTCCCCCAACCTGGAGGGAGCAAGCCACCTTTTTCCGGTCGAGAACCATGGCCTCAGACTTGGAGGTGCTGACTCTCATCCCAGCTGCTTTACACTCGGCTGCGAACCGTCCCAGTGCATGCTGAAGGTCCTGGCTCGAGGGAGCCAACAAGACAACATCATCCGCAAAAAGCAGAGACGAAATCTGCCGGCTCCTGAACCGAACCCCCTCCAGCTCCTGGGTGCGCCTAGAAATTCTGTCCATAAAAAAAATTAACAGAACCGGTGACAAAGGGCAGCCCTGCAAATATTTCTGATGTTGAAATTGATGCAGCCAGGAGGAGGTTATGGAGGCAGACTTTTTGTCTTGCCTTCCAGAGTGGAAATTGAGAACACATTTGCAGGCAAGTGTGGCAATGAATCACAATGCTATCATGGACCATTAGAAGAAACGTTGTCAGTGAAGCAATACAAACAATAGGGCGAATATCTATATATACACTGAACAAAAATATAAATGCAACACTTTTGTTTTTGCTCCCATTTTTCATGAGCTGAACTCAAAGATCTAAAACATTTTCTATATACACAAAAGATCCATTTCTCTCAAATATTGTTCACAAATCTGTGTAAATCCGTGTTAGTGTGCACTTCTCCTTTGCCGAGATAAGCAGCTGTCTGGGTGGCTGGTCTCAGATGATCTTGGAGGTGAACATGCTGGATGTGGAGGTCCTGGGCTGGTGTGGTTACAAGTGGTCTGCAGATGTGAGGCCGGTTGGATGTACTGCCAAATTGTCTGAAACGCCTTTGGAGACGGCTTATGGTAGAGAAATGAGCATTCAATTCACAGGCAACAGCTCTGGTGGACATTCATGCAGGCATTGTGCTGTGTGATAAAACTGAACATTTCAGAGTGGCCTTTTATTGTGGCCAGCCTAAGGCACACCTGTGCAATATTCATGCTGTCCAATCAGAATCTTGATATGGCACACCCGTGAGGTGGGGTGGATTATCTTGGCAAAGGAGAAGTGCTCACTAACACAGATTAAGACAGATTTGTGAACAATATTTGAGAGAAATGGACCTTTTGTGTATATAGAAAATGTTTTAGATCTTTGAGTTCAGCTCATGAAAAATGGGAGCAAAAACAAAAGTGTTGTGTTTATAGTTTTGTTCAGTGTATTTATTCTTTTTTCAAAAACATGGAGGACACACATTGTACTTCGTAAAATATATCAAACAAAAGCTAAATTATCAGCCATAGAAGTTTCTGGCAATATCAGCTGCATTTTAGGCAAACACAAACAGGAGTTCTCTACCCACCATATCCTTGTTCGGAGTTGTTTATCTTTTCTGTTTACCCTTTTTTAAGATAGGCCCTGTGACTGCAGTATTGCTTCCTCATAAGGAAGTCATGTTTGTTGCTCACATTAAAACGCACAACAATGGTGTAGCCAAACATTGTTATTTTATTATCTTAAAAAGTAACACAATCCCCATAGGGTAGCACGTACACTACAACAACGGTAACACCAGTACTACACATCAAAGGGACTTTCAGATATTATAGACATTTAAAAAATCCCTCTTGTTATTGTTTAAATTATTTGACTAGGCATGACAGATAAACATCATTTACAGGTATGACATACCGTCAGCATTAGAAACAATGTTATTGTTGAACCTCCATTTTAATAAATTACCACCAATGTTAAGGGAAGACATTTCATGGACTGTCAGTGTAAAAAAGGGATGGAAGGTTACAGGACTGTGGCTGAAGGGAAGTAGGGGCTGATGGAAGGCCACTGGGCCTGACAGTAGCAGGAAGAATTTAGGTGGTGGGGCAGTGCAAACATCAGACATGAGGAATGGAACCCATGACCTCCATCAGACAGGGAACTACTGCCCTATTTCACTGGTGGCACAGAGACAAGAACACCACTGAGACTGCGGAAGAGGAGCTAAAACTCCAGAACTGTGAAATAATAGAGATTAAACTCCATTGCAGGGACAGGAACTCAACTGTAGTGGTAAACCCAAGATTAGTGGTACAGTAGAATTTGAAACTACTGTACTTGTAGGGATAGGGAAATGCCTAAATGGGAAATTAATAGGGACTTGACTAACAGAATGTGAATTTATCCCTGTCTGTGCCTTTCTGCAGTCACAGAATAAGGGATAAAGCCCAATTACATGGGTACAACCAGTACTACAAACCATTGTAGAGGCATAATTAGGATTAGAACCCTACTGTAATAATTGTGTTATGGATTGGAAGCATACTGTTGGGTTAGAGCAGAGACAAGAACCCTATTACAGATACAGATAGGATGAACTGTGTACCCCTAGAATATTGACAAAGGATTAAAACCCCTAAATAGTATTAGAACCCTGCTGACATTGTAGACTACTGACTACAATCCTAGAATATTCAGAGCACAGAGACTAGATTCTGAATTATTGGTAGCACCCACAATGGTTTTAGTTCCCCTTGGATTTTAGCATCTAGCACCTCTGGGGATTAAAACCTATGAACAGCAGTGGAACAGACTGTAAATTTCTTCCAGCAGTAGAAAAGAGTTTAGAATTGTAAAATATTGACAGAGCAGTGACCATATTCCTAGAACAGAAAAATCGATCCATTGGGGACAGAACATAAACCACTACCCTGGTATAGAGGGAAAAGAGGTTAAAGCCCTAGTGTTCATAGTTTGAAGCATACTGAACCTTTTACTGTGGTGGTAAAGCATATGGTTGGACCCTTGTGTAGTTGCAAGAAGCAGAGTGCCAGAGGACCAGATGCAGTGGTAAAATGAGAACTTAAAGGTCACAGAATAAAATCCTACTCCTGTTTTGATTGGGTGTTCCAATAAAGGAACACCTGGACATAATGTTTTTAAAAAACCATCAGGTCCTACCATACAAGTTAACTCAAGTTGTCCTGATATACAGGATTCTTCAACTAAAAGCAGCTACACTTGTATGTTTTACTGAGGCACACTTAAAGGGTCAGTAAGCTTCAAATGAAGTGCTTGTCAGATCAAACATTTCTGACATTGAAATTGATGTAGCCATCATCAATTGGTTCAAGTGTGGCAACGAACCACGATGCTTTCATGTACCATTAGAAGAAACCTTGTTAGTGAAGAAAGGGAAACAACAGGGAGTCCAGCACTTTAATGTATGGTTATATGTGTGTGTTTGCATGTGTATGTGTATAGACATTCACAGGCTAGAGGCTGATGACAGTGAGATAGCAGAAAGAACGGGCTGTGTTTTTGCTGCCATGGAGGTAGTTGTAGAGGAGCCTATAGGACAACAACACTGGGATGACTGACAGCTCCCTGAGCCTATAGGAGGATGGGAAAGGATTGACCTATAGGACTGCAGGAGTTTTCATAAATCCAGCTTAACCTAGGTCTGGTTTTATAAGGAGACTAACACATTTTGAATGTAGGTCTTATTTCACATCTCTCTTTGCCATAGTCAGTGGTCATGCATCCGTCTATTCAGTCACTGTGTAATCCCAATCCTGTTCACCCAAATGCTTCATAGAAGGGACTAAATTGCCATTGCCAAAGTATGCAGGTGAAACCTAACTTAAAAAGCCTAACTGTAAGCAGCCATTTAATAGTATATTCCAACTATATCAGCTCTCTTATGACTATTACCAGGGCCATCACTGACCATGACCATTTTAGCACCAGGAGTGGATTTGATTCAAACAAACTCAAGTAATCATGAACTTGATAGAAATGTAAATGAATAGAAAACAATGTGCATAAGTAAATAACCACTGAAATCCAAAAATAATGTCACATCCCTGTTTGTTATGTATACTACTGGTCTGGATAAGTTTTTTCTGGATCGCATCCCATACTCTCTGTTGGACACTCAGCCACTTCAAGTGCCAGCACAGCTGCTCCCAATAAATATCCACTCGTAGACCCCGGGCTGGCCTTTAATGTGCAGCAGACTACATTTTGTCTGACACCAGAATTTATACATGTAATTCAATTTGAACTCAGTGATTTTTGCTTGTTAAAATCTTTTAACTCTTAGAAGTCAGCTATTCCCTTTTTAATAGCTTAGCTGTGAAACTCAGCAGGGATGTATCTGTAACCCCTCAACACTGGATGCAGCTGTGTTATTCAAGCAGTCCATTATTCACACATTTACTGTTGTTTGGTTCAGTTGTCCTTGGTTTTTCAGTTTCGAGTGTTCAAAGGAATGAAGGTACTTTGCTTTGTTCAGAAATTTTAAGATGACATTTTCTGCTTCTCTCGCTCCACTCATACCCCTCTCACTTCAACTGAAAATGTATACACACAATAAATGGTGACATCTGTCCATATAAAAACAAAAACAATGTTTTTTCTCACTTTCTGTATTTATTGAAGTCCTGCTGTGACATTGCCATCCAGCACCAACTGCCACACTTTGGAAAAGAAGCAAGGCAGCGGTTCCAAAAACAGCAATGTCCATTTCATAGTTTCTCCATCAGTGAGTTATTAAATGGTGCTGGCTTCCAGCCCTGACCACCTGAGATCTCACCTGAGCTGTAAACAACTAGAGAAATACACTGGTAAGAATGAAGTGGTAGATGAATATGATGCTATACTTCTCCTGCTCAGGTGTTCATGTGCTCAAGGATTGGCATGTAACCTCAGCTCGTCTTTGGCGACAGTCTGCCAAGGTCATAAAAATGAATTAATAAATGACTAAATCATGAATATAATGAGCACTTACTAACCCCCTGCCCGTAACAAGCCTCATCTGTATTGTAATTAGCAAACGTGGCTAATGTTACAATAGACACAAGAACTGCAGGCCTCATGTGAACAGGGCACAAAATGTGAAAAATGCTGTTCAGCATGATCATACTTGAATGAGGTACAATAAACCTCAACTGACTGTGTTCATATGAATAAGGACCAAACTCTCTTCATGTGTAGCCTACGACTCCTGACTCACTGAACTACACCTTCTGTAATAAATCTAAATGCTGTTTTTCAGTTACCCTTCAGAAGTATGTAAGTCATAGTTTACAACATGATCATTGCAAAGCCTTGTGAACTTTGCAGGCTCCATGTTGAACCACAATGGCCCCTTCTAAGGAGGTATCTCTACACTTCTTTTAGTCACTAATATCCATAAATCTAAGTGATGTTTACTGGAAGGATGAGTTGATGTTTAACTGTAGGTTTACTGCTGTGACTTATTAGCTACCTCAGCAGTGAGTATGAATTCACATACATGCACACTAAATTATGAATCTTACGGTGGCAAGGGGATGACCTGCCCTACTCTGCCTCTGAGTGGCTAGCACTTGTTGTCTTTGTTGGTTGGGTTGATTAGGTTTAGGCTTGAGGAGTGATGACTGCTTAGGCAGGGCAGGTCATCTCTTCGCCATGGTAGAATTCAGAAATTTGCAAGCAGTACAGAGAAAAATATGTTTACTATGCACTGGTACGCCAGCTGTTGTAAGCTGTGATGTCATCTGTAGGCCCTCAACATCTTAAATTTGAACACCACTGTGAAGTGGCTCTATAAACAAGAAAAAGTAGTTTTGCTATATGTACATAAAGACCAAGTCATTAACAAAATATGAATTTTGTCTACTATCAATAAATATAGGTATTTATACACTGTACATAAATTCACTTCTATTGTAAAGAATATGCTGTATATAGCTATTTTAATGTCAAAACTTTAATTTCTTCATTATTCTATTTGTATTAATTTCAAACAGTTTGCTATATATTTCATTATAACTCAACCTGACTCTATGCTGTTGTAACATGTTAATTTCCCCTCAGGGATCAATGAAGTCTCATCTTTTTGGGAAAAACACACCTGGCCTGTTATGAAAGTGAAGTGAAGAAAAGAACATGTGTGCAGTGGACACAGCCACGACAGAGCTGAAACATGACACAGCTGCATCCCATGGGCCGTGAGGGGTAGAGAGAAAAAGGAGACAAATATCTGTCTCCATGAAAGTTTAAACAGTCTGTAATCAAAAATTTCATCCCTGGAGCTACACCTCAGGCTGTTCATATACAATATCTGACAGCAGTTGGACAGGACAGTTAAAAGCAGATTAAAAACTGGCAACAGTATTCAGGCAGTTTAGATGGGCATCATGGCATCCAACAGATACAAGAATTGCTCAGCTTCATTCTACAGAAGTTGCTGCTGCTTTTGTAAAAGCAGTCCTGGTTACAGGTTACTCATTTGACTTAACACCTCACATTGCTGTTGCTTTTTGGAGTGTTGTACAACAGAATTAATTGACATTGTCATTTCCTGTGGCACAACATCTACCAGAGATGTCTGCCAGTGATGAATTTTAGAGAAGAGCTAACAAAGACAAGAAGAGCTGGACCAGTGAATTTGTGGGCGATAAGTAACAGCAGTCAGCAGAGCTTAATATCTTCAGTGTGTAATACCACGTGACACCACTAGAGGGAGGTGCACTGATCTGGAGCAGCTGGAATGGGAGTGGAAATAACATGACCTGAGATTACAGATTATACAAACACCACCCCACACCGACACACGCACGCACACACACACACACACACACACACACACACACACACACACACACACTCTCTCTCTCTCTCTCTCTCTCTCTCTCACTCACTCACTCACTCACTCACTCACTCACTCTCTCACACACACACACACACACGTGAACGTGCAGAAACTCACGCATACACATACACATATATGCACATGCACAAACACACACATATATACACACACACACACACACACACACACACACACAAAACTAGAAACCACGCAAGTGAAACAACACAACAGCAGTGTGTAAACTAGAGGTTGTAGAATGGCATGGTCAGAGCCTGCCCAGTGGCCTGGTGTGTATGTGTCTGTGTGTGCGTGTCAGAGAGAGGGAGAGAGAGAGCAAGCGGATTCCTGGTATAAATTCCTCTGTTTGTATCTGTCAGTGTGTGTGTGTGTGTGTGTGTGTGTGTGTGTGTGTGTGTGTGTGTGTGTTTTAACAGCTTTAGTTCCACAGTGAGTCTGTGGCAGCTCCACTGATTCAGTCTGTAACAGTCCTTGGGGGTGGGACTTTTTCCTGTCCCCTGTCCAGTGGCTATCAGTGCACGCAGCCCTTAGTTCCGCCCTTAGACGCTGGTGATTGACGCAAGGCAGGCGCTGGGCTTCTGGAGTTTCTCTGGTTGGGTGCTAGCAGGTTCTGGGATGGCACGGAAGGAGAAAGGGGGACCATTGCCGGTAGTGATGCCAAGATGTCCGGGGCTCAGCGCCAGGTTCTGCCGACGGTTACTCTCTACTATGGATGAGGTGTTCGATGCTAGGCTCTCCCTTGTTCTGCAAAGAGACATATTATAAGAAATTATGTCATCACAACACCAAAATAAGCACTTGACAGTTCCACTTATGCTCAAGACATACATAAGGAAACAGATAACAGGACCATGATGACAGCCTCTTCACTACTGAGAGAACTGCATCCATTACCAAATGATTGGTAAAATTCTTACTACTGATTACTTACACTTTGATCACAACACTTACTGATGCAAATTGAAATTTTGTTTAATTTAATATGATAACTCTTTGACCTCATATTATTAGGCTCTTATATAACAATAAAACTTCAACACATGGCCCATATACATGAAAGATCATCAAGGTAACAGTAACTCAAAATGCAGCCTTGGGTGACACTGTGCTTAAGTGGTTTTGTAGCTGGTATTCTACTTTTGTTGGTACTGCGTTTTAGTACTTGATATTCTAGTAAAAAAAATCTGAGCAGAAACAATGGTACTTGAAAAAAAAGTTAATATCACAAAAAGTTTTCATGCTTTGCTGAGGTGGAAAAGCTGGTGTATCAATAAAAGCAAAATCCTCCAAACTGCGATGGAAACAAACTTTGTGAATAAAACATGACATACGTGAAGCATGTGATTTACACATCCACTGAAGCTTTCACCCCACTGGACAGACAAATAATTGTGGCATATAGAAACACCACATCTATGAGAAGTGAAGAGGAGCCTGCACCCTTTCTAAAATTAATACATGAAACCATTACGATTGTCATATTTCCATCATGTTTGTTTGTTTGAGGTCTGACTGGAGCGCTTTTTATTACATCATCTCACTGTGTCCTTATCTTCCTCAGTGGTTTAATGGCACCCAACTGGAGAACTATGGCTAGACAACTGTCTACATATTAACTGACATTTTCTTTTTCTACCAGAGTGTCAGGCATTACTTGGTTTTGTTAATATTGGAGCATTATTGTAAATATCACCTAAACACTTCTCTCTTCTACAATTATGCTATCACTGTCAGTGGTAAGCCTATAATCTTTCCCCTCCCAGAGAACAGTATCCATGTTCTCAGCGACAATTCACACGGGCGCTGAGCATTCTAGGACATAAAAGATGCTCGTGGTCTCCCTAGTTACACCATTTTCTTTTATCTTCAACTGAGATCCTTACTCGATTGAGTATCCTGGGCTTCTAAAATTAATTACAACCTTTTAATATTTTCTTTTTTTTTTGGCTTGGGCAGTTATTGCTACCTTATTTCCAAATTTTACTGCTTTCTCATACAATTCATAACAACTCACCTGGCAGTATGTGATGTTTGGTAAAAAGACTGTAGTCTTACTCATATCTGGTGGTATGGTCCAACATTAAGCTGGCCTCTAGAAATCCCGATCATTAAACAATTCACTACAATTTTGTCAAGATGAATGACTTCACCCCCTGCAGAGATGCAGAAAGGTCAACTCCATTTGTAAGAATTAAATTTACTAGATATATTTTCTTTTACTCAAGTGGATGACAACACGGCTTGTTATTTTAATTACCTCCACCAGACATAAGTCTGGAGGGGATCATGTGTTTAGCTGTGTGTGTATGTGTATGTGTCTGTGTCTATGTCTGTCTTTCCGCAGCTAATCTCACATAGGACTGGACTCATCATCCTAATATTTTTTGTGCACGTTTATTGTCTGTATGTTCAAGAACCTCTCATGGTTGCGGTGATTCACAATTTTTGAAAAACCCTATTTTACTGATAGTTCTGTTCTAAACCGCCATTGACAGCTGAATTCTCACTTGTCTGAACCAGCCAGCACATGGTGGTCATGCTGGTATTGGCATATCCTTTTGGTATTTTCACTTTGAAACTAACATTTTACATTGCTGGTGTTTTGGAAGTGGCATATTGTCTCCCCTTAATTCCATTACTCTCATGCATACATGCTGGACACACAGTCTGCCCTGCAAACCCTGTTTCCCAACCAGATGGACGGGCATCACGGAAAATCTATGGATTGGGTGAGCTGGGTCATAAAAATTTACATTCTGATATAATGAGTTGAGTTTATTAAATACCTGCAGTGATCCGCCCCACAGCAGAAGTGTGTCTCCCCATTAAGAGAGAGAGACAATGTGCAAATTATGCACAAGGCACAGTAGAGTAATTTCATTGATTATTTAAATCTCTGGAGACACCAACAGGATCAGAACCCAGTATTAATTAATGTTCTCAGTTCTTCTACACATTTAAAAGGTCACACACAGTCCAGGTTCATAGAGTGAAATTGTTCTGAGTAAAGTAGCCATCCTCCTGGTAAATCCATCAGATCTGTCTAAAATAAATTTTTCAAAAGCTAAAAGTTTAATTCCATTTCCTCTGGAGAGTTTTCTCTGCCCTGTCAAGATTACAACTAAAGTTTTCAGTTTTGCTGCTTAAATGTCCCGTGATATTGCTGCAGTGACTTGCACGCATGAAAATATTTTAAATGCCTCTAATCATTAAGCATGTTATTAAAGAAAACAGTCATACATCAAATAACACACTATAAAGAAATCACCTGGAAAGCTTGGAATGCTTAACATCATTTAAAAGGCAATATACCCTACAGAACCGGCAGGGGTGCAGTGACCAATGTCCATGCATATCTCTAAACTGGGCAAAACAATTTGCTCTGGTGGATAGCATGATTTATGCTTAAATAAAGATTTAGATTACTTAGTCAGAGCTGATCTATGCATCACTACCCCATTCACTTCTACTATTCTAGTTCAGCCTGTGCTTGTGGTTCCTGCTTTTCTTACCTAAAGATTATTTCTTGGTTCTTTTGTTTTTATGGTTACTCAGTTACTACTTGCACTTTTTCTTAAATACAGCTTAACACAATGAGTCATAGGTCTTCCACCTTGTTCAGTATCTTTTATATTTTCAGAATAGTGAATGAGTGAATGATTTCAGACAAAGCCTTTGAGTTTTAGCTCTATATATTAGCCATTTCCATGCTATTTTGAAAGCTTAATGGATTAGATTTAAGCAGGAATTCTTCAGAAAAAGACATTCACTCCCCATTCGTTCATGCTGCTATAATGTGAATTTTCCCCGGGGATAAATGAGGTATCTGTCTATCTATAATAATGGTGTATATGTAATCAGTATGTTGTATATTGTCTCTTGTTCTCACCGTGGTGAGTTGAATCCACTGTCAACAGTGATGGAGCTGGAGTCCATACTGTCCAGTCTAGCAGAGTGGGCTGACTGCTGGTTCTGACTGGGCTCTGGAAGGGTCTCTTTAGCACCAGGGAAGGTGAGGGTTCTTTCAAACCTCCTCTGCAGGTCCCGTTCCTTCTCCCTCTCCAATAGCCACTGCATGGTCCCTGCTCCACCACCTCCCATCCCAACAACGCCTCCTCCAGCCTTCTCATCCTCTCCTCGACTCTTAGTGCCCCCCTCCTCAAGTTCATCATCGTCTGAGACATTGTAGTAGTCGAAGGAGGCCTCTGCAGCACTGGTTGGGGGTTCAATCCCTTGTGGGGGAGCTGGTGGTGTAGCCACTAGAGGTTTAGGAGCATCAAAGGCCTCCTGGGAATCAAGTGCATCGCAGGATGAGGACAGAGTAGAGGAGGCGAGGGTCGGGGGTTTTCTCAGAGAGCTGTAGCTGGACAAAGGGAGGGTAGGAGGAGGTTTGAAGAGTGTGTCTTTACTAAAGATCTCCTTACGTTTCTCCTGACCAGAGGAGGCACTATGGGGGGGTCGTCCATTAGGAAGGGGGAGGTCAGGGATAGAGAGAGGTATTGGAGGCAGGCTGCCACCCTTAGGTCCTACCTTTGACAAGTCTTCTTTATTTTCTAGGGGATAGGGTGTCTGTCTGTCTGTTTGCTTGTCAGTGCTTCCTAGTTTTAATCCATCATGGGTACTTTTGCCTAGAGCTCCCAGTGGGTTTGCTGCTGTGAGAACAGCCTCAGAGGAAGCAGCACATTGGAAGTAATCATCAGGAGGGACAGAGGAGGGCAGTGGTTTGGGTGAGTATGCTGGCAGGCTATCCCTGCTCTTACTCTTCTCTAAGCTCCTGCCACCATCCAACCCCAGAGAATCCACAGGCAGCTTAACTGTGGGTGGTGTGGCACGAGAATAGTGAGAAGAGCTCTGATTGGCTCGCAGGGTGCCATCATCAGTAAAATAACGGCTCCGGTCGTCGTAATAATCAGGTGGTCCAATCAACCCAGCTCCAAGAGGCCCTTTGGAATTGTCCATGGACCTGGAACGTTCCTTGGCCTTGTCACTGCGTTCATTCCTGGACTTCCTCTCCTGTGTGTGAGAGTGTGAGCGGTGGACTTTTGAATGGTGGGCTGATGGGCCATGGCTTGGCTCGGGGAAAGGCATTTCTGTGCGTCGCTTGGCAAGCTCTCCGGACACATCCCACTCTGGCGTGACGGGCAGGTGGGAGGAGTCAAGGATATTGGGGTTGCTGTGTGCCAGGTGAAGCCGGCCACGCTGCCGCTCCATGGCCAGGGCATGTTCCCTTGGTGACCGTGCAAGTGAAGATGAGTAGGCTCTATAATCCCTGTCAGCCAGCTCCAGGTGGGAACCATCGCTCAGCTCACCACGGGATGCCCTTGTCTTGCTATGCGAGCGGCTGAGTTTGGTCTGAGACTGCTTCCTGTGTCTACCCCCACTTCTTCTACTCCTGGAGCTCTGATTGGCTGATGATGCTTTGCTCCTCTGGACACGCTCTTCTTCGAGACGCTTCATGACCGCTGTGTGCCGGGCGAGATTCTCCACAGTGAGGTCAGGGTTGATTCTACGGATGATCTCCATCTCTACATGGCGTGGCAGCTGGCTGGGTGCCTCCTCATCACGGAGCGGCCACTCCTCAGGGGGAAACTGTGCAGAGAAGGTGGCCAGCTGCTTGGCCTTGTCCTTCTTAAAGCTGAGACGGAACAACTTCAAACCAAATTTCCGACTTCCTGTACCACTTCCTATACCGACTTGTTTATCTATTTCTCCAGTTCCTCCTCCTCCTCCTCCTCCTCCCCCTCCTCGGTGCTTGGTGAGTGTGTCCGTCTTGAAGGGGAACCCGAGGGTGCTGCGACTCTTTTCTGCGCTGCCTCCTGCTTGCTGAGGAGGTGTTTGTGGGGAGTGCGGGGATGAGTATGCCTCCCGGTGGTCTTTGGGGGACCGGCGCTGCAGGGTGGTGTGGTGGCTTGGGGGGTCTTCTCCACGGTAATTGTTGTAAAAAGAATCCCCACCTCCCCCACTGTGATTTTGACTGGATTTTGGGTGTGTTCGTTCTCGCCCCGCTCCAGAGGCGGATGGGGTGATGGTGCCAGAAAGAGGGGAGGTGCACTGCGTCTGCTGGTGCTGCTGTTGGTTCTGATGTTGATGTTGTTGGTGTCGATCAGTGGATCGCTCATCTAAGTGGTACCACTTAGAGCTGGTTCGGATTAGGCTCGGAGTGATGAAGTAAGTCTGAGGGGTTACAATAAAATATCCGTCTGGTGTTGGGTAGATCTTCCTTTCACGGACCAGCATACTTAGCGTGTGGTGCAAAACCTCCTCTGTTGGTGTAGGGACACCTAAGTATAATCAGAGACAAGAACCAGTCAGAAAAAGGATGTTTCACATAAGACATTAGATTCTCTTTTCATTATGTTTAACTAGAAGGAATAACACTTAAGGGATTTTTTTATGAAAAAGGTTTGGATTATGTGCAGAATCCAAAAGCTATGTGAAGCCTATACATTCCAAGGTACACTTACTCCCATAATGCTAACCTCAAGTGACTTAAGTAATTAATAATAATTAAATTATTCTTCATCTTGTCTGGGACCCCATCAAGGGTTGCAGGAACAAACATTTTTCATATCTTTTGCATAACTATAGAAAAGAAGAAGCATTCCACTTCATTCAACTAATATAGACAGAGAACTACAAAATTCTTTCGATGTGTATGTATACATGTACACTTGATACTGCAGAGAAGGTCCCCCCAGCCACCAAACCACCTGGAAGTGTTGATTCCCCAAAGACCATTGGGAGATGCACTTGCGCTCGGGGAAACACAGTGGTGCAGTGGTTAGACAAGATTACAGGATGACGCCATCATACACCTGCTGCAGCATGCTCACGCCCACCTGGATTGTAGCGGAAGCACTGTGAGGATCACCTCCTTTGATTTCTCCAGTGCATTTAATACCATCGAGCTGCTGCTCGTGGGTGAGAAGCTGCGAGTGATGGGAGTCGACGCGCCCACAATCTCTTGGATTACTGACTACCTGACAGACAGACCGCTGTTTGTCTGACTGGGCAACATTCTGTCTGAGACTGTGGAAAGTAGTACAGGAGCACCACAGGGGACTGTTCTGTCTCCTTTTCACTTCACCTTGTACACCTCAGACTTTCAGTACAACTCTTCATCGTGCCACCTACAGAAGTTTTCGGACGACTCAGACGGTGGTGGGGTGTATAAAGGATGGACGAGAGGCGGAATACAGAGTATTGGTGGATGATTCTGTGGAATGGTCTGGTAGAAATCACCTGCTGCTTAACGTGGCCAAGACCATGGAGATTGCTACTGATTTTAGAAGGAACAGGACGACCACACAACCACTGTGCCTTCTGGGGGAGAATGTCACAGTGATGGAGGATTAGTGCACCTTGACAACAGACTGAACTGGAAAACTAACATCAATGCTGTTTAAAGAAGGGGATGAGCAGACTCTATTTCCTGAGGAGGCTCAGATCATTCAACCTGTGCAGCAAGATGTTGGAGATCTTTTACTAGTCTGTTGTTGCCAGTGCACTCATCTTTGCAGTGTGCTGGGGGAACAGCGTCAGAGCCGGCGACACCAACAGACTGAGCAAACTGATCAGGATGGCCGGCTCCGTTATTGATTGCAAACTAGACACTGTTGAGGAGGTGGTGGAGAGGAGGACACTGGACAGACTGTTATCCATTATGGATAACCCTGAACATCCTCTTCACCACCTCGTGGACAGACAGCAGAGCTCCTTCTCCAATAGACTGCTTCAGCTCCGCTGTCACAAGGACTGCTTCAGGAAATCGTTCCTGCCACGAGTCATCACACTTTACATTAGCAACTTAAACAGTTAACCCACCAACCTCACAACCCCAATACTTTACATTTTTATCTGCACTATTGCAATATTGCACAACATTTATTTATATTTACAGTATATTTACATTTATATTTAGTTTTATCTTGTATTCAGTGCTGGTTTTTCTGTTTTTTTCTGTTTTTGTTCACTTTTTTAAATTCTTGTATATATTCTATGGTTGTCTGTATGTTTTTTGTTCATTGCTACTGCGACAAAAAAATTTTCCAGATTGGGATCAATAAAGAAGCAGTCTCAAGTCTAAAGTCTTACACTGTTCAACTCTTTGCCTGTGCTGTCTGTCACAGAGTGGTGAACCCCTCCCCATTTATACTTCAGAAAGGCTCCACCTCTCTGGGATGCTCTTTCTATACCCAATCATGTCACTAACCTGTTGCCGGTTAACCTAATGAATCTTTGGATCCACAACGGTATTTTTTAGCATGTCAAGTTTTAGTCTTTTATTGCCACTGTCCCAATTTTTTTTTAAATGTGTTGCTGGCATCAAATTCTAAATGAAGATATCATTTTCAGAAACAATGGAATTTCTTAGTTTCAACATTTGATACTACAATGTTTCATAAATCATCACATTGTGTTCTCTATTTAAGTTTTACACAGCATCCAAACTTTTTTGGAAACAGGGTTGTAAATTTGGGAACAGGAAATTGCCGTAATAACCTAATACTAATGTATGAAGGGTTTTAGAATGTTTAAATATGACATAATGCCTCTTAGTGACTGGTGTCATTTGATTTTTGAAAGCAAGGAGAATATCAAAGATAACACCTAATATTCTGACTGTTGTTTTTTGAGAGATGTTGCATCACTTTTTCTCAATCAAGTAAGATTTGTAGTTTTTCTGCATTTAGAAACAGCATTTTTGGAAAACAGTTCCCTGCATTATTAGCCCTAGCTCTATCTCAGGCATATGAGATAAAATATCATTTTAACTGTCCAAAAATCAGTCAACAAAAAGCAACTATAACGTAAATCATCAGGTGAGGTTTATGAACATGTGAATGACAGAGGCTAGTGTGTGCGCATTCATTTTAGTTTGCAAATGTCCAGACAGCCATACTGCTTCAACCCTACTTCCACAATATCTTCCTCTGTGCTTATTCTCTCTCTGTTCTCTGTATCTCGTGCTCTCTTTCCCTGTCAGTGTGAAGGTATTACTGCCAGTTACATCATAGCAGCCTTTCAGCCTAGCCAAAATGATGCAACACCATGCAGACAGATGGACTGCGTGCGCGTGCACACGTGCGTGTGCACACACACACTGTTTGTCCATCACTTTTACTTTCCATGTTGTTGATAAGAAGGCCAAGCAGAGGGAAGAAGGTGGAGACAGAAGCAGGCTGTGTCTGAAAGCTGCTGTTCTAGTTTAATGATGGGCTAATCCACATCGGCACACTCGCAGTTCCACATTGTGATATTTATCCAAAAGTGTGGTAGGAGAACAATATGAAGCTGATCTCACTCTGCTCTCAATGTACTTGCATCGGGGCAAAATTTGCTGCAGCGGTCTTCTATTAATGATGAGACTAGAGTGAATGACAATTTGAGTTCCAGGGCCAGACTGGTCGGTATATTGAAAGCAGTTTGAGCACTGCACAGAGATTTGTTTTCTCTGCCTGTAAAACTTAAGTGAGCATCTGAAATGTTGCTAATAATCTGTCGATTTACCTTAAGTATAGTCAGTCAAGATAGAAGGAGGAAGTAGCAGTAAACTGCAGGGGATATTTAAAACATAGCAAATTTACCATTCTCCTTTGTTTTCCTGATAACTTTTGACTAATCTGGTCCATTTATTTCCAGGCTTTCTGACTGTTGCAATTCTAATTAGTGATGTCACTGTGTTCCCAGATCTCAGTAATTAACTAGATGAGTATCGTGTTATTATTACGAATAGAACATCATGTACACTCCCCATGTGAGTGTGGACTGCAGAGATGTCTCAGTTTATCTTACACTCTGAAGTGGTCTTTTTGTACACCAATGGTTCCCAACTGTCCATGCTTAGACTTGATCTCTTTTCTCGGTTTTTTCCCCCAGTAAATTAGGTCAATTTGCATTCTGCCTCTCAGAATCTTAGAGTGACAGAAGATGGATGTTGTAAAGTCCAACTGCAATTACATTGTATGCTCTTTGTGTGCTACAGTATATGTACATATCTACTCTGTAAACTACATGTCCTGTCTTCTCCTTTGAGAAAAAATCTTTTTATTAATTCACCAGCAAATTGTTAGTTCTCTGTATAAGTAGATGGATAACCTGTTTCCATATAGCCGATCAGATGCCTCCATTTTAAGCCATATTTGCATAAAGCAGAACTGTCAGTGTTTTATCATAGGCAGACAGTCACACTGAGCCAGACAGCTGCCTAATATACAACACAAAAACCACACACTTTGAACAACAACTCACATTACATACTGTGACCATGCTTAAGAGACTTTGGTGAAAGAAAGAGACAAGGCCATCAAAAGATGCTTCACTGACATGGACCAAAACCCACTCTTTTTAATTGCACCTGTATTCAATCTAAGAGTGTGTGTGTGTGTGTGTGTGTGTGTGTGTGTGTGTGTGTGTGTGTGTGTGTGTGTGTGTGTGCGCGCACCCGCCCGTGTGCTGAGTATGTTAGAAATGTAATGGTATTATTTAATTCTTGTACCATAAGTACCCAAAGTACTTGGTCTGAAAAAACTGGCATTGGTGTATCCCTAATTCCATCCTGTGCTTTGTCCCCGGGGTTAAAAAGAAGTACACTGGCTGCAGGGCGTTTTCCTAATTTCCTAATCTCCCTGTTCATATCAGATGTGACTGTCCATAACCCTGAACAGAAATTAGTTCTACCAGGTGAGCTAATGGGGCTAAAACTACTTTTTTAGCTGTGTCATTGTACACAGAGAAATTCAGGACACTCTGCTTGGCAGGCTGTAAAATTTACAACCCGGGTCTCACATGACCACAAACCACAAAACTAACTGTGATGTAAGTGGAGGAGGGTGAAAGTAACAGGGTATTACGATGCCAGACAGTGTGAGGCAGGGCAGCTCAACTCCAGCCTGTTGGCTGCTGTGATGCTCTCTGCTCCAGTGATGACTGTCAGTTAAGTCAACTAAACCACTTCGAACCAGACAGCAATACAACCTCCTCTAGTGCCATAGTGCTGTCAGAGGCGAGTTGTCAGCAGGAGAGACACTACATAAAATGCTAAAATAAATCTTCAAGCACTTCATGCACAGCCTGTAGATGTCCTCAAATCCTTTCCATTTCACTTGAGCAGCCTATGATTTAAGTGCGTCACAGTTGCAGGTTAGAAAGTCCGGAATTCCGTATAAAACCAGAAAAATCACATTCCTAGATTCTGCTGAGGCCTTTAAATCTACAACCCTGATTCCAGGACATTGAGATGCTAAAATGTAATAATTTGCAAATGAACTGCATTGACAGACAATGATTAATATCCTTTATACCATCATGTGTCACAAAGTGGTGAACCTTGTCCCATCCTGTAGAATGTTCCTTTAGAACATTCCACAACTTTCACAGTCTTTTATTGCTCATGTCCCAACTTTTTGAAAGATGTTGCTTTACAAATCAAATAAAGTTGATGAGGTAATAGATTGAATATATTGTCTTTATACTGTTTTCAATTGCATATATATCAAAAAGGATTATCCAATTAAGTTTTACAAAGCATCCCAAAATTTTTTGGTACTTAAAAGGTACTTTTTTCGCCTTAACCTTCAATTTGTGCTCGTTGTGCTCTCTTTTCACTCAGGCTCCCTGCTTCCCTGCCTCTTCCTCCTCAGCTTGTGGGGAACTATGGGTCTCAGAGACCATAGCAGCGCTCAAGATCTCTGAACACAATTGTAAACAACACAAAACCAGCAGAAAGACCAGTGCATACTCATTTACAAGAAAAAGGAGTATTTCTGATAATTTCTCGAAGTTTTCTCTTTCTTCTTCCATTTAATAATAAGACCAGTAACAATGCATTTAAAAATCCAAAAAATGTAAAATTCAAATTCAAATTAAATTAAAAACCATTTCTTCTTGCGAGCTTTAAGCTTTCTATTTTGACAGCTCTGCTTCTTTGCTAACAATATCCATGCACTTCGCCTTTGAGGAAGCCAGGTGTGAATATGACCAAATACTATAATGACTTGTTCATCATGTTATTGTGGAATACATAAAAGTATGTTGCATTTTCTGGTTTATTAGAAGAAATTTACATTTCTATGGTAAAATGATGAACTACAAATCCTGAGTAAAAGCCACTTTCAGCTGATAATATAGGGTATGTTACCATTATTTCCTGCCGAAGGTATTACCATTTTTCTTCAGAAGCATAACTTCTACTCCCCGTTCTCTTTGAACTAAGTCGACTCTCAGCTGTTCCTGTCACTGTCTATGAGGGCCAGCCAGCCATTGAGCCACAGACAAAGTGGTGTAACAGCCCTGTCACCGTCCAACCTTGAAGAAATGAACTGAAACACAAGCGTCCCCGAAGCAGTCTCAAGTAAGAGCTTTTGTCTGGGCAGAGACAAGTTAATAATAGTGTGTTACTGTGAACTGCATTGTTGTACAAGCTTTACTGTATTGTTGTAAAATTAACACACTGCTGAGTCCTATGTATTGCTTGTTTTGTGCTTAGTACGTTGCATTGGTTGTGTGTCCCATGCCATTGGACAGTGTTTTGTGTTTTTTTTCTGTCACTGCTGTACAGTCAATAAGCTGCAATTTATCAGCTAAAACAATGGCAGGAGGTATTTGCCTGACATCTGATTTACCTATACCCAAGGTATTGTGTATGGGTAGCATAGCAGTGAGGAGGGTGGGGCATATCTCATGTTGAATCACATCCTGAGGGAATATTCTTTCAGAAAAGAGAGGTTTAGGTGGTTGAATCAGTTTTCCCTTGATGGTACAATGGCTCAATACATACTTGACAAGACAACTTGATTGTGAGTCTTTATTGAACCTGAGTAAAAATGATTTCTGCAATTTGCATAAACTGTTGCATCGACAACCTAACCCCTCCCTGCTGGAACCTCATGCCACACCTTTGCCCACCCAAGGCAAAATCTCTAGATCCGAAAGAAGTTTTATTTTGAAAATCAGGTGCATCTGACTGTCTCTCTGTACATGTCAAACTGCTCGTTTCGGTCACGTGATACGGTAGCAAAAAAGTAAGCCCTAATTACAACAACTACATTCAGCGTAATGGTGGCGTAATATTTTTAATCATTTGTTTTTATTTGTTTCTATGCTGGTCTGTCAAAATATTGCTTTACGTGAAACCGGTCCATGGTGCAAAAAGGTTGGGGACCACTGAGCTAAAAGACCAGATTCACAGCTGACAAACCTTGGGCTGATTTCACATTTGTTTTCTGTGTGATAAAGATACATTTACTGTGTCATCTCGCTGCAATTAGAATCTTTTCTGCTTTGCTTTGAGCATCTTTTCCTCATTCTCTTTTAACCTGCCAAACCAGAGTACTCTGGTTTGTGCCCTCCCTGAGTGACCACTGAAAATGGGTGATCCCAGTGAGTCCTTCTGTTGAGAACATTATCCACTTCAGTGCCACCTCACTCTCTCCAACAATGCCTACAACTTCAGAAATATCAAGTTCGGAGGGCGACGTGGGACCAGGATCAAGATGGCGGTGTAGCCTAAAAGCTCCACACAGCCGAACACAAACTTTAGAAAAACCCCACAAACACAATGATAAAGCAAGCAGGGCGGCTCTGAATATGTCAGAACCATCCGAACCGAAACCCTGCAAAATTCTCACCAGGGCACGCAAGGCAAGTATTGTTAAGACAACTTCTCCGACGACGACGGTGGCTAATGAGGCTAACAGTGTGTGTTATATTTATGAATATGGTTTTGGCAGGATCAGCAACATTTATAACCTCATCAAGAAAATTGACTAAACTGAAACAAGTTATAAATAGGTTGAAACATCTCAGGTCTAAAAATTTTTTTTTTTTTTTTTTTTTTTTTTTTTGACAAGAAACCCATTTGATGGTCTCTGACATACCTTATCTGAAAAAAAGATGGCCAGGCCAAGTGATTTATTCTTCTTATAATAATTATGCTCGAGATATTGTTATCCTCGTACACAAGTCAGTTCCATTCCAAATTACTCAAACTATTCAAGATCCAACTGGCAGATATGTGATCACACAAGGAAACATTATCTCACATAAAGTTAACATAATTAATATTTATGGTCCTAACGAGGACATGCTGTCTTTCTTTCAAAAATGACTGCTGACTGCGTCCACCTTAGAAGATCTCTATATTTTTGGGGGGGACTTAAATTGCACGTTAGACCCAGTAATGGATCGGTTTACTGGAACTGATACCTCGCACGTACAGACAAGGAAAAAGCTGACTTCATAAAAAATCTAAAACTAGTCGACGTATGGAGGAAACAAAACCCAAACAAAAAAGAATTTTCCTGTCACTCTTCTACTTATAAAACGTACTCACATATTGATTATTTCCTAATATCTGTTGAATTGATTATTAATGTCACAAACTGCTGGTATGACAGCATAGTGATAAGTGATCACGCAGCTGCCTCATTGGAAATATGCTTAGACATATTTGCTCAACATTCTCCAAGATGGAGGTTCCAAGTATACTGGCTACAAGATCCATTCTTTCTTAAACTCATAGGAACCTGCATAGATAACTATTTCCTACTAAATGCGGACGAAACAACCACCAGTGTAAGGTGGGAAGCTTTTAAAGCGTATATAAGGGGAGAAATGATTAGATATACAAGCTCAAAGACTAAACACTACAAAAGGGAAATACAAACATTGGAAAGACAGACTATGATCAGGGTGAGAAGCCAAGCAAATTACTGACTTGGCGGGTTAAGAAAATGCAAGCCGAAAGAACAATTAACAGTATAAAGACAAAAGGCAATTTACCAACAGACCCAATTGAAATCAATGCTACCTTCAGAAACTTCTATGATTATACAAATCAGACTATGCAGGAGCTACACAACAACAAGCATTTCTCAATCAGTTACAATTCCAGAGCTTATCTGAAGATGAAAAGGAAGCACTGGACGGGGCATTAAGAGTTGAGGATCTTTATAACGCCATGAGCAGTATGAACAATGGGAAAGCATGGGATCCCAATGGGATACCTACAGAGTTTTATAAGAAGTTTAAACAGAAACTAGTGCAACCTTTATTAAATATGTTTATCTAATCATATGAGACAGGGAGGCATGGTGGCGCAGCAGGTAGTGCGCGTGCCTCACAGCAAGAAGGTCGCTGGTTCAATCCCCGGGTCTGGCGGGGCCTTTCTGTGTTTGCGTGGGTTCTCTCCGGCCACTTCCTCCCACAGACCAAAAACATGCTCATTAGGTTAATTGGTTACTCTAAGATTAGAGAATGCCAAAGATTGAAGACTACTTCCTAGATATGGTTTAGGAGAAATGTTTCTCCAATGGATTAAATTACTGTTTACAAACCCAACAGCAGAAATATTGACTAATTATATGATTTCTAAACCATTTAGTTTACAACGCTCAACTAGGCAAGGCTGCCCGTTGTCTCCTCTGCTTTTCACTTCAGCAATAGAACCCCTCGTGATCGCAGTAAGGACACGTAGGAATATATCTGGCATTAGGATTTGGGACATAGAGCATCATATGGCATTATATGCTGATTATATGCTATTTTTTTTCTTAACAAACCTGAGGAACAGTATTCCAAATTTGATTAATTTACTTGAAAATTTTGGTGCGTTCTTTGGATACAGAATAAACAAATCTAAGTCAGTATTGTTATTTCTAAATGAAGAAGAAAGACTCAACCCCCAAAGGGTCACCCCAAAGGTGACTCAACACCCAAACAGTCACCCCAAAGGTGACTGTGGAGAATAACAGGATAACAGTGATGACAGTGATTGGGAGAACAAAGTCATCGAAGGACTAATGAGTCACCAAGGTGAGCAGAAAAAGACAACTGATTTAACTGACAGTATAGGTAACACTGCGGCTAGAGTGGCGGATTCAGTGTTGTTTGAAAAGGAAGTCATGAGTGATGATGAAGTTACCAAAGGAAAAATCCATGAAAAAAAAATCGAACAGTGAATTAGCTACAAAAGTGTCAAAGATAAAGCTATCATGTACTTCCTCTTGGTCAGACGACAGTTTAATGAACATGAAAGTGATATAACCGGAAACACACAGGTGGATGTGGGGAGTGTTTACTACTTCATCAGAATTCAGTCTTTTTGACAAAACACAAGAGGCATGACACTAATCAAAGTTGATGAGTTCTTCCCAGATTTAAAGCTGTTCCTTGATTCTGTTAGACTTTCATCAAAAACACACAACCCACTGGCCAACCAACCCTGACTGAAGAAGAGGTTTATTGTCTCAAAAACATGATGCAAAAAGTTAAATCTCAAATAGCAAAAGATGGTTAAGTTATGTCTGTTTTCCTCTTTTTATGTGTGTTCCTCTCAGCCTTGTTTAAATGCAGCATTATCACTAACATGCATGATCTAAAGTTGGGCTCTTTAAGCATTAATGGTGCTGGGGAGCTTCTCTTTTCACTTTGACTAAGGTTAGTAAATTAAATGTTATTGAACACAGCACAGCTGTGAATGAACTTGTATAGAGGAGGGAATGGTATGGGGCAGTGTTCCTCAGCTGTAAGAGCAGTAACAGTGGTGGAGTTTGTATCTCGTTTTCCAGAGATTTTTTACCCATTTCTTATCAAATTATTGAGGGTCACTTGTTGAACATACAAGCTGTGTTTGAAAGTGACTTTTAATGACTTAATGTATATGTTCCAACTGTAGGCACAGAGAGGGTGGTGTTATGGTTTTGGGTTTTAGTTTAGTGAATTGCTGATTTATACTGAAAAAGTTTCTCCTTATGTGACATGTTTTGTTTTACTTCCTGGCTGTGTCATTTTCATTCCCTTATGATTGCAGATTAGTTTCACTTGACACTCACTGGCCTTCCCTCTCTTGCGTAATTAGTCAGTGTGTTTTCCCTCTTCAAGTTGCCAGGTCTTCTGTATGTGTTTCCTGTTTGTTCATTCCCAGTATGTTATTAATCTGGTACTTTGTATTTCTTCTTTGTTTTGGGGATTTTGCTCCTGCTCCTGCAGCTTTTTGTCTGCCTATTGTGTTTGTCTGGATTCAGCTTTGATTATTAAACGTTGCTCTTTGTTCTATAAACTTCCTGCCTTGGTGTTCAGCACTTGGTGCCCTTTATGAACTGCTGAACATAGGGTTGTTTTTTTTTTAACAATTTAAATGCCATCAACAACTGTAGTGGTAACAGGTACATTTTCCTGGGTGGTGACTTTAACGATAATACAAATGCAACTCTAGACAGAAGGGGGTTGTGGGACTTCTTGGGCTCCAGTCCTGAATGTTGTCTCAAAAGCTCCAAATCGAATCTTTTAGGTTTTTAATATAACTTCAACTTTGTGTAATTTCCCCTCATGCTCTCTGATTGGACAAGCAAATCAATGGGAGAAAAGTTCTATTCATGGGAATATGTCACTATCTATAGGTCCTAACATTGCCATGATGGATTGTTGTCTTGTGTCCTGTTTCATTCAGTTGTGTCACAGTTGCAGACATACCAACCTCAGGTGGCAGCTACAGAAAGTGGATCAGGATATTCAGCATCAGTCAGTAAAGTGCAGACTGATATTTCAGGGTTGTGAATCTGCAGTTGTAACACTTAGGCTAGTAGCAGAAAGACGGTGAGACAACTAGACTAATATGGATTGCTGCCTTCCTAGCCAGTCCACGGTCAGAGCATTTATCATTGTTTATTTTTCTTCATTCACTTGGATCAAACAGGTTTTATACGTCAAAGACAAACACAAGACAGTGTTAGGAGAACCTTCCACATTATTAGCCACATCACACAACATAATATTGAGTCAGCCATACTAAGTCTAGATGCAGAGAAGGCATTTGACTCTGTCAAATGGTCCTCCTTGTATTAAGTATTAGCAAAATTCGGCTTTCACAGATCTATCATTGACACATTCAGAACACTATATGAGAGACCATCTGCAAGGATAAAAATCAGTAGTGATCTAACAAATTCTTTTATTCTAGAAAGACAAGGATGCTGTGCTTCCCCCCTTCTCTTTGCCTTGTTTATAGAACCTTTAAGTAAATGTATAAGACAAAATAAAGATATTAAAGGAATAGACATGCCAACAAGGGAGCACAAATTGGCTCTATTTGCGGATGAGGTATTAATATACTTAGTGCAGCCCACACAGTTGCTTCCCAAACTCATGAATATCCTAAATAAATACGAATCACTCTCAGGTTATAAACTTAATATACAAAAGACTCAGTTAGTGATATTTAACTATGATCCACCAAAACATATTAGAAGTAGATACAAATTGAAATGGGACACAGAATCAATAAGGTATCAATCTTCCTAGAGATACATCAAAATTATATGATCTCAACTATGGACCAATAAATGCAAAATTAAATTAAATTTATCAAGATGGAATGTAATTCCTTTTTGAATTTAAGTGCTAGGATAGAATCCATCAGAATAAACATTTTACCAAGATTATTATATCTATTCCAGACCCTGCCAATTAATGTTCCACCTAAACAGAGTGGGACAGGTTGATATCCAGATACTTGTGGCAAGGGAAAAAACCTAGAGTCAAGTACAAAACCCTGCAATTACAGAAGGATTGTGGTGGAATGGGCCTCCCGTGTTTAAAAATATATTATTATGCAGCTCAACTAAGGCCCTTACTATGTTTATGTACTCAGGCATATTCAGCAAGGTGGAAGGAGATTGAAAATCTATTGGTGGAAGGGACCCCACTAGAAACAATTTTATCAGATGAGGAACTACAAAAAATAATTGCTAACAAGGGTAACCAGTGGTTCAACTTCTCACTAAAAATATGGCAGGAAACAATAAAACTATGTAGGTTAGAAGTTCCTACAAAATTGTTAAGATGGTGTGCCTACGACTCAAACTTTTTGCCGAATAGATCTGATGGTAGATTCAAAAAATGGACCACAAAAGGTCTTACTAACTATTATACATTTGTCCACAAGGGGGCGTTCCAAAACTTTGGATCCCTACAGGAAAATCATGACGTTGAAAAGAGCGATTTCTTTAGGCACCTTCAAGTTCGACACTATTTCAGTCAGAATTTGAACACAGCTCTGAAAACAGAAGAATAAGGTATCCTAAAACTATTTTTGTCAGCATCTAAATCCACGACGTGCTGCGGGATCATCTCCAAAATGTACAAAGGTATTCTTCAATGTAAATCAGATAACTCACTTTATATAAAAAAGAAATGGGAGAAAGAGGGTACTTTTAACATCTCAGATTAAAGTTGGCAAAGAGTGTGTGCAATACAATGGAATTCAACTAGTTTGTCCATGTGGACAATATTGTACGATTCTATATTACTCCACAGCAAAAAGCACATTTTGGAGATGGCAGCAGTTGTTGGAGGCTCTGTGGGGAAAACAATGCCAACCACTTCCACATATTCTGGAGTTGCCAGGTTCTTGGCCCCTACTGGCAAGAAATACATAAACATGTTAACAACGTATTTGGTAGTAGTATTCCTCTCAAATGTGATACTATTTACATGGGTGATATCCAATTAGATAGTTGGAACAATAATGACAAGAAACTTGTTTATATACTTCCGGCAGCAAGTAAGAAGGCTGTCACAAGGAGATGGCTAAAACCAGACCCACCAACTATAGAAGAGTGGATAGAAATAATACGTGAAATATATATTATGGAGCAACTGTCATTTTCCCTCAGGATCCAAAAAGAAAAGTTTTACTTGATTTGGACCAAGTGGACTGAGTACATCAAACCAGTTAGATCAGATTTTAACTGACTTGATAATATGGTTTTAGACACAATAGGAAATGTAGGTATGGACATCAGTAAGAAACAATGTGTAAGTAAGTTTCTGTTTGATCTTGTTTTATGTAAGCATGGATGTGGATATGTAGATATGTGTGCATAGGTATAAATGTAGATATACATGTATGTATGTATACAGGTGTGTGTATTTCCTTACCATAGAACTATGGAAAACCATGGAATGAAGAGCTTCCCATGTTCGATTATATATAGTTAACTATGTCCTATTGTTTAAAAAAAAAAGAAAAATACTTTCGAAGGGCAACATTTGGATAATTGAAGAAGAGTAAGTCTCAAACAAATGACTTTATCAATAGTACAGCTGTAACTGTATGAGACGATATGTAAGATTGTGTTTGCCAAAATAAAAAAAAAAAACTAAGATTCTCATGAATCGATTCATGGAAAACCATTTCAAGATACAATCACAACAGGAGGCACAACTTTTTCAAACTAACTCAGCCTACAAACCCAACGGCTACTTTGAATACCTGCGCAGTAAATGTTTCGAGGGACGGTAAAACAAGTTATAACACGACCAACTTAATCAAGCATCTACAAAGATTTAACGCCAGGGAGTAAGCTGAGTTCATTGAACTGAATAAACAAAAAGGAAGCGATATGACGCACCTAACTTTGAAGGAGATGAAGGAAAGTGGTGAAAAATTTAAACCTAATAGTGTTCAGGCAACAAGAGGCAACGAAGAAGATGTCCCGTGTCATTTTTAAGTTTAACTGCTCACTGGCTGGATGAGAGTTACGTGCCACAGTGCAATGCTCAATGTTACAAACTTCCGTGGGTCACACACCAGAGACACGATTCCAACTACCCTGAAGGGAATGTTTGACATACGTTGAGTAAAGTCCATGTGATTCTGAGGAACAACGCCAGCAACATGCGAAAGGCGATGGACAGCATGAGAGTGCGTAGTTTAGGCTGCGTTGCACATACAATGCAACGAGGGACTTCTATCACAGTTCGCTGCGAGTGATGCTGTTGCAAGTGGGAGACAGATTGTTGCACACTTTATATTCCTTTTATATACCTAATTGCACTAATGGAACCAGTTACCCTTGTTATATTTTTTTACATGTTGTTTGACCAAGCTAGAGAAGCTATTGGTTTAAGATTGTTGTACTGGTGCATAGTTATTAAATAAATAACTCAGTACATTTATATCTGTTTATTTAAAAAAAAAAAAAAAAAAAAAAACACAGGAAAGAAATGTTTAAGTCAAGTCTGATGCACAAAAGAATAATCCGTCTTTTCCACACAATGAAATATATACCATTTGTTGGGTAATTCAGTGCTGTTTTTCTGGATCGCTATCGGATCGGTATCGGCTGATTACTAAACCTTAGATATCGGTATCGGTATTGGAGGTGAAAAAAGCGGTTCAGTGCATCCCTAATTACAACGTCCGGAAACAGACAGACACTATCTTGTTTCCACTTACTCTGTGGAGTCTCAGGTTTCAAATGACACCCCACTTGACCAATCATGATCAGTCATGTGAAGCCTAGCAACCAGAGAAGCCAGTAACAACAACAGTGTTGAACAGAAGGGCCTCCTTGTGTTCTTTGGTGTGAAGATTGAACCAGTTGCAACCAATTTTGCGGATGATTGAGGCCTCAAAATAGCCAATGAAATTCTGAACACACTGATATGCCACTTTAGCAGTCTATTTACAGCTCCGGTCTCCTCAAATCGAGGATTTCAGTTCCAACAGGGATATGAAACACAATTTGAAGTGACAAATATAGTAAATGGCCTCAATATCAAAATATATATACACAAAATATTGGTACAAATACCCTTAATACAAATGTAAATGGACACAATTTTGATTTCATTAATATAGATATTGATGATGATGTCCAGATTTCAGCCTTTCTATTATCTCAAATGACCACCATAAATGGGGAATAAAATCTACCCAGGGCAGCATGCCCCCAGACCCCCCTTGCTTTGAGCTAAGCCCTGAATGATCACAAAATCTGGCTTCGCACCGATTGAGACAAATGATTTATGTGATGCTTGGAGGCTGTTTCCATCACATTGCCTGTAAATATACTTCGGCTTATGCTATAGATAACTTTATGACTAGGCTTGACAGACTTTACTGTTTCAAACATTGGACCAATGTATTTCAAAGTTTTTCGATATACCCAGTGGGCATTTTCACCCTTTTACTTACAAAGGTTTCTATTTTTGTTAAAAATGTCAAATGTAGCAGTGCCTATTGGTATTTCAGTGTGGTTCTGCTTTCTGAATTTCAGCCACTGTGGCAGGCAAATAATAATAATAATAATAAACCAACATGAACACAAGATGTTTTGTCCCTTTGACACTTAAACCTTAATAAACCAACACAAACAATAGAGTTCTACCCCTTCAGTGTTTGAACCCTATTTAGTGAATACACACACAGACATATGCTATATTCAGTTTAACAAACAAGAGCTAAACTTTAATATAATAATTTGACTGAGCTCTGAGGATGTTGTAAAATCGTGTCTTGGTTGTGACATCCAAGTGACAAGAATGTAATTGCAAACAGTCTTTTCAGCAGCTACGATCATGTATCCTTAAGCTGTGGCATTTTTTTTAAATTAAAAAAACTAGCACTTAATGACTTGTGTCATCAGAATTATTTTTCCAGCTGCATGGAGGAAAAAGGCAATAAACTGAACATAAAAAAGGGAAACTATTAAGACAATAATTTCCGTGGATAAACTAATTATTTATATAATGAAAGGTAATTTTCTTTTATCTGAATTTATTCTGGTACAATTAGCTGCAATTGAAAGTGTGCATAAGGCTATGTCAACCATCTGACAGAGCTCCATAAGGCAAAACTATGTGCAATACTTTCCTGTAACAACCAGGCCAGGTGAGCTTAAGTTACAGTAAGAAGTGTGGAGCTAACGTTAGGTCTGGCTTTGCGAGACTACGCAAAAAGCACAAAAAGGAGTTCACATCCAACTACTACTACATCCATACTACAACACTTGCTCCAGCGACTCGACAACTAAAGCTACTAGCCTCATTTTCACAACTTAATTCCAACTCAAGTCCAAGTCTCGAGTCTACGGTTCTGGGGCCGTATTCACAAAACATCTAAAGACCAAAAGTAGAACCTAATTGGCTGAGTTAGAGGAAACTCCAAACATGCAACTTCACTTTACCAGAAAGACTTCAGGAAGCTGCTCACAATCACTGTACCAACTTCTTCTAAAAGTACAAATTTGTCTGTAACAAACACAGAGACATGAGACAGTTATCAATATCAAATGAACATATTTGCAAAAATGTTGAACTATCCCTTTAAACTCTCTAAACATCTAGTTGGAATTAGGTAAACTAAATCAAGAATAATGGCGAAAACGTTGCATTGAAGTTTAAAGCTGACGGGTGCTGACTGGTATGTTTCTAGGTGAATATGTCTTACTTAAATGTTTTTATATTTTTTTGGATATTGTGACTATTTGCACTTCTGGTTAGATGCTAAATTGCATTTTGTTGTCTCTGTGTTGCACTCTGACGATGACGATAAAGTTGAATCTAATCTAAAATATCACTTTCTGTGGAACAGGCAGGCTTACTGCAATGTCAAAAGTGTCAGCGCAATCACATTAGTGAAAATGATTTGATGATATAATTGTCCCAAATGACAGAAATTATCTCTCAAAATCAGGATGACGAGATGACTCAGCTACAGACTGACACATTAATATAAACTCAGTGACTGCATAGCAGCTGTACTAACGTGTGTGTGTGTGTGTGTGTGGATGTGTGTGTCTACATGTGCATGTCTGTTGCCTGTCATTACATCATGTAAGTGCAACTACTTTGGTGACATGATGCAAGTTCTCTAAAGAGGGAAACCCAGAGCTGACTCTCTCTCTCTCTCTCTCTCTCTCTCTCTCTCTTTCACACACACAAACACACACACACACACGCACGCACACACAGAGACGCACACACAAACACACAAATTTGATAATTCCTTCTTAAAAACCCTCATGGATTCGAATATCTATTCTTGCGCATTATGTCAATAAGAGGGAAAAACAATACGACAGACACACTACTTGTACATTATTTCACCATTAACGTGTCTTTTAAAAGATCTGCATACCCACACATTAGAAAATAAACACAAAATGTCCTTTTTTGTGTTGTTGATATATTCACTTGTGTCAACTTGACCTACATTTCATTTTCAATCAATGAAAGTGGCGTTATGGACAGAGTTTCCAGTTGGTGCTGGTCTGCATGTCCTGGAAGTTTTCAGTGTCAGACAATCAGGAGGAATTCTGATTACGAACCCTATTTCCCATGTTTTGGTGACAACAATTTTTGAGATTTTTCCAGTATTTAGCAAGAGTGCTGGAGCTAGCCTCTATGAAATGGGCTGCATAGTAATCCCTCTGTGCATTTGCGTACAGTATCATACATCCAATGAAAGTGTTTGTTTTTGCCACTGACAGGCTCAGGCTTGTTACTGTTGTATACCTTTTATTTTTGTGATACCGTGATATAATACATTACCGTAAAGAACACCGGAAGACATACTGTGATATAAATTTTAAGTCATAACACCCACTCGTACTACCAACTCACACCAAGTGTGAAATGCAGTTCAAGTAAAAACACCCGAAGTTTTAGCGCAAAAACTGCTCAACACTGACAGATACACATACCGACCACCCTTGTTTTCTTCAATTTCCAGTTCATTTTAATGCCTGGTACAACTAAAGGTACATTTGTTTGGATAAATATAATGATAACAACAAAAATAGCTCATAAATGTTTAATTTAAGAGCTGATATCTAGTCATTTTCCATGGTTTTCTTGATAATAACCAAAATCACTTATGTTCTTACATCAATAGCTATGGCATTGTACTGCCAAAAACAGTGCTTTTAGGCATTCCATGTTTCTTTTCTGTCTGTTAGTCACATGATACATACAGGAGTTAGTACTTGATTGCATAACCATTGTTTTTGATGACTACAGCCATGCGTCTTGGCATGCTCTCCACCAGCTTCTGACATTGTTCTGCTGTTACAGCAGCCCATTCCTGTTGCAAAAATTCACACAAATTTGCTTTGTTTTTGGGCTTGTGGTTCTCCATTTTGAGTTTGATGATGTTCCACAGGTTTTCAGTTGGATTTAGATCTGGTGATTGAGCAGGCCAAGGCATGGTTCGAATGTTCTGGTTCTCCATCCAGGCTTTAACTGACCTTGCAGTGTGGCAAGAGGCATTGTCTTGTTGGAAAATCCAGTCATTCGAGGCAGGAAAGAGTTTATCAGCTGATGGAAGAAGACTGTTTTCAAGAGCAGCCCTGTACCTGACCTGGTTCATTTGCCCTTCACACATTTGCATTTGCCCTGCTCCACCCATACTGAAACAACCCCAGATCATCACCGATCCACCCCCATGTTTTACTGTAGGGGCAAGACAGTCTGGTTTGTAGGTTTCTCCAGGCTTCCTCCTAACCAGTAAGTTGGCTGGAGTGGGCATCAACTCAAAATTGGACTCATCACAGAAGAGAACCATAGCCCAATCATCAACAGTCCAATCCTTGTGATCCCGAGCAAAGAGTAACCAGGCCTTCCTCTGCCTTTCGTTGATGAAGGGCTTCTTCCATGCCCTGTGTGACTTCAGACCAGCTTCAAGAAGTCGGTTTCGAACTGTCCTTGCTGAACAAGTCACATTTCTCGACAGTGTCCACTCATATTTAAGGTCCCTGGAGGTCTAACGATGATTCCCGACACAGGAACGGATGAGTGCACGGTCCTCTCATGGAGTAGAAAGACATTTCCTGCCTCGACCAGCTAGCAATTTGGTAGTACCATGTTCGGCTTGCTTTTCTTTGTGTAATGAACGGCTGTCTTGGACATCTTCACTTTCTTGTCTCTCACTCATGCCAATTTCCAGCAGTGCCAAGATGGCTACCTTTGTGGCTTCACATAATTCTTTTGTTTTAGGCATTATGTGAGAACTGACAACTTCTGAGTTGTGCTACGGAATGTAACCAGGAAACCACTCTAGGCCTTTGCATGTGTAGTGCTGCTTATGACATGCAATGGCCTCTTATATACCCTGGGAATACAATTAAGCTTAAGCATGTCAAATAGGACATAAAGTATTCTGGAATCAGCAGCATTTTTTGTTGTGTTCATTGTATTCTTCAGGTAATACACCTTTAGTGGTATCAGGCATTAAAATGAACAAGAAATTGAAGAAAACAAGGGTGGTCTAATAATTTTTTCCATGACTGTACTTTGTCAGAAAACAGTCAATGTACCACAGGGCATATCTACCTAGTACATGTACATATAGCAGCAAAAGACAGATACCAATGCGGCACACAGCAGATGGTGGTTTCCTGTACCAATAAAGAAAAAAAGTCTATAATATTATACATCCTCTCAAAGACGCTGGTGCCATATCATGTGAGTCACGGAAAAAATAGTTAATGAACATATGCCAACATTGCTCAACTGAAATCAGGTATATCTGGGCAAACACACAAAGACATGCAACATGATTAGCTGTGGCTCATGAGGTAGAGAGGTCGTCCACTTATCAGAAGGTAGGTGGTTCAATTGCTGGCCCCTGCAGTCTACATGCCAAAGTATTCATGGACAAGATACTGAACCCAAAATTGCCATGCCGTGTCCTCTGTGTTTGAATGTGCAGGTGAATAGGTTTCTGCAGATAATGAGGATGTGGCACGTAGCCACCAGTGTCTGAATGCGCATGTGAATTGGTAAATACTGTCTTGTGTTGTGTTGTAAAGCACTTTGAGTGGTCCTTAAGACTAGAAAAGCACTATATAAATACATTCCATTTACCACTTAGTCGAATAAACACATTTGCATGACAGATTCAGACTATACCGAACTGTGATCCCAAAATGGAGGTACACATTGAACATGAATTTTGTGTACTATTACACCCAGTTAGTGTTTCATTTATTTTTAACAGAAGAGATAGCCCAATAGTAGCACCCCCCTCCCCCTACACCATTAACCAACACACACGCGTCATTAGCCAAATTCTTAATATTATAATTAACATTAATTCCAACAGAGCACAGAACGATCAATGCAGGTTAATTCCTCAGCTCCTACCTGCTCCACTCTCAGGTTACACTGAACATCTAGAGTGAAAACTATATTTGTTATCGTCTCCCCTTCAATATTATGTTTGAGAGGTGGCTTTGTCAGAGTATATATTTTCAGTCACACAGAAGCCACTGAATAGTTACAGAATCATCAAAGGACTATTTTTGGAGTACTGCAGGCATAGAAAGGAGTAATTGCAAATCTGCCTGTTACTTCAGCACCATGGACGGTGCCATGGATTTAACAAAATATCCTGTGTTATTAATTTCTGTGTTGAAGTGTTGAAGGCAGTTGTTGCACACCTTTGGTTATGGGTCATTAAGTTCCTGTGGTCGAAAAGGTCTGACAGAGGCTCAGCAGTGCTACTTCATTGGTTGCACATTCCAGTGAGCACAACTGGTGTTAATAGTTGGAAACTCCCTTGTACTAGTACAACAATATCCTATATCATCCTTATCCCAGCTGTCCCGCCTGGGGTGGTTTCCATTCAGATAATGTACTTCCTCGCTTCCCTCATTAATGTTTCACTCATTAGTTAACTCCTGCATGCATAACACCCTCCAGGTAGAGCTTGTCACTGCCAGGTAGAAAGAAGCACGTGGACACATGATGTCTACAGACATGGCTGTCTATTCACTTCCCAGGTTGACAACAAATTTCTTGACAAAATTCTACAAAGTAAGAAATACTAGCAGTTAAATGAAACATCATAATTACTCATTATGATGATGTTTCCTTTGAAAGTGTTAGATTATTGATGTTTATGATACGCCAGCAGTATTTAAATGTTGTGGGTGGTCCAGGTGGCCATTAGAAAATAAATACTATCTCATGTTTAGTCCACTATGTTTACATTTGCAATGTAACAAACACTTCAGCAATCAAATAAATGCAGTGAAGTACAATGTACAATATTTCTATCTGAAATCTAGTCAAGTACAACTCACCAATTAAAAATGCAATGCAACAGAAAAGATACAATAAAAAAGAATGTGCAGCACTTCATCAAAATGTAATGTGAGCCCTTGTATATATTATGATATGAAAGTGCAATAGTAAATTATTTCATTTAATGTTACAATATTTATCAAAAAAAATCCCCATTTTTACGTGCACCCATAACTGTGCAGCAGTAGAAGGAGGTGGTGGGTGATGTTGGCTGTTGAATAATATTGTGTGAGCTGGCATTACCTGGAAAACATGTCTGCAGGTGTTCAGTTAGGGCCTCCTGAGTGACAGGCTTATGGGCAGAGTTCATGGCAGAGATTGCCAATAGCAATACCTCTCCCAAAGGGATGAACTGTGACTGGCTGATGGGGGACATACTGATGGGTGACACATCACCTGTGAAAAGACAGAAATAAGTCACTTTGAGTGATACTGGATTGAAATCTATAAAATCTCTAACCAGAACCTGTGTGGTAGAATGAGTACCATGCATTCTCATGTCTCAGATCTGCCTTTCAGAAACAAGAAATTAAAACACGCACACACACTAGGTAATGTATCCTGAGTCAAGTGACTGACTTGATCATTTTAATCTGTGAAATGGCTCACAAAGGCTCATTTCACAGAAACATGTGAAGCCTAAATAAGATCTTATTGGTGTCATTCTAAATTTTTCATTAAACTACCAAAACTGTTTCAATCAATCTCTCAATACATACTGATTTCCCTACCTTGTCTGTCGCACTAAGCTCTGAGACCATTGGCTCCTACTGAAGACGTAAATCTTGAAAAACACTGACATGTAGTTTCATTTTTTTAAAGGGCTCAGTAAATTAAAACAGCAGGTGACTGTAAGTCTTATCCAACATTACTCAACCATGGGTGTGTTTGAGCATTTCTGGCAGTAGGACAGTGGATGTGAGACAGTGAGAGTCAAACTATGTTTTCATGGTTATTAAGAAATGTCTCACTCAGCAACAGTAGCATTTACTGAAATCACAATGTGACCCACACCACCTCGAGATGTGGTGTGGCCAATATAATGTAATTTCAATCAATTCTGCTGCATTTGCACTTTCATTAACTGGTTTTTCCTTATCCAAATAAGAAGGATAGATCACATGTTAATGGGGTCTGACTGCACATATGATTCCCTTCTAACATACTACATACACACATACACACATTCATCTAACAAAAAATACTATGCAATGTCAATGTCAGTGATATGGAAGATGTCTGTCATGAATCATCTGGTGCTTTAAGCTGAGAATACACCAGAAGACTAGGTCAAATCTACAAGGCAAAGGCACCCATACACAATAACAGACCTCCACTTGTAGCCCTTAAGTCAGAATTTACAAGAAACTGCATAAAGACAGGCAACCTAGTAGAGCTGATTAACAGTTTTGGAACAAGGAAGCCTACCATACTCTGAAAGAATAAGCATTGTTGAGTGGACTAACCCCAAAACATCAATGGTGATAATAGGGCTGGGCAGTAATCCGGTAATAAGGTATCCTGCGGTATCTAAAAATAGCAATGGTAGCAGTTTCATTACCGTCATTAAAAAAAAAAAAAAACAATGCTGTGCATATAGGTATACAGGGGCCTAACATAATTGTGGCATCGTCACAACAAAAATGAAGTCCACTCCGTTCAATGTATCTGGTTGAAATTTTACTCGAGAAAAAGGTGACTGTGCAAAAGTACATGCTAAAAAAAATGAACCTGAGCAGTTGTACAGATGTTTTAACACAGGTATGTCCAGGCGCTCATCTGGGCACATCTTTGCTCTTATCTCATCCAAGCATACGGAGAAACTCCTCTGCTGAAAACACTTTTCAGCCTTTTTTTCTGCTTGCTATTGTTCTTAGCTCTCATACAGGGACGAAATACAAATAAAACAGTAAAATAACACCTCGGGCAGCTCAGCAGCATCCTCTATGAGCGCTCTCCTCATTCATGTGTAAATGAGACGGAGTGGTGAAACTAACTATAGCTCAGCAACCCATTGGTCTATTTTGATGATCAACACCTCAATCGACCGGTCAGAGTCAAGATAATCGAGAGGCAGCACCCAATTTCACCATTGAAACACCAATGACGATCCAAAAGGAAGTAACCCCAGAGATACGTTATTGCATGAAGAGCGCTCCCTCCAATCTAGACACCCACTCCTCTTTATGTAAACAACCAGGACCTTCGTGATTGGTCTCAAACTAACACAGTCATAGGAGGAGACATTAGCAGTGTTTCGTCGAGCTGGAATATAACTTTTGACCACAAGACAGCAAAGGTAACAGCATACTATATGATTTAGCGAAGTTTTTTCTGCTACTCTTTGGCTGCTAGCTCGCTGAATTTTCGTTGCACTGTGAGGAGGCATGCATCTTTGTGATCATCAGACTCTCTGCTTTCATATGATACCAGGCTTGTGTGGTTTGTGTGAAGTGGTGAAATCAGCAGATGCCATACCGTTGGCGTGCACTATTTTTGTGTTTTTGTTACATGCGCATATAATTTCTTGGGGTATGAATAATGTTTTGTTTGGGTGGCAATGCTTGGTAGGGGCTTTTAGCTGAGTTTCTCCCTGTCATTCTGGTATGCTACAAGTTAGGATTGGTGCTTCCTAGCGCGAGCATTGACCATCCGAATTGTGCGCATGTCACGCTGCCCTGAAAAGTGACTTTTTAATTAGTCACAGTAATACCGTGTACCCCAGGAAAATGTGGGGAAGGTTTGACGTATCAAAATTTGGATACCGCCCAACTCTAGGTGATAACAAACACTGAAAAACTTGCAGTCAATTTCCACAGAAAAATAAAAACAAAAAAAAGATAGAAAATCATTTTAAGCTAACCCTTAAAACCAAGTCTCAACCCTCAACCTGCCCTTTGAAGGGCCCTTTGTCTGTCCGAAAGTGAGGACCAGCAAAATGTCCAAACCCCAAGGCCATAAACTCTTATTGGTTCTCACAAAGATAGCTGTACACACAAACACACACTCACACTGTGGTCTGTCAGTTTTGAGGAGATTACATACATATTCGTAAAATTTGCGCCTGCCTGTTCGGATCCGAACACTCATCATTTTATGTATTTAAAATGCCAAAATATACTTTCCTCCTTGAACCGACACCTTATCGTGGTGGAGGAGTTTGAGTACCCGAATGATCCTAGAGGTTATGTTGTCCGGGGCTTAATGCCCCTGGTAGGGTCTCCCAAGGCAAACAGGTTCTAGGTGACGGGTCAGACTAAGAGCTGTTCAAAAGCTCCTATGAAAGAAAAGTCATCAAGGAAGCGTACGTTGCCCGGATCGCCTGTGAGCCCCAACCTGGAGCCAGTCCTGAGGTTGGGGCTCCCAGTCCAGGCTCACAGTCTGGGCTCTGGAACCCAACACCTTGAGAGGGGCTGGACTCTCTTCTACTCTGGAGTTGCACGTGGTGAGAGGCGGTGAGCTGGTGTGGGCTTGCTTATAGCCCCCCAGCTCAGCCGCCATGTGTTGGAGTTCTCCCCGCTGAGCGAGAGGTTTGCTTCCCTGCGCCTTCGGGAGAGATAGGTCTCTCACCTCCTCACCTGGAGGGGTGTGATTGGGAAGAATGGCCTCCCCGATCTGAACCCGAGTGGTGTTCTGTTATTGGACTTCTGTGCTAGTCACAGTTTGTCAATAACGAACACCATGTTCAGGCATAAGGGTGTCCATCAGTGCACGTGGCACCAGGACACCCTAGGCCGGAGGTCAATGATCGACTTTGTAGTCGTATCATCTGACCTTCGGCGGTATGTCTTGGACACTCGGGTAAAGAGAGGGGCTGAGCTGTCAACTGATCACCACCTGGTGGTGAGTTGGATCCGCTGGCAGGGGAGGAAGTGGGACAGGCTTGGCAGACCCAAACATACTGTGAGGGTCTGCTGGGAACGTCTGGCCGAACCCGCTGTCAGGGAGGTCTTCAACTCCCGCCTCCGGGAGAGCTTCGACCAGATTCCAAGGGAGGTTGGAGACATCGAGTCTGAATGGACCATGTTCTCCACCTCCATTGTTGACGCAGCAATCCATAGCAGTGGCCGTAAAGTCGCCGGTGCCTGTCGTGGCGGCAACCCCCGAACCCGGTGGTGGACACCAGACACAAGGAATGCTGTCAAGCTGAAGAGGGAGTCCTATTGGGCGTTGTTGGCCCATGGGACTCCTGAGACAGCTGACGGGTACCGGCAGGCCAAGCATGTGGCAGCTCGGGCAGTTGTAGAAGCAAAAACTCGGGTCTAGTTCGGGGAGGCCATGGAGGAGGACTACCGGTCCGCCTCGAAGAAATTCTGGCAAACCATTCGGCACCTCAGGAAGGGGAAGCAGCTTTCTGTCAACACTGTTTACAATGAAGGTGAGGAGCTGTTGACCTCGACTGGGGATACTGTCAGGCGGTGGAAGGAATACTTTGAGGATCTCCTCGATCCTACTGTCATGTCTTCTGTAGAAGAAGCAGAGACTGGGGACTCGGGGGTCGATTCATCCATCACCGGGACTGAAGTCACAGAGGTAGTTAGCAAGCTCCTCAGTGGCAAAGCACCGGGGGTGGATGAGATCCGCCCTGAGTACCTCAAGTCTCTAGATGTTGTAGGACTGTCTTGGTTGACACGCCTCTGCAACATCGCGTGACAGTTGGGGACGGTGCCTCTGGACTGGCAGACTGGGGTGGTTGTCCCTCTTTTTTAAAAAGGGGGACCAGAGGGTGTGTTCCAACTATTGGGGGATCACACTCCTCAGCCTCCCTGGGAAAGTCTATTCCAGGGTACTGAGAGGAGAATCCGGCCGATAGTCGAACCCCGGATTCAGGAGTAACAATGCGGTTTTCGTCCCGGCCGTGGAACACTGGACCAGCTCTATACCCTCCACAGGGTGCTTGAGGGTTCATGGGAGTTTGCCCAACCAGTCCACATGTGTTTTGTGGACTTGGAGAAGGCATTCGACCGTGTCCCTCGCGTCATTCTGTGGGAGGTTCTCCAGGAGTATGGGGTTGGAGGCCCTCTGTTGAGGACTGTACAGTCCCTGTACATGTGGAGCAGGAGCTTGGTCCGCATTGCCGGCAAGTCGGACCTGTTCCCGGTGCACGTTGGACTCCGGCAGGGCTGCCCTTTGTCACCGGTTCTGTTCATTATTTTTATGGACAGAATTTCTAGGCGCACCCAGGGGCCGGAGGGGGTTCGGTTCGGGAGCTGGCAGATTTCGTCTCTGCTTTTTGCAGATGATGTTGTCTTGTTGGCTCCCTCGAGCCAGGACCTTCAGCATGCACTGGGGTGGTTCGCAGCCGAGTGTGAAGCAGCTGGGATGAGAGTCAGCACCTCCAAGTCCGAGGCCATGGTTCTCGACCGGAAAAAGGTGGCTTGCTCCCTCCAGGTTGGGGGAGAGTTCCTGCCTCAAGTGGAGTTTAAGTATCTTGGGATCCTGTTCACGAGTGAGAGAAGGATGGAGCGTGAGACTGACAGGCGGATCCGTGCAGCGGCAGTAGTACTGCGGTCGCTGTACCGGTCTGTCGTGGTGAAGAAAGAGCTGAGCCGAAAGACAAAGCTCTCAATTTACCGGTCAATCTATGTTCCTACCCTCACCTATGGTCATGAACTTTGGGTCATGACCAAAAGAACGAGGTCCCGGATACAAGTGGCTGAAATGAGTTTCCTCCGCAGGGTGGCAGGGCGCTCCCTTAAAGATAGGGTGAGGAGCTCTGTCACCCGGGAGGAGCTCAGAGTAGAGTCACTGCTCCTCCACATCGAGAGGAGTCAGCTGAGGTGGCTCGGGCATCTCTAGCGGGTGCCCCCTGGACGCCTCCCAAGGGAGGTGTTCCAGGCATGTCCCACTGGGAGGAGGCCCCAAGGAAGACCCAGGACACTCTGGCGCTACTATGTCGCTCAGCTGGAGTGGGAAGTTTGGGCATCCCTGCTCAGGCTACTCCCCCCACGACCGGCCCCGGAGATAATGGATGGATGGAAAATATACTATTAAAAAATTGGTTTTAGACTAACTTGGCATTTGCAGGAGATGCTGAATGAAAAGGAATGAAGGAATTAAGGACCTGTGGTAGCGTTCTGTCTTACACAATGGATGCAGCAGTCTGTTACTGAAGGTGCTGCTTAAGCCCCCCAGTGTCTTATGCAGGGGGTGGGATGGGTTGTCCATGATCAGTGTCAGCTTGGCTAACATCCTCCACTCACCCACCTCCTCGATGGTGCCCAGAGGGCAGTACAAGACAGAGCCAGCTCTCCTGACCAATTTGTTTAGTCTTTTTCTGTCCCTCTCAGAGCTTCCACAGCCCCAGCAGACCACTGTGTAGAAAATTGCAGATGCCACCACAGTGTCATAAAAAGTTACTGATTGAGTATTTCAGCATCAACTAGGAGTAGACAGTATACCAGTTTCGTTGCCATCACCAGCACCACAGCACACATTTTGCAATACCACTATTACCAGAGTACAAGTTTCGGCATATTAAAAATAATGTGGTTCATTGTGGCTGTGATAACATGCAGATAGAAGACAAAGCACATACTCAAAGAACTGGAGTTGCACTCACTAACTACTATTTCCTTCACTAAAACACCGACTCCGGTAACACAGAGATGTGAAGGTAATGTTACGAGAAACACATGCCAATTTTACAATTAAGGCATGTGTGAATGCCAAGAGATTATCCTTCTTCCTTCGATTGTCTGCAGATCCGAGACACACATCACTGCTTTTAACAATTTACATTAAAAAAAAAAACAAAAAACAGCCTTTTGGTGAAAAATTGACGCTCAATGCTGGATTGATACCAACTTCAAACTTTGAACTTGTTAAAGCTGTGCCATTTCTATGTCACGTGACTACCAAGGCTTGGACCGCTGTCCGATTCACACTGGGGGGTTACCTCTGAGCAGGGTTCACTGGTCCTTGCTGGTTGTCTTCATAAGGGTCTTTTGAACCACTCTTCATCTGGCCCTTCACCAGGGATCAATTTGCCTTGGGAGACCCTAATTTTCCCAAGGAAAATTAGCTCCTGAAGTCCAGGGAGTTTTTGTATCATCTCAAATATCCAGACTTAACATTATTTTTACAGTGCAACACAAGCTCAGTTGGTTTTGTTGTTACAAGAAAGCCCCTACATCTGTGTGCTGTGTCTGTGTTTTTGTCTGTTGCTGCCCATGCAAGCACAGGTGCATACAAGACACATGCACAAAAATGAGCACATACTGTGCAGCATGTTCTTTTGTTTGTTTTTGTTGCCATATTGGTTTTGGAGCAGTGAGATCAGAGAGCACATCTTATTGTTTAATTAGTAATTGAATTTAACATTTTTTGCCAGCCTGTTTGACTGCCAGTTTCAGTGATCACTGAGATAGCACCAGTGTTGTGCCTGAACGCATTCATTGAATGATAGTTCATGAACTCGGTCATATTTTGGGCGAACATGAACTGAACGTACTGGATTACTGCCTGATGAACGTTACTATGAACTTGTTCATTCTGGTGTCTGTGAATGGCACACTCTCTGAGTTTAACTTCGTTCAATAGGGTGCCAGATTTCTATAGAGCCTTCCAGGCGAAAACCCGGCAAAAACACACCATAAACAGGCCTTAATATGTAGCGGAAAAAACATCCAATCTGGCAACACCAGCCACCAGTGTCGCACTGCCACATCAAAACAAAAAGCAGCATGGGGGTGACAAAGCAGCACGGGGTGAAATCTGCAGCTGTTACTCGTGTCGACTGAATGGACAGCAACAAAGTGTTAAAGCAGCAATGGGGAAATGCTGTCCCCTCAATGCTAATGTAAACCCTGGTTGGATAGGATTCAAAATTGGATATGAAGATGAAATCTGACGCATGGTTACAGTGTTAAAACTGATAAAATAATTGCTGTCTGTGGTTTTATATGGGCTGTGTCAATAATAATAAAAAGTATGAACTAGTTCATTTTTGGAACGGTGAACTTAGTTCAAAATTTTGAATTATGAACTATGAACTGAACTAGTTCATTTTAAAATTTGTGAACTGAGCTTTGAACTAGTTCATGTAGAAAGTGAACTTTTCCAACACTGGATAGCACTGACTTCAAATGAAGTTGGTTCAATTTGAACAAATAGCTTTGATGCAGTAAACTACTTTTGTCATGTTGCTGTTGCTTAGCTTGTTACATTTCTCTGGGGGTGACTTCAGTGTGGTGAAGCTTAATTTACAAACATAGCTTAACTCACTACACTTTCCATATCATTCCTTCTTCTAACTGTGAGGCTACAGTGCCACCAGAAAATAAATGAATGGTCATGTTGTCCACCCCTGGTGTCAACCAGGCTAAAACTGTCCATCAGGACTTCACACTGAATGGTGGATGTTTCTTCAGCTGTTGCTCAACCTGATGTTGGTTGTCTTTCAAGCAGTATGCAAATTCATCCCATTTACAATCGATAGTGGTATGACGGTGCAACAGGATAAATGAAATGATCAATGTTATGTGTTTTTCTGATAAAATCTGTTTGTGCGCATGTAACTAAGTTTTGCAACATCTGTGCTCTGTGATGGAGAGCAGCAGGTCTTAGCAAGGGTAGGCCACTGGTCATCTGACAGAAACAAAGGGCCACAGGATGGAAGAGGGTCTCTCCAGGAGGTTACGAACCAGACGACAGCAGTGTGATACTGAAGTTATGGGCCACATAGGAAATAGCAGGTTGCAGAGAGGTGCTATTGTCCACATATGCACCCAAAGCTGGAAGATACTTTGCCTGGACAGTTGCAATGTTGGGAAATCCCAAGATAACTTCATCATTTTTTTCTTGGTTCATTTGCACAGTGTTGAATGTTCAGTTGTAGCTATGTGTAGCCATGTTTACAATTTACAAATAAAACTATTGACAAGCAGATATTGGGTTATGCAACAGAAAAAGTTTGATGCACCGCTCATCAAGGTGTGTGTTTTCTCTTTAATATGCATCTGTATGCATTGATACATGTACTAATTGTCTTTTCTCTCTACTATGTTTCTGGTTGTCTCAGTGGTCTTTTGGCAATCAAATGGCTGGTGGCTGACCATTGAGAGGCAATCTGTGCTGAAAAGGCCAAAAAAGTAAGATTCTGGATGGAGAAGTGTGTAGGACTATCAAGACAGAGAGAACTGCAAGTGACAGAACTTTGTCAAACAAAGCTTACTTCAGGTAATGCTGGTTATTTTCTGGTATGTCTCCGACAAGATACACACAAGTGACATCATCAGTCACTGATGCCAGTTGTAAATATCGAACACATTTTTTAAAATCTTTCTGAGAACAACTGGAATAACTTGAATCTCTGAAGACTTCAGTTTAGAATTTTCACATATTATACACCATGATTTTATCTGTAGATCAACACCAGTTTACCCTGACTGGAGGGGACCTGTGTAAAGTAAAAGAACTGGGAATGAGACAGTAGTGTATGGTACTTTTTTGTCTTTTTGCAGATAATTTCTACCCAGAACCTGCACAGAATTTATGGATGTTTGATAAGCCTGGAGTCTTCAAGGCCAAGCTAACATACATGGATCATATTTCATCAGGGTTATTTTAGTCAATAGTCAGAATGCTGTCATACCCAAACCTAGAAATCTATATCCAAATTAGTTCTGAACTAATTTTTTAAAAGAATTAAGAAGGTGAATCCCACTACTTTATTTTGCATGTCTTTAAATATCAACTATTACACCTCAAACATGTGGGACAACTTATGGTTTGCTGTGCCCCTGAGTTAATAGAGCACCTCAAATGGGAGACTGTTCTGGACAAATTCAGTTGAGATGATCCCGTCAAGTAAATTCTGAGGGGTGCCCCTTTAATTTAGCTAAATAATATCCAAGCTGAAAAAAACGTATTAATGAACAACCACCACCTCTACTGCTTAGTACTTCTGCTACTGCTGTTTTTATTTACTACTACTACTGCTACTACCACCCTCTGTTACGAGTATAGCTATATTTGTGTTTCAACAAATTCTGCTGCTGCAAGAGTATTTGTGATCCAGTCCTGGCAATGAAATCACTGAGTTAAAGAAGAGCCATTTTGTAGCAGCAGTTGTTAGCTTGCAGCCTTGCTAACTTCATTACTACTACACTGTCCAAAAACAGGCAGAGAGAGAGAGAGAGAGAGAGAGAGAGAGAGAGAGAGAGAGAGAGAGATTCGGGACATGAGGACGAAAATGATATGAAGGGTTCTCGACATTAGGAGAGAAAAACTGTGTTGCAGAAGAACGAGCCAAAGGTGGGAGCACACGACTGTGTGAAGCATAGTACAAAATACAAAGATAGTAAGAAAGTGATAGTACACAATACAAAGATGGTAAGAAAGTGAGAGTAACAGAGGGAGAATGATGAAACATTGACCGTCCACGTCTCTCTCACTGCAGAGGTAGTAAACAGTCAGCCTCCTTTGTCCAAAGCACTAAACCACACCCCCTCCTTTTGTCATGCGCTCCCTCCTCCCTCCATCTCTCATCATTTATTTCTATTCCCTCCATTTCTCGTACTTTCTATAAACCTAACTTATCTCTCTCTCCTATAGTATGTCTGTATCTATCCTATCACTCATTTCTTTCTCTGTTTCTCTATGTGTAGAGCTGTGACGTTATGCGGCTAATGCTAACTAGCAGCTGCTGCTAACAAGCTACCTAGCGAAAGAGTGACACAGACAGAAAACAGACAGACAGTGTGACAGCCAGACTCATACCTTGGCTAGTAATAGTCCACTCCCTTAATAAAAAAGAGAATCCGTTAAAAAAAAGCCTTGTGCAGCTTCTGATGGTACTGCGGCTCTCTCTCACACACACACACACACACACGCATACACACAAACTAGCTCATCGTCCTTTCTCTCACACACTCTGCTTCTGCTGCTCCTCCCCTTCCCCTCCCCTCCCTTCCCCTCCCCTCCCACACACAAACACACACAGGCGTCGTCCTCCTGAGTTCCCCTGTCTCTTTCACTCTCTCATACACACAAGTCCCCCCTCAATCCTTTCCCACTCACATACAAATGGGCGTTCAGTCAGGGCTACCCACAATTCCTTGCGACACACAAAGACAAGGGGGTGTGACCAATCACACACTGCCTCACTCTGCGCCGTGTTTTTCGCTCCCTCACTGTGTAAAGCCCACCGACATGCAAACTTGTGGGCGGGCTGCCGAGAGGGTTGCCTTGACAACGCATCCCCAGTTGCTCTTTGTTGCTATCACTCGTATATTCACACATGTATACATACGCGCAATCTCCGCAGTCTTTTTCCTTTAAAGATCTCTGTAGCGTGTGTCTGCACTGCTATGTTCATCTCTGCTGAACTGTGTGTGAGTGTGTGTGTCTGCACATGCTCTCTTAGCCCGTGTTGCAGTATTGCAGCTGGGTTCTGGTGTGACCCAGTTAGAACACTAAGGCTGGATGTAGGACAGACATGCACACACATCCAACAGAACATAAACGACCATTTACATAAATATAACAGCTACATAAATATAATGCGCAATTACAGTGTAATCACTGTGTTGGTAGTTAACAACCATATATACGTGTGTGTGTGTGTGTGTGTGTATGGAAGTTGAAGAAGTTCTACACATAATATACATACTACATTTATTACCACATTATGTTCACTGTACAGTTACGTATTGATGAGACAGTTATTATGGTACATACTGGTCATATTACAAGTATATCATTCAGGCATATTTAGGAAAGCCATCTACTGGGTGTAGTTTAGAGTAAAGCCAAGCTATCTCGGTGGTTATCACTTTATGTTTCTCAGCAACAAGAAAGCATCCCTGTGTGATATTTTGTCTTCATGTTTTCTGCTGTATTGTGTTGGGTGATTTCTCCTCCTTGACTCCACCTCCAACCTTGCAGTGCTTAACAAATATAGTGTTAAAATTGCCAGGGATGAATGGAAATGAGAAACTTTTTTTCCGTGGAAGTATTGCAAACATTGACCACTATTAGTTGGTAAGAGTAATTGGTAAATCAGTTCCCTGCAGTGTCAATCACATTCATGCTGATTGGTCAGAAAGGTTGGTATTTGTGTTTTATTTGTGTTTATGAACATGTTGGTATTAGTCTTATATATACAGTATATGCGAATATGCATTATAGCATTCCACAATTACCCAGAGTGTGTAGTTGAACATTCATCAATCAAGCCATCCATGCAATGCACATTTAGAACATATGAACAAAGGGATGCCAGATACATCAATACAGCAATTAATGTTAAGAAGTTAATATGTTTCAAGGGTGAGAGTCCTAAGGAATCTCGTGATTTGATTCAATTTGATTCTGACTCTCGGAGTATCATTTGATTCAGAATTGATTTTCAATTCAAAGTTAAATTTAGATTTCAAGAAACAGAAAGGTGAGCACAATTTTCAGGAGCTTCCTCCAGTGATTCAAGTCCATGGAACTGTAATGTGAAGCATGACTGGCAGTTAAGCAATGTGGTCTTGATTAAAGTCTCTGTCTGACAAACAGTAACAAACAGAAAGTGCCTGGGAGCGCACAGTTTTGTTTTGTTGTTTAAAAAAAAAAAAAAAATGTAACTGAACTGCAATAATTTGAAAGAATGTGACACTCCTCTGCCTGTATGAAAAGATTGAATACAAATAAATTTACTGACTACCACCCCTGGCTAAATGTCTCATGTTGTCAAAAGTTGGTCCACATGTTCTGGGGTTGTGAAAAAAGGATTTCTTATGGCAACCCATGCATGTAACTGCATAGTGACACTGACAAGCATTATTGCTCTTTTCAAATATTTCATGTTGGAAGCCCAGAACCTACCTTCCTTCCTTGGATCATCATTTTACTCCTCTCTATGTGGTGGACATAGTCGTGTCAGACAATGTGATCTCACAAATGCTCCCAGCAAAAAGTTTATAGTAGGCCATGTCAACAATCAATTATAGTCAAAACTGTTGACAGGTGTTACAGGTGCTGGAACTATTTCTTGACAAACAGCAGCAGGGCACAGTGACTGTGAGCATCTCCCTAAGTCTTACTGGTGAGGTGAGGTTGCCGAGTTTGGTACCATCATGACTGGTGAATCAAAATCAATACCTGTGCTCACTGACCATTTCTGGACATGTGTTCTATTGTCGGAGGCATTGCCCAGAGGTACTGGGTGGACAGGCACTCTGTTGTTCGCCAAGAAGTAGTTCCAGAGTGCAACACACCCCTAAAACCACAAAGATCACAAATGATTGTTCTCACTCGTTGGTAGTTGTACGTTTGAACTTCAGGCAAAGCTAGAATAATTATTTCCCCTTGTTTCCAGTCATTTTATTAAAGTAGGCTAAACACATCCGCAGCTCTGCACACAGACATGAGTTTGATATCAATCTGAACATCTTACTCTAAGAGAGCAAAAATTATTACAAAATTCCTTTTTTACATACACCATCATATTTTGCTATACTGCTGTGCAGCACCACCAAATTTCATCCTCCTAGCTGGGAGAAATATGCAGGACTGTAAAGGCCATCATGGCTGAAGGTTTAGGCATTTGTGGTGATAATAACTGGGCCATTAGCTTCTGGGCAGACCAGGGCCATTACTCTTGTAGACTTACACTGGTCATCATCTTTGGGAAACTGACTTTAGACTGACTTTAGACTGCTTCTTTATTGAACCCAATTTGGGAAATTATTTTGTTGTAGTAGCAATTAAACATACAGACAAACACAGAATATATACAACATTTTTAAAAAAAAAGTAACCAAAAAGTGATAAACAATATAAACAGGAATAATAGCAGTTTGTTGCTAAGTAATAATATAAACAAGTATTTTCAGCAAAAAATGTGTGCAGTTTCAGATGATAAAATAAATGTAAACAGTAGACCGTATGTGCAATATTTCAGTAGTGCAGTTAATATGTAAAATATTGGGGTTTGTGAGGTTGGTGGATTAACTGTTTAAATTGCTATTGTACAATGTGATGGCTCATGGCAGGAATGATTTCCTAAAGCGGTCCTTGTGACAGCGGAGCTGGAGCAGTCTATTGGAGAAGGAGCTCCACTGTCTGTCCACGAGGTGGTGAAGAGGATGTTCAGGATTATCCATAATGGATAACAGTCTGTCCAGTGTACTCCTGTCCACCACCTCCTCAAAGTGTCTAGTTTGCAGCTGCTTCAATCAACTGCATCTCAACTGCAATGAAGCCTTTATATGGGTAGCTACTCCGGCCTAAGCCCCATAGGTCTAAACTAGAAATAGGGTGAAGGGGTAGATGGATGGATGGATGCTGCTGTGTTGTCCTGTGCTGATCATGTAAAGGTTAAAGGTCATCTAGTTGCATTACACTATGTTGTTGTTTTCCCACCTCCCCAGGTCAATCAGTAATTAAGGAATTTGATGTTGCCTCATGGCCAGCTAACAAGAGGTACAATGCAACAAACAGCATTACAGGTTGCAAAATCAAAATAAGCAGGCACGGTTTTAACGTCTCACCACATGTAAACAGCTATACCTTTCAAACAAATTTATTATGTTGCAGTCATCAGTAAATTATGCTACTCCCCAAGGAAATACTTACATTTAAATACTGTCTTACATATTGCAAAACCAATTACATAGAAAACATCATAAATACCCTAGGGTTTATTAAATAACTTAGGGGGTTACACTATCAGTGTGTAATTCAAGTTGCCCTAAAGGGATCCAGGGAAATGTAAAAGTTGAAACTGTAACTTGTAAATTTATTTTCGTTAGATGTAAAAATGGTACTCCCATAAGCACAGCACCTTGGTGAATCAATGGAGAAATTTGGCATTCAAAACAAATTTGACAACACTTTTAGCCAACTTAAACAGCGAATTGAACGACATTAGTTTCATTTTAGAAAGGATTTTAATGAGACAGTAAGGTGTTAGTTACAGGTTTAGGTACCGAACTGGGTACCAACCAAATTAGTAACAATTCAAATCAAACTGTCAAAAAAAATTTCAGGACCTGAGAGTGCATCAGGGTGAGAGAGAGTAACAGAGTATAGAGAGAAAGAGACAGAACAAGCTTATTCAAGTCACAGTGATTCACGGTAATGGTGAGCAAAATGTGGTTACACTTTTCAAAATTTGATGAAGACAACAGTCACCTCACTATTTGTAATGTGAAATGTAAAGCTGGCAAGGGCAACACATTTAACCTGTGGAAATACCTGGACAAACACAATATACATCTCAAAGCTGAACTGTACTGTTTTTGATAGGCTGAAAATTAATTCCAACACAGAAGCTGCAGCTAATGTTAGCAAGCCAGTCAAGCCCACAGCCAGTGCCGAAGAACTTGAACTCTCCACAGACAACAAAACTTTAATAATGCATTGACAACGTCATCGACATCTTGAGGTAATTAGTTTGCTGTTTAACTAACACTCATAACTGGGCTTTTTGCAATGTCTTGGTTGATCTAAGTTTTTTTTTTTTTTTGCCAGCCACTGGCTGCATCTGAAATTCCATATCAACATGCTATTTAGTATGCTAAAACAAAAGATTTTTGGACAAAGATATTTTGTCCAAAAATTTTAGTATGGACATGAATTGCATGGTATTTACAGGGAAATATTATAATATACAAGCACTACAGTAGTGACTCCAATGTCTGCTTGACTTCCTAGAAGGAGGACACTCAGAGAGTTTGAGACACTCAGTAGCATTCAATGCACTATTCGGCCATTGTCACACAGAAAAGGTAGTCCATCCCAGTCTTTTTCCATGCTAACATCTCATACCCTGAAGTAACACGACGTGTGGTGAAGGTACCATTTCTATCAGAAATTCCCATCATTAGGGTGACAACAACGACAACAACAACAGAGACTTGTATTTACCTCTTGAGCACAAGAAACTAGAGTTGGGCGGTATCCAAATTTTGATACCATCAAACCTTCCCCACAGTTTCCTGGGGTATACGGTATTGCCATGACTAATTAAAAAGTCACTTTGCAGGGCAGCGTGACATGCGCACAGTTCAGATGGTCAATGCTCACGCCAGGAAGCACCAATCCTAACTTGTAGCATACCAGAATGACGGGGAGAAACTCTGCTAAAAGCCCCTACCAAGCATTGCCATCCAAACGAAACATAATTCATAACCCAAGAAATTATATGCGCATGTAACAAAAACACAAAAACAGTGCACGTCAACGGTACAGCATCTGCTGATTTCACCACTTCACACAAACCACACAACCCTGGTATTTTTTCAGCATGTACTTTTGCACAGTCACCTTTTTCTTGAGTAAAAATTCAACCAGATACATGGAATGGAGTGGACTTCATTTTTGTTACGACGATGCTACAATTATGTTAGGCCCCTATAGACCTATATGCACAGCATTGTTTTTTCTTTTTTAATGACTGTAATGAAACTGATACCATTGCTATTTTTAGATACTGCGGGATACCTTATTACCAGATTACCGCCCAACCCTACAACAAACAACAGTTGTTGATTTGTTATATGGATAATTTCCTACTTTATACAAGATTAAACTTTTGTCAGTCATCCATCATTAGCATGTAGCCTTATAGCTGACTAGCTGTTGTTGTTTCTCTTGGAAACATCTCTCAATATTTTGGATGGGATTTCAGTATTTTACAGACATAAAATATGTTTTGCCGTCTTGGGAATTCTAAGGTTCTATCTGCATTCCAGGTGGTTTTGAGATATAGCGCTCCAAAGTTGTTGCATTCCAAATAGCAAAAATGATATGTGGAACAAGTACATACGTGAAAACAACACACACCCCAAACACACAAAGAAAGTTGGATGTAATGCAATAGAGCAGTGAGCAGGAGATCAGGCGCAGTTTTTGTGTCCGCGGGAAATTTTGAAAGTGATACAGTGCGCAAATGCCGGGGTGTGTGGCTAGTGCTATAAAGGTCAGTGTCCAGTACTAAAGACAGAACACTGACCACACATCTCAGCTGTGTGTGTTTCTGTTTGTGTTAGTAAACACCACAGACAACACTGCATGAGATCCTTGTAAATGCTATAGAGGTCAATGTTCTGTGCTTTCTGCCTGTGTTCTGTGGATCACTAATACCAAGAACACACAGAATATGTATTCTGCTATCCGTAGTTTACACAGTGAAGCACACCCTAAGGCCTGAAGACCCTACAACTGACTGCATAAGATCCTTGTAAATGTCCCCACTCTCATACAAATAAAGTTTAAGTTCCATTCCTTCCTGCCTGGAGAGACTAACGGCATGGTAATGGCCCCCACCCTTAGGCTCGCTCTCCTAGGCCAGCGGTTGCCATGGTGATGGGCCCTTTTGGCTCTGTGAGGGTCTGAGAAACGTCTGAATTTGGCCTCGGCGCACCCCTCAAACAAACGCTTCTCACACAAACAACAAAACTCCTATTGCCGAAATTTCTTCACCATCAAAGCTACAAGGCTTTGCTGTACACACTGATCACTTTAGTTTTTTTCTGGGGTCAAAAATGCAGATTTTAGAGCGAGTTAAAAAATGGGTGGCTTCTGTCTCTCCTGTTTTTGATTTGTATTGGACCCTATGGGCCAGGTCAGAGTTACTCTCCTCGCTCAGAGGTGCAGAAGTCAAACATCGTCAGTCCTATTGTTTAGACAGGCACATTGTGAGAATCAGCACAAGCGGCACTACAACTTTGGAAAATTTCACATGCGTAGAGTGAAATTTGTGGTTTGGAGGAGCGTGGGAAGAAAAAAATTCAGACACTTTTCAGAACATCTCTCCACTCTGGCAGTTGGTCTCCTCCACTCTAGCGCGAACATTCCGCTCCATAGACTCCCATTATAAACTGAAAATTTCACCAAAATCGATCATTGTCAGTCAGGAGGGATCGGTCACAAAGTACAGAACCAAAAAAACCGAAAACCATGCTGAATGGACGAGACCTGTGTCTATGTTTTAAAGTTGGAATGGTGTCTCTAGGTGAATGTATGCCGGAGCAGTAGTCCTTTGAAAAAGGTCAAAATTTTTTCACTTTTTTCGCCTCGTCCCAATCACTTTGAATGGGAATTTTTTGCGAAAAACGCGTATTCTGTGGAGAAAAATAATAGCACATCGAGTCCGATCTGCACGTTTTCGTGGATCATGTGCCTGGGTGCTCGCTATCGTTTTTGACGTGTAGTGAACCAAAGTTTTACGGAAGAGGAATAATAATAAATTGAAGAAGAAACGTGCAGAATAACAAGAGTGTTCTGTGCTCAGCACTGTATCACTAAATAGTCTTTTTTTATCCAAAATGATGTACATGAGAACTCACACACTGATGGCGCAGCACCAGGGGCAGTAGTGGGGGTTCAGTATCTTCAGTATACTTTGGGATCGAATCACCAACCTCCTGATTGGCAGATGACCGCTCTAACACCTGAGCCAGAGCCGCCCCTATTCTACATTTAGTACAGTATCAAAATCCTATCAAATTTGTAAATGGGTATATTTTGGAACAAATCAAATGCAGACAGAACCTTCTAATTCTAAGAACTCAATTTCTGCTTGTAATTGGCAAAGGATTGCAGTATTGTTGACCCACCCAACCATCATGTGAATTGTTAGAGTCACATGAGTCATGGTGTGAATGTTTGTTATGGTGGCTGGGGAGAGATCTCAGAACTGAAATATATGTACATTATTGTCCTCAAATGAGTGTCCCTTGTCCTTAAGATGTAGGTGGGCTGCTGAGTCTTGACCTGATGTGTTGGCTGTCCTGTGTTGTGCCACACGCTTGTGAAGGAGCTGTTTTGGAACGACCATCACTGAACAAAGGACGTGCTCAGTGACACCACTTATTAGCCATTTACAGTGCAGTCCTCAGATCCCTCCCTAGGCCATTCACACCATGAGTCACATGACCCTAACAATCAAATGATGGCCAGGGAGGTCAATGACCAACCCATTCATGCCATGACTCACCCATTAACACCCACTGACACCATGACTCTATGTGGCCCCAGTGACTCACATGATGGTTAGGTGAGTCAATGATCCTGCAAGAGGATTAATGCCTGGGACCCCCAACCAGTCAATAAGAACTGAAGAAGCCTCTTGGATGAGAGGTGAAACACTTTCTAGAACCTCAAACAAGTCCAGTTGCTTTTGTAAAGCACTTGGAAGGACCTAGATGAATAAGAAATTGTCACAGACATATCGTTACATACTTTGGGATGATCATCCTGTGACTAGTATAGGAGTACGAAATACTCAAACATTCAGAAAAGTTGCAGATTACAGAAACCATTTGCACTTCAACTTGAGATGCAGGCAATACAGGATCATTCCCAGCAGCTTATACCTGGCTTCCACCATGAAAGGCCACAGGGGTAATGGAATTCTTTAAAGGGTTCAGTATCAGCTGCTCAACAAGAGAGTGAGACAGATTAATTTCTCATTGATGCATTTGAAGTTAAGATTGACCAGATGCTCAAGGGACTGATGTCACATCTACCCAGTGAAGTCATGGAGGAAGTCTCCATGTCCGTAGATAAGGCACAGACGTCATAGCACAACATGGGCAAGGAACAACAGACATACAAAATCCAAACATTACAGGCATGTTGGAGCAATTCCCATAGAACAGAGCTAACTTGGAGAAAAAAAGGATGACAACACAACACAGCTGGACATTCATGAGAAGTGGGTGAAGAACTCTGCCGTAATACCAGAACAGATACCAGTGGTAGATCTAATCACAGCCACAGAGTCACCCATCAGAAAAATAGTTTGGCAGATGCAGAGGCACCATGACTACCATGCTAAGGTGACTAGTCTACTCAGTGACACAGCCACCTATGAGACACTGGGGGAGACCCCGGCCAGAGGGTATAAGAAGGTAATCAACTGCTTACAACTACTGAAAAAGGACATAGCCATTGACCAACCACCAATGACTTAACCTGGGGCAAACCACCCCTTGCATTTATGGACTCCCCAAGATATACAGGGAAGGAGCCCCACTCAGAGCCATAATTAGTAGAATCAATACAGTTACCTACAACATTGCCAAAAATCCTCAAGCCTGATTATTAAACATAGTATTGCCTGATATTTTCCCATCTCCTGTCTTCTCTGCCCGCTGTCACTGAGTAATGCAGTGACATGACAAAGAAGCAGAACCTGATCGGTCCCCTAGTGTGCACTCTGTGCTGATTGGCTCACAGATAGAACCTTATAGAACCAAGTAAGGGGTAAATATAGAACTTTTTGTTTTCTTAATAAAATTCTTAGAAAGTTCAAAAATGCATACAACTTAAAAAAATCACCGCACATAATATTAATGAGTTGTCATGGAATATGTAAATAACTCAAATTGACAGAAAAAGTGTCAGAAACTTAGGTGATGATTTGTATATTTATATAGTGTATAGTGTATATACTTTACACCCCCTCAAAAAGAGCTGACACAAGATTCTAAAACTGAGCTATGGGTTTTACGAGGCTATACTTGTGGCATCAGTATGTGTAAAACAAACTGCTTGTTGAATGGTCGAACCAGGCATTCAGACTGACAACTATGGAAAACTAGAACAGCCATAATTATATTAATAAAATAGATAATTAAATAAATCAGTCAACAAATACATCAGCGATGAAATAAATCAACCTTTGATGTATCATATATCAATTAAAAAATAAATAAATAAATATCAAATGAAATACAGAAATACCCCTCCCTAAGGTAAATAAATAGCAGACAATTAAATAAATGAATTAATATCAAATGAAAGTGCAACTACACCTTCCTAAATTAAATTAAAAAGTAGGCAATGAAATAAATCATTAAGAAATCAAATATATACTGTGTTGGAACTGTATAGATTATTTATTTGCAGTTGCATTTTTGAGCCTGTAGATGGCGCAGTACGTTCATTTCTGTGTGTTTTGCATCTGTGTGTTTTGCATATATGTGTCCGCTAGATAGGAAGTGACGTAGATACCCCGGATGTTGTTCCTTTGCCTGTTCGCGAGTCAGTAGCAAGAGATGCTCTTCTCCTTCACGTTTGTTTGTAGCCCTCTGTAGTGGCAATATGAGTAAGTGAATCATAATTTACTGTTCTTAACTTTCCTACTCTTCTGTAGTATATCCGAGTGTAATTTGTTAATTAAACGAGCGAGATGCGATCGCGGACTTTTGCCATAGATCTGCGTATATTAGATCCGCTAGTAGGCTACATAGCAACTTGTGTTATTTATCTCGTGGTAATTTATCCTTTCTGTATTGTTTCAGTTTCACAATTTCTGGCATTAAAGTCGATCCAGCCACAACATTTCCCTGTTCCTTGGATGAAAATGTCAGAGAGAGTTTAGCTGGCTGTGAATTCCAGTCTACGACACTAGTCACACTGGGTGAAACAGTACATATACAGTATCTAAATACATGAGTATCTACTGAAATATATAAAGGTTTGCCTCAATAAAACTTTTTTCTTTTTATACATTGAAAGTATCTCTTTGAAGGCTTGCTTTTTTTGTATAACACTACGTTCTCCCTAAAAAAAATCCTATTTCATTTATTTCATGATAGATTTATTTCAGGATGATGCTTGTCAATCAGCATCCGGGGGCAAGAATCAATCAACACACACTGATAGACTGCATGCAGTTAAGGTCAATCAAACAATGGTTTGGTGAGTCAGAAAGAGTTGAAAAAGGAAGAAACATTTAGATGGAAAAACCCACATTGGTGACTTTACCAGCTCATCACCAAGATCTTCTGGAGGTCTCATGGCATGGTTGCTAGGAGGCCCATTAGCACCAGCACCAGCACCAGCACCAGGCTTAACTAATACTGAATGGTGCTGAAATTGCAACTGTCCAATCTTATACATAAATACCTGGGAATTTGGCCAGACAAGTCATATTTCAAACAGGCAGTAATGGGTGGTAAATAGGTGTCCTTTATTCTCATGATGCTCACTCGACCATAAAACAACTTGATGCAGTTTATCATTGTGGTTTGTGTGGCACCCTGAACATTTCAGTTGCAGCATTCTGACAGTATTAGTTTGTTTATTGCTTTCTTCTGATGTTAGTAGAGGTATTCTGTATTTTGAGGCCTGGATGCCTCACCAATAAAATGTTGCGGAAACCTTGACAGGTCAAAGCATGCAAGAGATTAGCAGCACCCTGCTGCAAGTCAACCCACTGTGTTGATTTTTAAAATATCAAAAGCTGAGAAAGCTCTGCAGAAAAGTAACAGTTTCTGCTAGCACAGGCAGACTTATAATTCTGTTATGCATTCTGTTTGTACTCACTCTCTCTCTTCAACTGATGGTTCTGCGATGGCACCGCTGATGGCTGCCTCGATAACTTGATGCGCTCTGTTATCTTTTGGTTTTATTGTAAACTTAGCATAGTGCCACACTGTTGGGAGCTCTTACACCAGGAATGAGCTCATTAAACATTAGGGCTACAACTCCTGTTGACCTATTCCCAACTCTAATCGCTCCATCCACTGCTATTTTGGCCATTATAATCAAGGGCGCTCTCGCCCCAACGTGGAAAGTGAAACGCCGAAGAAGAGTGAAGTGAGTGGGGGTGCTCACTCGCCTCCGGAGACGTGGCCTCCAAACTCCGTTGTCAGGCATATTCCTCTCCAAAATTCGCTTGCTGGGCAACAAAATGCATGGACTACAACTTCTGGTGGGGAAATCCAGAGACTTCTCTTCATCTGCTGCACTGTGTTTCAAGGAAACGTGGTTATGTGGCATTATCCCTGACGCTGCAATACATCTGCCAGGATTCCAACTCTCCCAGGTGGACTGCATCACTGGGCTCTCCAGCAAAGTGAAAGGCAGAGGAATATGTTTTTATATGAACATCGGCTGGTGTGACGATGTCACAACTATCCATCATCACTGCTCCCTCCCAACTGGAACCATACTTCATTAACTGCAAACCCTTCCACTCCCCACATGAGCTTGCTTCATTCATTCTGGTTGGTGTTTACATCCCACCCCATGCCAATACACAGGAGGCACAGGAGGTTCAGTATCGCTGAACAGATACTGAACGTGGAATGCACAAACCCAGACTCTCCAATTTTTATTCTGTGTGACTTTAACAAGGCTAATCTCAGCCACGAGCTTCCAAAATACAAAAAGTTTATTAAATGTCCAACCAGAGAGAACAACATTTTAGATCACTGTTATACAACAATAAGCAATGCTTACCATGTGGTCCCACACACCGCACTAGGATTCTCAGACCATGTCATGGTCCACCTGATTCCTATAACATTATATGTCAGCTTCATCACGTCCAATCACGGCCAATTGATAACATCAGATCCAGTCTTTTATCTCAACAGGTTTTAACTACCAACACGTCTGGATCACAGGTTTTACCTGAGGAAACATTGGAGAGTTTTGCCCTGGTTGATGCGAGGACACTTGGTCGAGTTTTCTCCCAGGTAAACCCTACAACCTGCCTTTTAGATCCAATTCCCACACCGTTTTTTAAAACACTTTATGGATTCTTTGAGGAACAGCTGTTATACATGGTAAATTGCTCTCTTCAGACAGGTGTCTTCCCCACCTCCTTTAAAACGGCGGTGGTGAAGCCCCTTCTGAAGAAGAGCAACTTAGACCCCAACATTCTTAATAATTACCGACCTGTATCCAACTTACCTTTTTTCAGTAAAATTTTAGAAAGACTGGTTTTTAACCAAGTAAATGACTTCTTAAACAGAAACAACATTTTAGAAAGGTGTCAGTCTGGTTTTAGGATGAACCACAGTACCGAGACAGCCCTATTAAAGACTTTAAATGATATCAGGTGCAACTTAGATAAACACAAGCTCACAGTCTTGGTTGTACTGGATCTAACCGACGGCTTTGATACAGTAGACCATCACATTTTATTAAACAGACTGAGGCACCTGGTCGGCCTCTCAGGTACTGCTTTTAACTGGTTCGTCTCATACCTCACTAACAGACACTTCTTTGTAAGTTGGGATACATGTTCCTCGGGGACCCATGAGATCAAGTGTGGGGTTCCCCAGGGGTCAATTTTAGGGCCAACTCTTTTTAATCTGTACATGCTACCCCTTGGGGACGTCATCAGGAGGCACGGCATCAGCTTCCATAGTTATGCTGATGATACGCAACTGTACATTGCCGTGTCTCCTGATGACACAGAGCCAATTGATGCCCTTATTAACTGCATTTTAGACATCAAGTCATGGATGGCAGAAAATTTCCTTCAGCTCAACCAGGACAAAACAGAGGTCTTAGTCATTGGTCCTGAAGGCCAGAGAGAGAAACTTTTACCAAAACTACAAGATCTTAAACCAACACATTCTGTAAAAAATCTGGGCGTGACTTTTGACTCTGAACTGACTTTTATTCCACACATCAAAAACATAACAAAGATAGGTTTTTACCATCTTAAGAACATAGCCAGAGTCCGCCCGTTTCTCTCTCAGGCCAGCACGGAGGTGCTGATGCATGCTTTTATTTCATGTCGCTTAGTATCTCCAGCCTTCAGTTATTTCAGAATTCAGCCGCACGAGTGCTGACGAGGACCAGAGGGCGGGAGCACATTACACCAGTTTTAAAATCGCTGCATTGGCTCCCCGTGCGTTTCAGGATAGATTTTAAGGTTCTTTTATTAGTTTTTAAGTGTCTTAACGGTCTCGGGCCTTCTTATTTATCTGACCTACTCTTACCCTATCAGCCCTCACGGACCCTGAGGTCCTTCGGCACTGGCCTCTTAACCATACCAAAAGTAAGAACTAAAAAACACGGGGAGGCGGCTTTTAGTCATTATGGCCCCCGACTGTGGAATAGCCTGCCGGAGAACCTCAGGGCCGCAGAGACTGTTGATGTTTTTAAAAAGAGGCTCAAGACCCATCTTTTTAATCAGGCTTTCAACTGATTTGTTTGACTTATCTTATTCCTTTAATCAGGCTTCTTATATTTAATTTTTATTCGTATCTTATTTTAGCTGCATCATGTTTTAACGACATGTTTAATTATTATTTATATCATTTATCCATTTTATCTTATTTTATTTTACTTTATTCTATTTTATTTTATTTTTATTTTATGCCTTAGTCCCTTGGTTTTTAGCTCCAGTGTTTCCTCATGGGGGCCCCTGTTTTCTTCATGGGGGCCCTTGGTTTCTAGCGTTTCCTCATGGGGCCCCCCACACTGGGAGCTGCTTTTGGTCTACTGACGGGTGCGCTGTCGAGGGGACGGCTCTGGCCTGGATGGCTGGAGGCCTCTGCACCTTGGTGCGGGGCCTCCTGTCTGCCTGGGTCGGGGTGTCTCGGGCGGCGCTCCCTAGTCATGGGCTGGGGGCCCTCTCAGTGTGGATGGCCCCCAAACATTGCTTATTCCTTGCCTTGCCCGTATGGGTGTGTGTGCGGGTGTGTGTGTTCGTGTGTGCGTGTCTGTGAGTGTGTGTTTTTATATGTTCCGGTATGTTTTTATTGGGGCGGGAGGGCTGGGTTTTCCTCTTTGTTGTTTTTAGCCTCTGTGAGGCACTTTGTGTTGCTTTTAAGTATGAAAAGTGCCATATAAATAAAGTTTGATTTGATGATTTGATTTGAACATTTTAGATCACTGGTATACAACAATAAGCAATGCTTACCATGCGGTCCCACACACCGCACTAGGATTCTCAGACCATGTCATGGTCCACCTGATTCCTACATGCAGACAGAATTTGAAGCTCTCCAAGCCTGCTGTTAAAACATCAAAGCAGTGGACAGACGGGGCAGTGGAGACCCTGCAGGCATGCCTACAGTGCACTGACTGGGAGGTTTTAAGACTGCCACTAACAGCCTGGATGAGTACACAGACTCTGTTACAATATATGTCAGCTTCATCACTTACCAGGGTATAGTACAGAAACGACATACTCTGGTTTACAGCCAGGCTCAAAAGGCTGAGGAGGGAAAAGGAGGTAGCACTTAGGAGTGGAGACAGAGACAGCTTCAAAGCACTGAAGTACACATTCGGCAAGGCATTGAGGGAGGCCAAACAGCAGTACTCTGTAAAGTTACAACAGCAGTTTTCTCCCAATGCCTCTGTTTGGAGGGGGTTTAGGCAACTCACCAGTTTTAAGCCTAAAGTTCCCAATACCATCACCAGCAACTCTCACCTAGCCAACTGCCTAAATGACTTTTACTGCCTTTTTGACAGGAAATGGGATGGTCCCACCACCCTGTCCCGTCCTTCCACCACCTTGTCCCCAGAAATCCCCCCCCTACCTCCATCCTCTCTCTCCATACTTGAGAGAGAAGTGAACAGACTCTTCAAAAGACAGAACCCTCAGAACCCTCAGGCTCTGTCTCTCCATCCACCCTGAGGCACTGTGCCGACCAGCTATCTGTAGTGTTTACTGACATCTTTAACACCTCACTAGAGACATGTCATGTGCCAGCCTGTTTCAAGGCCTCAACCATCATCCCTGTCCCCAAAAAAGCAATCACAGGCCTTAATGACTACAGACCCATAGCCTTGACCTCTGTAGCCATGAAATTGTTTGAGCGCCTTGTGCTGTCTCCTTAAATCCATCACCGACCCCCAGCTGGATCCCCTGCATTTTGCCTACAGAGCCAACAGGTCTGTGGATGACACAGTCAATATAGTTTTACATCCACCAGCACCTGAATGCCGCGGGCGACTATGCCAGGATATTCTTTGTGGACTGCAGTTCCGCCATTAATACCATCATTCGGGCTAGGTTGCAGGATAAACTTACCCCGCTGAATGTGCCTGACTGACCTGCAGGAGGATCACCGACTTCTTGTCTGACAGGAAGCAGTATGTGAAGCTGGGCAGGCATGTCTCAGGCAACCACACGATCCGCACCGGCGTTCCCAAGGTTGTGTCCAGTCCCCTCTGCTCTTTTCCCTGTACACCAACCATTGCACCTCCAGTCACCAGTCTGTTCATCATCCACACTGCTGAGAGGGTGATTGGCTGCGGTCTGCCTTCTCTGCATAGCCTACACTCCTGCAGGACCCTGAAGAGGGCAAGAAAAATTGCAGCTGACCCCTCCCACCCTGGACACAGTCTTTTCCAGAGACTCCCCTCCAACTGAAGGCTGCGGTCCGTCAGGACCAGGACCACACGTCACAAGAACAGTTTCTTCCCCTGCACAGTCTCCTGAACACATACATACACACACACACACACACACACACACACACACACACACACACACACACACACACACACACACACACACACACCATCTATCCCGAGCCCCTTCACCATGCAAACACTTGCACTGTTGGAACATGTTTTTTTTTTTTTTTTTTTTGTTTTTTTTTTAATTGTAGCATGTCTTTTTTGCTGTTTTTATTATCTTTGATGTTATTTATTCATTATTATTTATCATGATATTTATTATAGGTTCCCAACAAAGTCAAATTCCTTGTTTTTCTAGTGGAAACTTGGCAATAATAAACCTGATTCTGATTCTGATTCTCTCTTTCTTTCTGTGTGTGTGTGTGTGTGTGTGTGTGTGTGTGTGTGTGTGAGTGTGTGTGTGTGTGAGTGCGTGTGTGTGTGTGTGGAATAGAAAGGGACAGAAATAGGCCCAGCTGCTGCAGGCCCAGAACTGCAGGAGGCTGGCCCTTCTAAACCAGGCCAGGGCTTTGGACGATCTGATTGGTCAAAATACCATGAGAGGAGAGAAAAGAAAGAGGATGTCAATTGTGAAAGTGCATGTGTGTCAGATAAAAAAAACAGGGCAACAAGGAGAAAGAAAACACATTTTGTATAAAAATACATGTAGCCGCCCTGAGCAAAAGTCAGCAGACACAGAAAAGGAAGAGTTACAAACGTATTACAGGAGAGGACCACTCATTACATCAGCTTGCACATGTGAGTGAGAGGGGATAAGAGTATCTGTGTGTGCCTGTGTGTGTGTGTGTGTGTGTGTGTGTGTGTGTGTGTGTGTGTGTGTGTGTGTGTGTGTGTGTGTGTGTGTGCGTGAGCAAATTATCTGTACATGTGATGGAAGAGTGTGCTGTTGAATGCAGTACATGGATACAGTTTAATTTAACGGTCACACTTTTAACTACAACATGCCACAAGACCAAAGATTTTTTTTATATGTATTTCCCCCACCAAAGTTCACTATTAGAAATGCAAGATTTTCATATAGAAATTGTGCAAAATTTTCAGAATTCACAAGCTTAAGAAATGTGTTGAGAAATATGTAAATAATGCATACAAAACACACAACAAAATATGCAGAATGGAAATACAAGACACATAAAAATAAATTGACAAGTATTGTGACATGCACCAAAAAGGATTATTAAAGTAAATTATTGTAGGACAACAGGAACAATATTAAAAATCCATGGAGTGGATTAAATTTTTTCCTACAAAAAATTATTCAGCTATTAAAGACAATAATTAGGTCATAGAGAAATGTAATGATTTGTTTGTTAATATTGGACATAAGTACCTGGCTTTTGAATTGTGCACTGATAACAAGCCAGATGGTCCTCTTTAGCGGAGGATGCGGCATCCGTGATTTCAAAAAGAATTTCAAATTTTGACTTGTCTGACCACAGGACAGTCTTCCACTTTGCCTAAGTCCATCTTAAAAGACCAGAGAAGGTAGCAGTGTTTCTGGATCTGATTTATATACGGTTTCCTCTTTGTATGGTAGCGTTTCAACTTGCATTTGTGTTCACAGACAATGGTTTTTTGGAGCATCCCTGGGGCCATGCAATGAAGTCCACTACACTGAAAAAAAGGTCTTTTTGGTATAGTTGGATATATTAAATTTACTGTCATAATATCTACATTGTAATCAAGATTCAGTGAGAACTAGAATGTCTTCAGTCAAATTTAAGATTTACTCCTTTTATTCATGTAAAAATGAACTGTGTGTGAAGAGCAAGTTGTATTATAGATTTAGTCATATTTAAACGTTTTATTGTCACTGTACTTAAACCCAGAAATACTAAGTAAATCTTAATGTGAAAAGATGTTTTTGAATTCACACATGCGACTTTAGATGGCACATGGTTCCAGCCATTTCATGTTTTGAGCACTGAACAATCTCGGCAACTGATACACTCCAGCTCAGTTTTCCATCTTGCAAATGACTGAAACAACAACTTGTAAAGACACTGTCAGCTCCACTGGACCTTGCACTCACATACAACAGCTGGGCTTTATATGGACCCCCACTGTCCAGACACTCACAATTTCAATCTTCTTCCCAGCAATCTTTTTCAGTTTTGAATCTCCAAAGGACTTGGATATGGTCAAATATGGCCAATACATGTGGAATTTGAAAACTATTTTGCTGTTTCTAAGATGGTTTAATGCATAGATGCAAACATAACTGTTGTGAACTGATAGTGTGTCAGTGTGATTACCATTATAAACACTTGGCTCCAGTAGTGCAAGACAAAACAGACAACAAAACGAATACAGTGATGGGGGCTTCTGTGATGTTGTCCTGCTCGCAGCTTACTGGAGAATTAGCACTTTGAGTTCCAGAAATGCAGAAATTAGCAGTGATTTTATTATTTTACATATTTTAAAGGGGTATTTTGTAGCTGCCACAAACTGTGCATGGATTTTGCTTGTCCAATATGGTGACTGAGTTGCAACAAACTCATATTACATAAATTGAGGCAAAAAATATGTGATGCATTAACAGAACCTGTGTTCCTATAGGGACTTAGGAAAACTGAAAACTTCTCATAAAAAAAACGTATAAGTTCCTAGGTTTTCAGTCTCGGCTCTCATAATATAGAGCTTTACATCTGTCAGTTTGTTTCCAGATTTTCACTGGGGTTCAATGTTTAGAAAATAACAGTTTAACTGTATCGTATTTTGTGTGATTTGTCATAAAAAAGTATGCTAAATGTATTTATAAAACAATTATACTGATTTGGTGATATTTATCAAAAGAAAATTAGCAATATCTATGTAATTATAGTGAGTAAATTGACTAAATACAACTAAGTAATTTAAAATGACAAACAGAAAATATCTACTTAATTACTTCATAACAGTAAACTGTAAGATTTACTTAATATTTTGATGAAAGCAACATTCCTATCTGAAAAAAAAATTACTTTATATTGTCATGAATGTCATGTCATGAATAAGTACATTTTACTAGATACTGGCAAGTGAGTTGTACTTGATATTACAGCAGTAAAATTTACTTAGTTTTCGTGCAAATTCTTATGAGGATAGAAGTTATTTTTTTAGTATACAGAATCATGTCTGTCTTCAATGCAGTGCAAATATGACAAAAAATTGCTTTTATACAAGTTACCTACTGCAGCTTTAAATTAAAGAACATGTTTGGGCTTCAAAATAAAGTGCATTAACATGTCAATATATCATATACACTACCAGAACATTGTGCCATGCCCAAGTGTGAACTGCACCACCAAGCCCTTATGTCCCTGTATGTCCAAACCAGCAATAAATTTCCTTTCTACAGACTGATACTTGGAGCTTGTGCAAACAACTAAGTATGAGTTATAACTAGATAAGTGCACTAAGTAGAGTGCAGATCTCTGCCAAGCATGCAAATCTGGACATGAGCAATTCCAAAACACCAGCTATGTGAACGCATCGGCTACATACAGGTGTCTCAGCAGTGTCTCATGGGCATAAACACAATCTGAAGCGCTTTACACTTCCTGCCTATCCTTTCAACATAAAATGCATAAACACATGGCAGATGCCCAATAAAAATACCCTGAACAAATATATGTATTTCCATTTCGCAACCTAGGGAGCAGCACATGCCCAGTCTGTAATCCCACAGACCACTGGACCATTTGATTATAGCCTATAACAGACATTACACATTATGATGAGGAAACCCTGTTTAATGTGAGATCATCATCTAGTGGTCAAAATAATTAAGGACTTCTTGCCTGGGCTCAGAGAAAGGTGTTCCCCACTGCATATGTGCCTGCACGCACACACACACCAGTGATTTGATTCCTGGCCCCTGCAGTCTACATGTCAAAGTATCCTTGGGCAAGATACCGAACCCCAAATTCCTCCTGATGCTGTGTCACTGGTGTGAGTGCAGGCGAATGGTTACTGCTCATAATGAGCAAGTAGCACATAGCCACCAGTGAATGAATGTGTGTGAATGGGTGATTGCTGACTGGTGTTGTAAAAGCACTTTGAGTGGTTTTTAAGACTAGAAAAGTGCTATATGAATATAGACTATTTAGCATTTACACACATATAAACTTTAGTTCACTTAAAGGGGACATGAAACACTTAAGAAAGTTTACAACAATTAATGCAAGGTTTTCCACACTAAAACACTAGCCAATGCCTAACATTGTTAGTAAGTTGTAAGAAAAGAAATTAACTCCCAAAGTGGCGCAGCCATATTGTCTTGGCATAGGCGTCACGAGGTTGGTTGGATCGAGGTCTTTCAATACTCCACTGGTGACAACAGTGACAAAATGGAACCACAAAGAAAGAAGAACTGCAAGGAAGGTCATTTTTGTATCGATCCAGGCTGTAGCAATGAATTCTACAGAGTAAAAAACCAAGTCAAAGACTGTACATTTTCATGTTTTGCCTCTGAAGTGGCAATCGGTTCTACGTCGCTGGCTAGCTGCTCTCAGACGCTAGAGTCCCCCTCTCAGTCCCCCAACTAGCGTTTGCAGCAAGCACTTTGTAAATGAGGACTACACTGACAAGGAGGCTTTTGAATCAGGTGTCCTGGTGACTCGTAAAACAAAGCCAGAAGCTGCTCCATCTGTGTTTGATTTTTCATCTTACAGTGTAGGGTCCACAGACCGCACGACACAGTCCGGCGGCAGCAAAAAGGCAGCTGTGCGCCGTAAGGCAAGAGCACAACACCGTGCCGCTGTGGCAGAGCAGAGAGAGATAGGTTACCGGGTGGAGATCGCTAGTACTATGCACAACTGATCAAACTGTAGTCATACATTTAGGTCATTAAAACGGAAACTGACTGCGGTGGCTAGAGCATGCACTGTCCTGTGTGCGTGCGGTTTGTGCGAAGATGAAACCATCTATTAGTCAGAACCATTACATCATCAGCCCCAGAGCTGCCGCATTTACGCAGCACAGCTAAGAAAAAAAAAAACTTGCTATCTACAATATGATTTGCCTTTTATTCCCCCTAACACTGTGTAATTTAATGGACCACAGATACAAGCAACACATTTTTCCACTGATGGCAGGCTTAAAAAAAATACTGTGGAATCGTTATTACATAATAACTAAAATGATAATTGCTTCCTTACGCTTACGCTCTTTTTAGCTAGTAAATTAGTTCGTTTACTAATGTGGCGCTAGCAAGGTCACGCCACAATAAACCTAACGTTACCACACAGGTAAACTTACTGGTGTGACATTAGCCAGCCGGTTCACTAGATAATTAGTGTGTGGCGTTACGCTACATGAGTTCGCTGTGGCATTACGGCGACACGAGTAAGCTAACTAGCCAGTGAACTGGTTGGCTAATGACACGTTAGCAGGTTTACAATCGTGGCACACAAGTAACTTAGCATGATTAACCTGCAATTTTGATGAGGACATTAGCCAGTGAACTATAATGCTGGCTAGGGCAGACTGTATTCTGGATATAATGATCTTTCAATCAGTCGAGCCTTTCCAGCTCAGCAACTAATGTTTTCGTTAAATTACCTGCTGTTAATGGGGCGCACCACGGTCTCGGCACGTACGTCTTTCAATAAAAACATGGCCACTTCCAACACTTCCCTCTCCCAGCAGAGCATCTGGTAGGTGCAGCATAAAGTGAGGCAGGGAAGATCCCCCAGAAGATGGCCCACGTTCGCCTCCTGACAACAAATACTCTCTGTCGGGATGCGCATTTCCCTGCAGTTGCCACACCTGCACCACGCTGTGTTGCCCACTCTCTCAGCACCTGCAGAAACCATCAGCTGCTCTTCCTCCAAAACAACTCGTTGCTGTGTTTGAGGTGTTAGTCTCCTCAGTGGCTAGAAGGCGTATGCCATCGGGTGTGATAGCATCGCTTCGAAATTCCGCTCAATTTCGTCCTCTTCCATTCTTTCTTCGTACTGCCAAACTAGCTACGTATCCAACCTGATCCAACCAACCAACCTCGTGACGTAGCTAATGACGCAAGAACAACATGGCGGCGCACTATTGCTGAAGCAGTTGATCAGCGCGAAATAAAAACTCTTCTAATTTTATGTAAAAGCACTTTCCATCTTAAAAGAATCACAGACGTATTCCCACACACTTAATTCTGTGTGAAATAAATAAGAATCGGAGTGTTTCATGTCCTCTTCAAGTATCACTGGAAAGTTTGGCTGCTCCTTTGCTGCTCAGCGCTTTGAACTATAATTCATCTAAGTTTGAAATACTCAGACAAGACATTTACAATAGAGACAGTCACTTAAGTGTTCTGCGAATGCTGTCATCATGCGAGTGTGATGCTTATGTGATGTTTGCAGTATAGACACGTGGCTGCCATGTACACTGCCCTTAGTGGAAACAAGATTCCAAACTGAAGCTGTTGTTGATCACATGCAGCCCCTACCAACTGGTTAAAGGAGTGAACTGTCAGCAGTCAATGGCAGTATACAGTAAAACCAAACAGGTATTTAAAAAATTCTGAATCAGTGCAACAACAAGAGGTCCTTGCCCATACACTCTGTTAGGCTGATGAGCAGTCAAGGAGGCAAATGAGGAGAGCGGTGAGGTTTCCATCTTAACTTTATTTTTCAATCTTACTAAGTACAACAATTCTGCCCAACAATAGCAATACCCTCTGAAACCACCATGACTGCTCATCTGATTGGCTGACACATACAGTCGTATGAAAAAGTTTGGGCACCCCTGATCATTTTCAAGATTTTCCTTTATAAAACATTGGTTGTTCGAATCAGCAATTTCAGTTAAATATACCATATAGCAGACAAACACAGTGATATTTGAGAAGTGAAATGAAGTTTATAGGATTTACAGAAAGTGTGCAATAATTACTTAAACAAAAGTAGACGGGTGCATAAATTTGGGCACCCCAACAGAAAAATTACATCAATATTTAGTAGATCCTCCTTTTGCAGAAATAACAGCCTCTAAACGCTTCCTATAGCTTCCAATGAGGGTCTGGATTCTTGTTGAAGGTATTTTTGACCATTCTTCTTTACAAAACATCTCCAGTTCAGTCAGGTTTGATGGTTTCCGAGCATGGACAGCCCGCTTTAAATCACACCACAGATTTTCAATAATATTCAGATCTGGGGACTGAGATGGCCATTCCAGAACGTTGTACTTGTTCCTCTGCATGAATGCCTTAGTGGACTTAGGGTCGTTGTCTTGTTGAAGTATCCAGCCCCGGCGCAACTTCAACTTTGTCACTGATTCTTGAACATTGTTCGCAAGAATCTGCTGATACTGACTGGAATCCATGCGACCTTCAACTTTAACAAGGTTGCCAGTTCCTGCACTGGCCACACAGCCCCACAGCATGATGGAACCACCACCAAATTTTACTGTGGGTAGCAAGTGTTTGTCTTGGAATGCTGTGTTCTTCTTCCGCCATGCATACTGCCCCTTGTTATGTCCAAATAACTCAATTTTAGTTTCATCAGTCCACAGCACCTTATTCCAAAATGAGGCTGGCTTGTCCAAATGTGCTTTAGCATACCTCAAACGACTGTTTGTGGCGTGTGTGCAGAAAAGGCTTCTGCCGCATTACTCTCCCATACAGCATCTCCTTGTGCAAAGTGCGCTGAATAGTTGAACGATGCAGTGACACCATCTGCAGCAAGATCATGTTGTAGGTCTTTGGAGCTGATCTGTGGGTTGAGTTTGACTGTTCTCACCATCCTTCGCCTCTGCTTATCTGAGACTTTTCTTGGCCTGCCACTCCGGGCCTTAACTTGAACTGTGCCTGTGGTCTTCCATTTTCTCACTATGTTCCTCACAGTGGAAACTGACAGCTGAAATCTCTGTGCCAGCTTTTTGTATCCTTCCCCTAAACCATGATGTTGCACAGTCTTTGTTTTCAGGTCATTTGACAGTTGTTTTGAGGCTCCCATGTTGTCACTCTTCAGAGAAGATGCAAAGAGGAGAACAACTTGCAACTGGCCACCTTACATACCCTTTCTCATGATTGGCTTCACCTGTGTATGTAGGTCAAGGGTCAATGAGCTTACCAAACAAATTTTGAGTTCCAATAATTAGTGCTAAAGGTATTCAAATCAATAGAACAACAAAGGTGCCCAAATTTATGCACCTGCCTACTTTTGTTTAAGTAATAATTGCACACTTTCTGTAAATCCTATAAACTTCATTTCACTTCTCACATATCACTGTGTTTTTCTGCTATATGATATATTTAACTGAAATTGCTGATTTGAACAACCAATGATTTATAAAGGAAAATCTTGAAAATGATCAGGGGTGCCCAAACTTTTTCATACCACTGTACCATTTACTGAGAGCAATACATATATCCAAACGTATTAGTGCCGTCAATCGATTAAAGTATTTAATCGCGATTAATCTCATGAATGTCACAGTTAACTCGTGATTAATCGCAAATTAATCGCACATTTTTATCTATCCTAAATGTCCCTTGAATTATCATTTTAATACTGTTATCAGCATGGAAAAGTGTTAAGGCTTGCTTTGTGCAAATGTTTTTTATTGAAAACAACGTGTAGTGTTATATTTCACACTAACATTCTCACTTTGAGCAGTCATTTACATTTGAAGCAAAATCTCACACAATTTAACACTGTCAATAAACAAATGACAAAAAAATAAATACTTGGTTACAAAAAAACCCAAACTGGTAGCCTACTTTTGTACAGCTAGCGAGCAGGCAAGACCAAACACGTGCGTGGGACGTGCCTATTGTTTTGTTTTCGGTTTATAATCGGATCCTGTAGTTTTTCTAATGTTACTAGCAGTGCCCACAGCTCATAAAAAACTACAAGTTCACTAGGTCACAAAGAGTGTTAATCTCACGATAAAAAAAATGACGCCGTTAAAATTGTTTTGCGTTAACGTGTTAATAACACGATATTTTTGACAGCACTAATAAATATACAATATTTACATAAACCCATCACCAGAAATATACCTCAGTTCCAATAAATATTCGCACACCCAAATACACTTACTAAAAACCAATAAATGGGTAAATGGGAGAAGGAGAACAGGCAGAGGTAAGTTTGAGAATGGCACCAGCTGCTTCCAATTTACCTTTACAATTGGCTGTAGTTTGAATCTTATTTAAACATTTCAATATTCTTGAGTCAAACATTATTGTGCCTTATTTCCTCTTTCATAAGGGAACGATGAGGTGGACCACCTTGTTCCATTCTCACATGGTTTATCATTACTTACTGTGACTTTGTTAGGCTGGGCCTTAATTTGGAAGTAGTTGGCCTGAATATACAGACCAGAGAAAAGAGTAAAAAAGAAAACAAGTTTATTAATAAAATGAACAACAAAACACGCACTCATAAGGAGTGGAAGAAACTAACAAAAAGCGCACTCAAATGAGTGGAACAAACAAACAAACTGATTGCGCACTCAAACGAGTGGAACAAACAATTCTCCAAGTTGGAGGTTGAGGTTGAGCAAAGGCTGGACATGGCTGGTAGGCACTCGAAAAAAGACAGAAGCACACGTGAGGGGCAAAAGGAAAAAGCCTCGTCAAAAATGCGCGCAATACTGAGACAGCAACTGACAACCGACTGGAGATACTCACTAGGCACAGGCTCTGGAAACTCATGAGACAATCCAATCCAAATCAGGACAATCCAGCGACAAACCAAGATAAGTGCCTCCTTATATACTGAGCCCTAATCAAGCTCATGCGCTCCAGGTGTGCTGCTGGAGAGGTGGAGCTAGCTGGGTGTGGGGAAACCCCCCGCTGAGACAGACAGGGGAACAGACAGACAGACAAATAACACTAGTGGAAAAGGGAAACAGAGAACACTAGGAACAGGCAGGTTAGCGGATCCTAACAGACTTTTGTTCTCATTCGACAACAACTGTGACTTGAAATTATCGAGGTACAATACTTGAGATAAAAGATACAAGATAAATAACAAGAGTAAAATGTAATTAGTTATTCCAGCTATGGTTACTAAAATACAACACTGTGTTTATTAGTGCTAAACAAATAAATTAATGTCATAAAGTTTGTTAAACAATGTTTTTAATGATAAGTATTAAATTTATCCATGTTTCACATTGTCATTTAGTTTTTATTCATTATCAGAATTTGGCATACATTGTGACATAGTACTTTCAGAGGGTATTTTTCATTTACTTACACTCTTGCTTTTGTTGTGAAAAAGGGTACAGATAACAAATATTATGTCATCAAATATTTTTAGTTTTCATAATTTCTGTCAATGAAATTAAGTCTTTGTTGATGGCCACTGTGTCAGATCTAATGTTCCCAGTGCCATAAACTTTTGCCGTGTCTTGGTTGGATGACTGGCAAGACCACACATATGAACCTGACCAATCACAGCACGTCTTATTTCAAGATCATGCACAAGTTCATATGTCGGCCACACCAAACAGGCTACCTTAATGTTATATCTGGAATTAGTAATGATAAGCATATGACAGCATAGCCAGCAACTCGCCTGGCTGACGAAGTGCTATTTCTCGCCAACATTTCTCTTTTTTTGACTTGACCATGGTACTCCCTCGAGAAAAATCAGATAGGCAGGGATACTGTTGCCACATTTCAACACTTTTCCTCCCTTCGTTCTCCCACCTTAGTGCAGCAACCTCAGTATCCCTTTTATTCTTCACCATTGTTACCTGACTGCACTCTGGAAAGCACCTGATTGGTAAATGCTCAGCAACATGTCGTGGTAGATGTCAAACTAGGCGTGTCAAGACAAAAAATTTTGGACATGCTAGTCTTTTTGTCAGGGTGTTGTGGGGTGTTGTGGGGCATCCCAGACACTGCACAACAGGTGGTTAAGCTTGGCACACTGCACAGGTATAGATGCCCAATTGACGCTCACAGTCGGCCACAACGCTGGTGATTGGTTGCCCATGACAAAATCGTCTCAAAATTGGGCTAGATTCATATGGTATGATCCCGGCATAACACTGTTACAGTCAGCATTTCTCATGGAAATGTGACAGTGCCGTTCACAGAAATACTCTGCATGTATTTTTAACATTTAAGGGAAACAATCAAATGTTGGTCACCCCATGACATCAGATGTCCCAAGCCAATCCTAAGTATCAGGGCCAATCTGGGGTAGAGCATGTAACTCATGTACTAAATTCAATACCAACCTGCAGCCCATTGTTACGTGTCTTCCTGCCTCTCTGTCTAGGTCCCCATTTCCTGTCTCTAATGCTGTTCACTCAATAAAAAAATTCCCTGAAATAGTTAAAAAAAGTATTCTGATTCCTCTGTACAGTACTTGGCTTCTTTACTGTATTCTAGTGTGTCTCTTAACTATATTTTACTATGTTTTCTTCACCTCAGCCTGCTAATATTGTAGCAGCACTGCTCTCCTATACAACAGCCGTGCTGTACAGTGGAACATTTTACTGCCTATGAGTGTGTGAATGTGAATGTATCTGTATATAAGTGCACAAGTGACTGACTTCTGACACTCAGATTGGAGTGGTAATGTTCCACAGATTCACAAATCTCCAACTGTAACTGTCTTTTGTATTAGTACAGAGCAGCGTACAAAACATTGAGTTATTAGCCCTTTATTTTTAGCTGACATGGACAGTCACTTTCAGTGGTTAAAATTATAAACGTGCAGCACTATCATTAATTTGTTGAATCTGTTTTAGTACTCTGTAGCTGTTAGATTATGTTACACATATTTAATTAACATTCGGGTTAATATAGATTGAATTAGACTCAGCAGATACTATGCACATCATGCAGGTCTTTGTCCTCCAGGAGACATTCAATTTACAGCACATAGGAGTATAGAACTTGCCATCATTAGCTAATACTAAGGTACACACACACCCTCATGCATCACTGTAGGTACCTGCTCATTATTTTGGCAGGCACAAATGGTGATAGTTTGAGTTTGAGTTGCCATGGATACTGAATGGTATCCATGGCAACAACCATCATCATGTCTCCTAGCTAAGTAGGTAGCTGTGAACACGGAAGTTGGGCACTTGTGATCAATCTTTTCTGTTTTTTGAATCTATGGTACTGATCTAGATTATTCAGTAATCAATCACAACAATCTGACCACACTCACTCAATTACAATCATACCTGAAGCTGCCATAGTTTGACCTGATGGTCACTGAGCAGCTCCACCAGATCAGTTGGGATCAAATGCCTTGCTCAAGGGCAACTCAATGGTGGCAATGAGGGAGGGGACAAGCGCTGCTCTTTCATTTTCCCTGCCCAGATTTATCCTGCCAGTGTGGGGACTGAACTGGTGGCCATCTGGTCAAAAAAACTGTCTCACTGCCAATTACACATTTGCTTGCCGTGAGGAGTACCACTCTGCCTGTGAAATGAGTTGTATAATGTTTTATACAACTGAAGAATTTTTGTGTGAGAAGTGAGATGTCATAATGATGTCATCATGGTTAACAGACAGGGCCTAAATAATCAAGTGCAGGATCCAGGGTTTTTGGAATTTTACTCATACTAGGATCTCAAGGTCAGTATATTTCCGACATTATTTTGACCATTTTCTAAAAATCTGGCTTTAGTCCCCAAACTTCATAGAACACTAAATCACTTAAGTTCTCTCTCATTTCTTTGTTTCACATAGTGCTCTTGGCACACTTGTAGTGCCAATGGCATTAACAAATTATACTGATGCATTTATATAGCAGACAAATGTAAATATTGCTGAAAATAGTGACCTTTCCAATGACAAACTGAAAACTTGCTGTTTTGCAGCCACTGTCAGGGCTCCAAAAAGCACATATACAGCTTTCCACTGCACATCTCGCAGTCAAACCATGGTAAACTCATTTTCAACCTGTGGCAAACCCTGGGTGATGCCTTTATCTGTGTGGTTGGACAATACCTGTGTGCACATAAACAGGTGGACTCTGACACAGATGCTGTGGTGGGTAGCAGTTCCTCCTGCTGTGTTTTAGGATCTTGTAGTCCTCACCGTGACAGCGATGGCTCCTGTGAAGTTCGACAGGGGCTGCTGGTGGCAGATCAGAGCTAGGCCACGCCTGGCACAGTGTGCTGCTGCTTTTCTTCTTCATCCTCACTACGGTGGGTGACAGACAGCAGACACAGTAAATCTGTCTACAAGAATGAATTTCTTCCGTAAGCAAACGTCTAAATATTCTGGCCAAATGGTTCACCCAAGGCTGCAAGTTCCCAGTTCCTCATGTGATTTCCATTCTGCAGCATTAATAGTCATGTCAATGTTGACATGAACAAAAAGAAGAGAATCAATTCGAGAGCACATTTAGTGTTGGAGAGTGTTCCCTCCAACATAGACATCTCTCCTTTCTCCTGCTGCCCTCAGTCCTTCTCAGATGCACAATGAAACGACTGGTAATCTTCCACAGTCTCTGAATTCATTCACTCTCTCACACATGCACAAACACACATACACACACACACACACACACACACACATGTGCCACACAAGTGTGGCAGTGAGTTGGTGTGTCAATTCCACTCCAGTGGCTAGTTGTTAGCCTAACCTGGTGCCTTTGCTCTCAGCGTCAGATTCATCTGGGATGAGGGGAAGGCACTGTTTGAGTCAGTCAAAAGTGGTCACTTTGTAGGGAGAGTGGTAAAAAAAACACAAGCCTAGATCTCAGTCTGAGAAAAGGCTGTGCAGTGAAGGGAAGAAAGAAGGGAAGGAGAGAGGGAGAGAGGGAGGGTGCACTAATACAAAAGAAAGCGAGAGGAAAGAGGCTGCTCAGCCAGCAGGAGGGGAGAAAACAACACAATCTCCATGGGAAAGGCAGACACACTCCTTTTCTACCTCAATCCATTATCGCTCCTCCAGGACTTTATGCACACACACCAGTTGTTGATCCTCAGGGGAAAAAAAGTGTGTGTATGTGTGTGTGTAATTTCCCAAATTGGGATCAATAAAGAAGCAGTCTAAAGTGTGTGGGAGAGAGTGTACTTTGGCTGAGCAAAGGGACAATGGAAGACATGTGAAAGAGCAAAATCCACAAAAAGCAACATTTAGTAGGAGAAAGGGTGTATTGAGAGCAGAGGAAGTGCAGCTGTGCCTGTGCTTCTCCTTTGTCCATTTGCCACGTTCCTTCTACCCGCTGTGTGCATTCACATTGTTGTGGGTGTAAATCATGCCCCACACCCACACCCACTTAACCATTCATGCATGTGTCTGTTCCAAATCTTGTTGGATGGAAGTCTATGAGGCAGCCAGCCAACCAGCACAGGGCTCTTAGGTTTACTACTTAGTTGCACACTGAAACAAACAAGCTTCAACATGTCTTTTCTTCAGTAATGGAGTTTACACACTGGAACAGCTGATAGCTCCGAGCAACATGAACGTACTCGACCGGAGATCCCTGCGGAAACAAGGAGAAGGAGGAGGAGACACAGAGCTGGGGCAAAGTGAGAAGCAAAGGCAGTACAAACCATCCATACTATCTCTTATTGTGGGGAATGTGAGATCTCCCCGTAAAAAGAAATGAAGAACTAACAGTGCAAACCAGACTGCAGGAGTGTAGTCTCATGGCTGACTTGGTTGAATGAACTCACGCAGATTTGTATGTTACGCTGGACAATTTTCAACTGCTTATAGCAGACAGAAGGCGGAAGGAGAGCGAGAAGATGAAAGGTGGGTGCATAGCAATGTTTGTAAACACACATTGAGCAATTGGGCATTAGCATTCAGCCATATCTTCCAAGGGAGTTCTCACATGTCATTGCAATAACTGGGTACACCCCCCCATCGGCCGATGCAGCATGCAAGCTCCAACACACTGTGGTCTCACAGCTGCAGATAATGCACCCTCAGGCCCTCCTTCCCTGCCTTCCACTCTCCCCATCTTCACCAAGTATGTTATGCCACATCAGAGACACAACACTGGACTTACTGTATGCACACACTAAGGATGCTTATAGTTAATCAATCCTTCCCCTGCTGAGCCAGTCTATATAGGTACATCAGGTAACTGGCAAATATCTCTTGGCATGTACCATTAAGGGAAAACTGATTCATCCACCTATACAATATAATTTCTGAAAGCATATACGTTAAGGATGTGACCTGACAGATTTTGACATGTCCCACCTGCCTCTTTACTTTGCTACCCATGCAGAATACATTGGGAATAGGGTTATGAAGTGCATGGCTAATACTTTTGGATCTGTACTTAGAAAAGACAGATTCAAACTCCTAACCATATCTATTCTGAAATGATTATTCCTTCAGGATGTGATCTAACATCATATGAGACATGCCCCACCATCCTCATGGCTATGCTTCCCATACATTATACCAGTGTAACCTCTGCAAACTAACACCCCAAGGTCAGGATAGATAACTAAAGCTTCTATACTAGCAGAGCATGACTAGCGTGCTAGCCTGGCTGCTGGCTGACCAACATAAAAATATCAACAATAAAGATAGCTGGGCTAAAAGAAAAAAATGAGAGCCAAAATGCATTTAATATAGAAAGGACAGGACTGTGTTAGTCTATTATCAGGTGGAAACAATTTTGACCAACCTGTTGGCTCTGCAGATAAGACTACAGACTAAATTCCCCTCCCCCCACCTCACTAGCCACCCCCCAGTCCCCCAAGTCTCTCCATAACAACAGATCAGGTAAGGAAGGAACTCAAGAAGATAAAGATGAGGAAGGCTACAGGCCCGGGTGGCATCAGCTCCAGACTGCTCAGGGATTGTGCAGATCAGCTCTGCAGGGTTATTCAGCACATCTTCAACATAAGCCTTAGTCTAGAGAGAGTTCCAGCCCTGTGGAAAACTTCCTGTGTGGTTCCAGTCCCAAAGACTGTGCATCCCAGAGAGTCCAACCACTTCAGGCAGGTAGCCCTAACTTCCCTCTGATGAAGACGATGGAGAGGATCACATTGAACCACCTCCATCACCTGGTAAACAGCAAGCTGGACACCCTACAGTTTGCATATTGACCAGGCATTGGTCATATTGGAGGATGCAGTAATATACCTGCATATATATCTGCTGATATATATCCCTTTCTCACCTGAAGAATACCAGCAGCATGGTGAGGGTCATATTTTTTGACTTCTCCAGTGCACAACACAATAGCACAGTGCAGCCCACACAAAGAAGGTGAAGAAAGTAACCGGATTTTGAGTTTCATTTCGAAAGACCTGCGTCTGTACTACATTTTGAATGAAAATGCCTTTCCCCATTACTAACATTGCAGCAGAGAGGCTATTCTCCATCACTGGGTGGCTGTGGCTCAGGAGGTAGAGTAGGTTGTCCAATGGTCACAGGATTGGTGGTTCAAATCCCACCTCCTCCACATGTCACGTGTCAAACTATCCTTGGGCAAGAGATAGAACCCAAAATTACCTCTGATGGTCAGCACCTTGCGTGGTACCTCGTCATCATCAGTGTATGAGTGTATGGGTGAATAATAAGCGCTTGTGACTCTGGCGAGGGCAGGAAAGCAGTCTATCTTCGTTGATTTTCCAGTATGCCATTGCATTCCCAAAAGTTCTCCAGCTCCATTATCTCCAGCAGAGATAATGCTCAAAGCATATCAAAAGCCAGGATAGGTGCAGAATTACAATGAAGAAATGGGTGGCTCTTAGGGGTAGATATTCATTTCTTACCATGCAGCACTGTCACCATGGGCTTGCTGTGGGGTTGCAGAATGGAGCATGAAATAGGTGTTGTTCCATCTGGTGCTGACATCTTGTTACATGTTGGACTGCCCAAGATCTGTGTAATTGCACTGTGTAACCCGAAATATGCTTGGGGAAAGTGCTTCAAGTGACCCACGATGCTTCTGTCTGTAGCTACAATGTCATTTATGCTGTGTTGGGACAGCACTGCATTATGGATGGCTACCTGAAGAGTGTGGGCCATACATCCTAAACTTTGTAATTCTGCACGATTTACAGAGTTGGATGCCTGCATCAATCCAATGAGCTGTCAAACTTAGCATTGACATGGGGTTGACGTTTGAGTTATCATACTAATATCACGTGTGAAACTAATAAAAGACATTCTTTCAGGAGGCTAATTATATGGGAATGCACTCCCTGGTCCAGTTCAGGTTGGGTAACATCTGTAAAATACATGCCACCTGGGAGAGCGTAGCAGAGGTCAAAATGAGTGAGCAGTCAGTGGAATATGGTGTCTTCAACCAGACTGAATGGCTGGTTGTCCACACATATGCATTCCGTGGCTTTTCTCATCATTGCCTTGGCCTCCTGACTATCACGGTCATACAGTCAAGTGCTCTCCAAAGTGGTTTGTGTTACCTGATGTTTGGATGCTGCCTTGTCTGCCTTTTTTTTTCACTCTCTGCTGTCATCTTAATAAACTCAGCATGCTCCACTGGGTAATGCATCTTCAAGTGCCCTATTAAATTTGTAGTGGTGAGACTTTTTAATTTCCTTCTTAAATTAGGTAATTTATCTGGGCAATAAATTGCAAATGGCACATTCATCTCACACACTGGTTTGTGTTGTTTTGTTTTAGCAGTGTGTCATGTGGCGGAGCAATCACATGTGCATCTCCTGGCCAGTGAAAGAGGTGTGAGGCAGGAGTACACTGCACACACACACATACACACACACACACACACACACACACACACACACACACACACACACACACACACACACACACACACACACACAGTAGTTCCTCTCAGCTACATGAAAGTGTTTAGCCACAGGTTTGTACACAGTGTTGTCAAATTGTCAACCTTCTCAGTAGATTTAGCAAATTTAAACTGAGCTGATGATCCAGTGCTATACTCCAATAATCCAGTCTGTTCTCTGTTCATCCATCATAGTATCATTTGGATTGGCTGCTAAAAAGAAGAGGAACAGACTACAACTGAAAGTTAAAACTGCAGAGAAAATCCTTGGTGCCAATCTGCCTTCCATTCAAGACTGTAACGAAGATACCAGGATCCAAGTGTGGCGCTGACTGAACAGAGAAGCACGTTAGTCTCACTGCTAATCTGGTCCAGAGGGGACAAGGCAAAAATCGCAATCAGGGTTACAGGACAGAGGTCTTTACCAGGGAATAGAAGAGCAGGCGCAGTCAAAGGCAGGCTGGGTCAGTAACAGGGAATCTGTCCGAGAGTTATCACTGGAAAGTCTTACTTAAGGGCTAAGTACAATCTGGTTCCATCATCATCGAAGGGACAATCCCCTTTATTTGTCACACAATTACATACATGCAACACACGCCATGCAATTTGGTGAAATTTGTCCTCCGCCTTTAACCCATCCTGGTCGCCTTCCTCCACAGCAGACCAGGAGCGGTGGGCTGCCATCCGACCGGTGCCCGGGGACCCAATCTCATTTGTCACCATTGGTCAGGTGGAGATCTTCTTACTTGTTTTTAGTGGGGGTATTTTTTTTTTTTTTTTTTAATGGAGGATACCCCAGGTGAGCACGGGGAGAACATGTAAACTCCACATAGAAAGGCCCTTTTTCTTGAGCAGCAGACAGTGAAGGCATGGTGGAGGACATGCCACCAGCGCCCACAGCGGGATTCGAACTGGGACCTTCAAGCTGTGAGGCGACAGCGTTACCACTTGTGCCACTGTGCCACATAAACCTGGGCACCAACTTTCTGGACTCCGTCCTAAGAGGAAGGTTCCTTGTAGATAACCAAACCTTCTGGCCCTTGTGGTATTCTGGAGCCTGAGACCGATGACGTTTGGTGGTGGTGTAGCAACCCAAAGCACGGAGGAGAGAGGGTCAAGCTTGGGACTAAGTGCGGGGACAGTGGTGAATGAACCTCTCAATAGAAGGACAGGAGACCTCTCTCTCCAGTGCAGGGAAAAGCGGGGGCTGGAGGCTGTATGCACACTGGAAGGGTGATAGGTCTGTGGCAGAGCTGGTGAGTGAGCTGTAAGCATATTCTACCCAGAGGATTTGCTGTGACCAGGAAGAAGGGTTCTGGAATACCATATAGCACAGTGCCGCCTCCATCTCTTGGTTTATCCATTCTGCTTGGCTATTGGACTGAGGATGGAATCCGGATGATAAGTTGATCATGGCCCCCAGCAGGCTGCAGAACTCCCTCCAGAACACTGATGTGAACTGGGCCCCCCATCTGATACCATGTCAGCAGGGAGCCCATGTAGTTGGAAGACATGTTGCAGTACCAGTTCAGCTGTCTCTTTAGCACAGGGTAGCTTGGGGAGAGGCAAACTAACGCCATCTTGACCACTAATAGCTTGCAGTTACCAATGTCGTATCTCGTTCAGTGGGGGACAGACGTCAAAAGACGTAGGCGCAAGGGTGAAGCTTCTGGTTGGAGACTGACCATTGAGACAGTACGGCCCCCACTCCTACATTCGATGCATCCACCTCCACAAGGAACTGGCACTCAGGGTCGGGTATGTGGAGGATGGGTGCTGAGGTGAAGCATGCCTTGAGAGTCTGGAAGGCCTTGTCTGCCATCTGTGTCCACTGGAAAACCACCATGGAGGATGTGAGACTCATATGGGGAGCAGCTATAGAGCTGTAGCCTCGTATGAAGCGCCTGTAAAAATTGGCGAACCCCAGCAACCTTTGTAGCTGCTTGCGAGTCTCGGGAACAGGCCAGGAGGTGACGACAGAGACCCTAGCTGTGTCCATCTGAATACTGTCTTTGGTGATGATGGAAGGAGACTGAATGGGTGTGGAACTCACATTTCTCAGCCTTGACAAATAGTGTGTTTTCCGGAAGGTGGTTTAGAATGGTCTGAATGTGATGAATGTGTTCCTCCTGTGATCGTGAAAAGATGAGTATGTCATCAAGGTAGACAAACACAAAGCAGTTTAACATGTCTCTGAGGATGTCATTAATCAGAGCCTGAAACACAGCTGGAGCATTAGTAAGTCCAAAGGGCATCACTAGGTATTCATAGTGTCTGGTTGGGGTGTTAAAGGCTGTTGTCTCCCTCCCAAATGCGAACCAGTTGGTAGGCGTTCTAGTTTAGATCTAGTTTAGTGAAGATGGTGGCACCTTGGAGTAGTTCAAAGGCGGATGAGATGAGGTGGAGTGGCTAACGATTTTTTATGGTGATGTCATTCAGGCCCCTTTAATCGATGCATGGTCTCAGTGAACCATCCCTCTTTTCTGCAAAGAAGAAGCCTGCCCCCACTGGTGGACTATGGCCGTATTATGCCTGCCGCCAATGAATCATTTATGTAGCTTTCCATGGCAACTCTCTCAGGTGCGGACAGAGAATACAGACATCCCCTGGGTGGAGACGAGTTGGGCTGAGGCTCAATGGCACAGTCATATGGTCGATGAGGGGGCAGAGAGATAGCTTTCGCCTTGCTGAAGACTTTGTGAGACTCGGGAGGCACAGATGAGAGGTCGGGGGTGGAGCTCGAGATAGAAGAGCGCTGAGGACTAGCGGCCTGTCAAACCAAGTAAACCTGATGACAGGATGCACTCCTTCCCTGGATGGCTCCTGTTGACCAGTCTATGTGGGGGTTATAATGCTGAAGCCAAGGGAAGCCCAAGATAAGGGGAATGAATGCTGACCCAAGGATGTTGAATTGAACTGTCTGAACATGAAGTGGGGTGGTCTGATGAGTGACTGTGCCTGGCAGATGGCCGTTGAGATCACTGGTGGGGACGGGCTGAGAAAGCGGGATCCACTCAATCTCCAACTGTTGGGCAAGTTCATCATCCATAATACTTCCACAGCGTAATGCATGCACCTGATGACGATCAGCTGATTAGAAATGCAATATAACATACCTGGGTGGAATGTGCTACTGTTTTGCATCCAGATTGTTTGCCCGAGACCCCAACACTTCTATCTCCTAGCCTGCGAACATAATCCTGTGTGCATCTTTGAAACATGAGTGTGGATTCCCTTCCTCCTGCCTTTGATGATGGGCTGTGTATCCAACATCTGAATGCGGTTTGAAGTAGCTGTAAGTGCGGCACTACCGCGAGTATTGTTTCGGTTGCAAGCAGCGATAACATGGGCACTACGCCGTTAACCACAAGTAGCTAAAATGTAACTATGTAAATACTTACTTTGCAAGATATTGATTTATTCTTGGCAAATTATTTTATGTTAATGCTGCCATGGTAGTTAATGATGTATTGTGGTGTTTGACCAATTAATTAATTATTGAGGTAAATTGTGAATGAGATGTGATTAACTGCAGGTTAAGTGCTGGATTATGTATATGTACAGTATATTATTTCTGATGGACAGTTTTGGTTCTTTTGTTTGTTACAGCACACGCAAACTAATTTCCTTTAAACTGAACCTTAAAGAAAAGAAACATGAACTCCATTCGTTCTGCAGAGTCCCTCTCAACCTTCAGAAAAAGACTAAAGACCAAGCTCTCTACTGAACACCTTAAAAAAAAGAACCCTCTCTATTCACTCTATGCATTTTTTTGTAGTGTATTTTTTTATTGCTAAATGTCTGCTAAACAGCTTGTAAGTTCAAGACTATTTTGATTGCCTATAACAGCCTGAGGACTGATTTCTCTGTAAAGGACTCAGGATGGATGTTTAACATTTGCTAACTAGCTTGCTTGCTAATGTGGACAAATTACTTGCTAAATAGAGTAGCATAAATACTGTCTTGAACAGGTAATGTCAGCTAATTCATTCATTAGTCCCAGGCCTGATCTGCTCTTACTTTATCAGCTAACGTAATGAAGGAACCAAAGCCGTACCCATGCAGCATAGCTAAGTTACAGCTAAGTGGCTAACTTTAGCTTGCTTGCTCACCAACATTAGCTAGATATGATAGCTTGGAAACTTACTTCAGCAGATAATGTGATCCATGACACTAACTTATGTATTATGACACGTTGATTTGTAAAAAGTTCACGCGACAGTGATATTATATCATGAAAGTAAGGCATTTAAGTATAAGTATGCAATGGTGATTTCCTCACCTCAAACAATTTATTGAAACAAAAGCCAACAACAGTGGTGGGTATACTACAACAATAAATGTCAATGTCTCAATAACTTGTCATGTGCCCTTGAGCATCAATTACAGCTTGACAACAACGCCTCATGCTGGTCACAAGTCAACTTATTGTCTGCTGAGGCATGGCATCACACTCATCTTGAAGGGCGGCCCTCAGGTCCTCAGGTTGAGGTTCCGGGGTACAGTGCAAGAGAATGTGCAAGATGGCGCTGTGTTAGGTGGCAGCCTGTTGCAGTAGCTCCGTCGTTTTCGTTCGTTGTTAATTTTAGTGTGTTTTTTCCATTTCTTTTAGTTCTCTTTCTTAACTCCTTTTTCGGTAACTGTGTCGTGATGTTCGCGTGCACTTTTACAACTTTTTTGGTGGCCTTTCTGTTACTTTTCGCACTCTTTGTAAGGGAGGGCCATAGAGACGGGAGTGGGGGCATTGTCTACACACGTGAGCAGCTGATCGCACTGTGTAAACTCACGCTGCTGCCCGGAGAGAAAATTGCAGTCCTGCATGAGCAGAAGAGGCGACGTCAGGGCTGCAGAGCCGGAGCCAAACGGAGGGTGAAGGCACGGAGATACAGACCATCTGTTCCAGTGATCATCACTGGGAATGTGAGGTCCTTGGCAATTAAGACGGAAGAGCTCGTCACGCTGGTCAGGACTCAGTGGGAACACCGACAGTGCAGCCTAATGACTTTCAGTTGTGGTTGCATCCAGACGTCCCCAACCGGAGTGTGGAGGTACCCGGTTTCAGCTGTTTGTGGGTGGACAGAGACGTGGCTCAGAGCGGTAAGAGGAAGGGAGGAGGGATTGCGCTGTTTGTGAATGAGAAGTGGTGTAATCCCGGACATGTTACCGTTAAGGAACGTTTCTGTAGCGCAGACATTGAGCTGCTAGCTGTGGGGACGCGGCCTTATTATTTGCCTCGGGAGCTCACGTCCGCCATCATGATCACTGTTTTCACAAACCCCAATATTTTAAATATTATCAGCACTACTGCAATATTGCACATACAGTCCACGGTTTACATTTATTTATCATCCAAAACTGTACAAATATTTTGCTATATTTTACTGTTTTTTGCTTGTAAGTAATATCTATATATTTAGTTATATTGTATTTTTTATTATATTATTATAACATTATACAATATGTATTATACATTATAATACATATTATATAAAGATATATTTAGTTTTACTTTATTATATTTTATTTTTATCCCTGCTTACATTTTTTGTCACTTGTTACTTGTTATGTTCCAAATACTGTGTATACATTCTATGTTTGCCTGTACGTTAATGCTATTGCAACAAAATAACTTCCCAAATTGGGATCAATAAAAAAGCAGTCTAAGTCTGCAGAGTTACGAGCCTCTACACAGCGACTCACTTGCCGAAGAAATTCAATCTGCTTTGCTGAAAAAATTCAGTCTGCCAATCTGCCAAAGACAATGATGGTGCACTTCTACACAGCCATCATTGAGTCCATGCTCACCTCCTCCATCACCATCTGGTACGCTGCTGCCACCGCCAAGGACAAGGGCAGACTGCAGCGTGTCATTAGGTCTGCAGCGAAAGTGACTGACTGCAATCTCCCATCTCTTCAGGACCTGTACGCCTCCAGGACCCTGGAGGCATGCAGGAAAGATTGTGGCTGATCCCTCCCACCCCGGAAACAAACTATTTGAGACACTCCCCTCTGGCAGGAGGCTGCGGTCCATCAGGACCAAAACCTCACGCCATAAGAACAATTTTTTCTCGTCTGCTGTCAGCCTTATCAACAAGGCCTGGAACCCCCCCGACACTCTTTGCACTTCACCTCTGCCTCATCTTGTCACATTGACATCGCCATAACTCCATGCATTACATTAATGCTGAGCTTGGACTTCTTTCTGAAAAAACAGACTGTTTTTCCAGAAAAAAAATGGGATTCAGGTCTGGAGAAAGTGCAGACCACTCCATTTGAGGTAACCCAATCTCCAGCAGCCGCTCCCTGATGATGCGACCTTGATGAGCTGGAGCATTGTCGTCCATGAAGATGAACTTTGATGTAGGGGAATCAGGTCATTAATGAGAGAGAGATGCTTCAGGGGTTGACCCTTCAGTGTTGGTAACAGACGAGGAGCGACTTTTTCAGCGGCTATTTGACCCAGGCAGATGGGTTGAGGCTGGGTGCAGGACTTCGGTCCAAAGAGGTTGACAACCGGATGGAAGAACTTCTCCGTTAATAATAAAGTTGAGAATACTTTTGGTGGCCGGTCAAATATCTACAAAAATCTTATATGTGATTCGGCTTTAATGGTTAAAGAAAAGAGGAGTTCGGCTTTAACTCTTAAAAAGTTATGCGGTTTAACGTGGCAAACAAAAGTAGATTACAATAATGTGCCAATAAAGAAAAACTAAAATGCCAAAGAAGTGCCGTGAGTAAAGAACAAGAGAAGAGTGAGTCTAGAACAAAGAAGAAGTAACAAAGAAAGTAGTCTAACAAAGAAGTGAAAAAGAAGTGGGCGCTTGCCGCTCGCTGCAGGGAGTACATTCTCCGGCGCTCTGGGGCGTGTCTGTGACAACCAACCCTTCGCTTGCATTAGAATAATTTACAGGTGAGCGCTGTTATTTCGTCCTAAAATTAAAAAAAAAAAAACAACAACCATGAACTAACGATTGTGTGCGATGGACTCATCTGCTTCTCACTATGGTCAATCACAGATTTTAAATGATCAACTTTCAATCACACATCAACATTGTTCACAACATGTATGTTGACACCAATATACATGCATCAGACACATTTCGTTGATTAATGGCAATATTCTTCAATACTAATACCAACTTATATGATGACTAATACTATAACTGCTTATGGAACAAAGGAACAGGGAAAGACAGATTATATTTGGTAATTTAAGCACTACTAATTACAACTGTCTCATGTTGCATATGTGAAACCTAACCACTTCTAGTCTCTAGATAGCAGTATGGTTCCATGGTAGAAACCCGGACCAAAATGCTTGTGAGAGTTAAGATTAATTCAGCATATAAGGAACTAAAATATCTCATCAGACAGGGGAAGTGGAATTAGAAAGTTGAGTGCAAACAACAGCAGTGTGATACAGAGGTTTGTGGTATGGCATGAAGCCAATCACACGCTACAGCCCTACCAGTGCTAGCTTACAGGTAGGGACTTTCAGTGCTGATGAGGTTAACCACTTTTTGCTAGGTTCGAGGAGCATGATTTTTCTGCTGAGCTCAAATCAGTTGGCTCCACTCTCTCTCTAATGGAGTCTAATGGTGACCCCGGCGCCCCAGTAATGGTCACCTGATGAGGTCTGCTCCCAGATGCTCCCACCATAAATGTTTGGGTAATTAAAAGATCTCAGGCATATAGCTCTAACCTGTCAGTTCATGACATGCTTTGAAAGATTTCTCTTTGGGCATTTTAGTAGGCAGGTTCCTGCAAACCAAAATCTACTTCAGTTTGCATATAGGAATTGTGTTAGAATGGATGACACTACTCTTCATGTGCCCCACAGTCTTCTGTCTGGCATCTGCCAGAATCTTGCTTTTTGATTGCTCTAACACAATTCTTTTATACAATTTAGCCACACATTTTAGAATATAAACATCAATTTTAATATCAGCAACACCACTGTTGCAAGAGTTATGGACTACCTCACATACGGACCCAAATCATACCTTGGGATTTGAAAATACACAAAAATTTCCTATCGCTCTTATCACTATCCACATACCCCTTATATGCAGACAAGGGTACATACAGTGAATCCTAAAATCCCCACGAGGCAAGTGCTTTTTTTAACATATCAGAAACAAGGACTCGAGTATCAGATGCCTGGTTGAAAGTGAAATGCTGTGAGCATCCCTGCATTATATACAGTTGCAATCAAAATTATTCAACCCCCATTGCATATTAGGCTTTTTGGTAAAATGTACAATTTTTCAGCTGTTTGCAATAAACAAAGTAGACAAGAACAGTTGAAATAGTTTAATAAAGCTAATATTACCATAGTTTTTATCCAAACATGCAACTTTTAATCATTCAACCCCCTGTCTCAAGCACACTTAGTGCAACTAATCAAGGGTTTCATTAGTTCAGGTGTGCTTGAGATAGAACACATAAATACCTGGACTGGCTCGGAGTTTGTTGAGATTGACGTTTGACTGAATGTTAGAACTATGGCTAAGTCAAAACAATTGTCCAAAAAGTTCAGAGATCATTGCCTTGCACAAACAAAGAAAAGGATACAAAAAGATAGCAATAGCCTGAATGTTCCTGGAGATACAGTTGGAAGCATAGTTCACAAGTTCAAAGTTAAAGGAACAGTGGCTACACTACGTGGGCGTGGCAGAAAGAGGAAACTATCAGCAGCTGCCACCAGATTCCTGATGAAGCAAGTGGTCAAAAACCCTTGAGTGACTGCGAAACACCTGCAGCAAGACTTGCTGGCAGCAGGCACTGAGGTTTCAGTTTGCACAGTAGGGCGCATACTAAACACTGAAGGGCTCCATGCCTGGACTCCAAGATGTACGCTACTGACCCAAAAGCACAAGAAAAGTCGGCTTCAATATGCTCAACACCATAGAAATAAGCCACAGATGTTTTGGAAATTCTATTCCGTGGAGCGATGAATAAAAACTGGAACTTTTCTGGCCAATGGAACAGCAGTATGTCTGGAGGAAGAAGAATGAAGCATATGCTGAAAAGAACACCCTGCCTACAGTGAAGCATGGCGGTGGCTCAGTGATGCTCTGGGGCTGCTTTGCTGCCTCTGGTACTGGAAACCTGCAGCGTGTGGAGGGCATAATGGATTCAGTCAAGTATCAAGAAATCTTAGGAAAAAACGTTATGCCATCTGTGAGCAAGCTGAAGCTCGGTGAGCAGGTCATAATAGCAAAAGGGTGCTCTACTAAGTATTGAAGATGCTTGTCATGAAGGGGTTGAATAATTTTGAGATTGCAGTAGTCATTAAACGTAGCAGTTTGTGTTGAATTTGGATCAAAACCTTTGTAATAGTAGCTTCATTGAACTACTTAAATAATTCTTGTGTAATTTGTTTATTGCAAACAGCTGAGAAATTGTATTTTTTGCCAATAAGCCTAATATGCAATGGGGGTTGAATAATTTTAATTGCAACTGTAAAGACAAACAAAGGTATGTAAATTCTGCTCCGTCTTCTTCTTTTACCCATTAAATAAAGGTTAAGAATTATGTGAAAATATTTAGAAGGAAGGACAGCAGGAGAGAAGGGTAAAATACTGGAAAATCCCAGGAAAAAGAGGAGGGTTGACAGGCTTTATCCTAGTGTGTGAGGATTGGAGGTGAGGTATATGATACTAATACAGGCACACCACAGAGGTGCTGTCTTATTCCCCATTTTTACCCATTTGATATATCTCCAAATGTCAGGCTGCACTGGCTTTTTCCAATGATTCTGCACTTGTTGGCTCTATCTTCAAAGACAACCACCTAGCTTTCCAACATGGGGTTGATCGATTTGTCAAATGGTGTGATGACAAACAATTTATTTTTAAGATTAGATCAAGGAGCTTATCATTGATTTTAGAAAGAAAAAGGTTGTCATCTGTCAGAGGAGATGAATGTCATCCATGCTTACAGTTAGTAAAACTATGTTCACTTCAGCTGTGGGGATCTGCAGTCTCCCTTCCTTTTTCCCATCTGTGCTCCGGTGTTTCCCCTTCCTGGTGTCTCTTGTTTGTCTCTCCCCTGTCTGTCTCATCTGTGTCTGGGTAGCTGTGGCTCAGGAGGTAGAGCGGTTGTCTGCCAATCAAGAGGCTGGTGGTTCAGTCCTTGGCCTCGGCAGTCCACATGCTGAAGTATCCTTTGGGAAGATACTGAACCCCAAAACTGCCCCAGATGCGGTGTGTGAATTCACATGTATGTCGCTTTGGATAAAAGCATCTGCCAAATAAATAATTGTAATTATGTCTATGTCCCCTGCCCAGGTTGGGACTGGCCTCCTGATCTCACTTGCACGTAATCACCAATCAAGACCCACCTGTGCTCTCTGTATATAAGCACGCAGATTACTACCAGTATTCGTTGTATCATGGTAACGACCTACCTCAAGTTCATGTTGACTACCCAGTCAGTTTTTGCCTTGTCTACTTTCTGTATCCCTAATCAGTTGTGTTTTCCCTGTTATGCTCAGGTGCCTAACCCACACCTACTTTGTTTGTACCCTATATATATATAAAGTTAAAAAAAAAAAAGAAAAAAAAAAGTGTGTAGTAATATGTACAGGTATGTTGAAAGTATGTTAAAAATAAACAGCAGAGTATTGTGATATATACAGTATGTGACATAAAAGTTAAAAATATAGCAGCATAAATATATACCAAGGTTAATTTAAAGTGCAGTTGTGTAGAGTGACCTGAGGTGGTAACAATGGTGCAAAAATACTCATTTAGAGTTCAGCAGTCTGAAGGCCTGGGGGAAAAAGCTGTTGCAGAACTTGGAAGTCCTGCACCGAATGCTGCAGAACCTCTTTCCAGAGGCCAACAGGGAGAACAGACCATGGTGGGGATGTGAGGAGTTCCTGATGATGTTCCTGGCACAGGACATGCAGTGTTTAGGTGCAATGTCCTGAATGGAGGGTAGAGAAGTCCCAATGATTTTCTCTGCTGTCCTCACCACTCTCCTCACATTCTTACAGTCGGCGGCACTGCAGCCTCCACACCACACAGAGATGCAGTTGGTCAACATGCTCTCGATGGTGCTTCTGTAGAGTGAAGTGAGGATGCGCAGGGGCAGGTGGGCTCTCATCCTCCTGCGCAGACAGTGCAGGCGTTGCTGTGCCCTTTTCACCAGTGATGCAGTGTTCACAGACCAGGTGAGGTCGTCCGTGATGTGCATCCGCAGGAACTTGGTGCTGCTGACTACCTCCACAGCCGTGTTGTTGAGGAGAAGTGAAGCGTGACTGGGCTGATGCTTCCTGAAGTCAACAATGAGTTCTTTTGTTTTATCTACGTTCAGGATCAGGTTATTGTCTTTGCACCAGCCCACCAGATGCTCCACCTCAGAACAACAGCCTGTGCTGTTAGTTGAGTCTGCTGCACCATGGGCCTCCGGGTCTTGCCGGCGTAATGCTCCGGGGCTTCATAAACACTCCAGAGTAGTTGTATCTACGAAGCCAAAGTCACTGGATGATTATAGTTCCAACAAGAACTGGCGATCATATACTATTTTGCTTGGATTACTGACTGATTTTGCCATCCTAGGTGGCATATTTTGATCGTAACTATTGTAACTTTGTAAACACTCCAGAGTAGTTGTGTCTACGAAGCCAAAGTCACTGGATGATTGTAGTTCCAACAAGAGCTGGCGATCATATACTATTTTGTTTGGATTACTGACTGATTTTGCCATCCTAGGTGGCATATTTTGATCGTAACTATCATAACTTTGTAAACACTCCAGAGTAGTTGTGTCTACAAAGCCGAAGACACTGGATAATCATAGTTCCAACAAGAGCTAGCGATCATATACTATTTTGCTTGCATTACTGACTGATTTTGCCATCCCAGGCGGCATATTTTGATCGTACCTATCGTAACCGTCAGCTGCTTGTGCAGCCACAACAAAACAGGGCACCGCTATTTTGATCCTTGATCCACAGATCACCCAGCAATCAATCAGTTCCACCATCAGTCAGGACTTCTCTCAATCCTTCACAAAGGAGCTGGATGCAAAGAGAAGCTTTAGGAGAAGGATTAAGTGACACAACCCCATCCTATGCCTTTGATGTCATCATAAGTCCAGTGTTAAGATCGACAACAAAACTTAACAAATAAATAATTAGAAAGTATACAAAATAATCAGAATCACAATCAGAAAAAGCTTTATTGCCATGTACGATTTTACACATACAAGGAATTTGTTTTGGTGAAGTTGGTGCATGACAAATCTTCTAGAATAGAATTCCGGGCCTTGTTAATAAGGCTGACAGCAGACGGGAAAAAAACTGTTCTTGTGGCGTGAGGTTTTGGTCCTGATGGACCGCAGCCTCCTGCCAGAGGGGAGTGTCTCGAAGAGTTTGTGTCCGGGGTGGGAGGGATCAACCACAATCTTTCCTGCACGCCTCAGGGTCCTGGAGGTTTACAGGTCCTGAAGAGATGGGAGGTTGCAGTCATTTACCCTCTCTGCAGACCAAATGACACGCTGCCCTTGTCCTTGACGGTGACAGCAGCGTACCAGATGGTGATGGAGGAGGTGAGGATGGACTCAGTTATGGCTATGTAGAAGTGCACCATCATTGTCTTTGGCAGACTGAATTTCTTCAGCTGCCGTAGGAAGTACATCCTCTGCTGTGCTTTCTCGATGAGGGAGTTGATGTTCGGCTCCCACTTGAGGTCCTGGGAGATGATAGTTCCAAGGAAGCGGAAAGACTCCACAGTGTCAATAGTGGAGTCACAGAGGGTGATGGGGGCAGGTGAGGCTGAGTTCTTCCTGTAGTCCACAAGCATCTCCACTGTCTTTAGAGCGTTGTGCTCTAGGTTGTTCTGGTTGCACCAGTTTCACCAGATGGTCAACCTCCCACCTGTAGGCGGACTCGTTACCATCAGAGATGAGTCCGATGAGGGTGGTGTCATCCACAAACTTCAGGAGCTTGACGGACTGGTGACTGGAGGTGCAGCTGTTCGTATACAGGGAGAAGAGCAGAGGAGAAAGAACGCAGCCCTCCACCGGATCCGGTGCTGATGGTCTTAGCGTCGGAGACGTGTTTCCCCAGCTTCACGCACTGTTTCCTGTCAGACAGGAAGTCTGTAATCCACTTGCAGGTGGAGCCAGGCACGCTCAGCTAGGAGAGCTTCTCCTGAAGCAGAGTTGGGATGATGGTGTTAAAAGCAGAGCTGAAATCCACAAACAGGATCCTGGCGTAGGTTCCTGCGGAGTCCAGGTGCTGGAGGATGAAGTGGAGGGCCAAGTTGACTGCATCGTCTACAGACCTGTTAGCTCTGTAGGCAAACTGCAGGGGGTCCAGGAGAGGGTCGGTGATGTCCTTGAGGTGTGAGAGCACAAGGCGCTAAAAGGACTTCATGACCAAAAAGGTCAGGGCGACGGGTCTGAAGTCGTTAAGTCCTGTGGTCCTTGGCTTCTTGGGGGCAGGAATGATGGTTGAAGATGTGAAGTAGGCTGGCACGTGACATGTCTCCAGTGAGGTGTTAAAAATGTCTGTGAACATTGGAAACAGCTGATCAGCGCAGTGCTTCGAGGCGAATGGGGAGACAGAATCCAGTCCAGCTGCTTTCTGGGGGTTCTGTCTCCTGAGGAGTTTGTTGACGTCCATCTCATGGATGGAAAGAGTCGTTACTGAGGTGTGTGTGTGTGTGTGGGGGGGGACCTTTAAGGTGGGCATTGGTGGAGGTGACTGGGGCTGGAGCTGTTGGGAGGTGTCGTGGGGGGTGGTTGCTGGTCTGTCCCTTCGTCTTTCAAAGTGGCAGTAGAACTTGTTCAGGTCGTTGGCTAGGCGTCAGTCATTGATAGAGTGGGGTGGCTTTAGGCTTGTGGTTGGTGATCTGCCTGAGCCCTTTCCAGACGCAGAGTTGTTAGCTGAGAACTGGCGTTGGAGCTTCTCAGAGTACAGTCGTTTAGCCTCTTTCACTGCGTTGCTAAACTTGTACTTCTGAATCTGTCCCCACTCCTGAAAGCCTCTTCCTTTGCCAACCTTAGCTGCCTGAGTTTGGCTGTGAACCAGGGTTTGTCATTGTTGTAACTCACCCTGGTGCGTGATGGAACACAGCAATCCTCACAGAAGCTGATATAGGATGTCACAGCCTCTGTGTACTCATCCAGACTGTTGGTAGCAGTCCTGAACACATCCCAGTCAGCAGAGTCCAAACACGCCTGGAGATCCTCCACAGCCTCACTGGTCCACTTCTTTGATGTCCTCACTAAAGGTTTGCAGAGCTTTAGTTTCTGCCTGTGGACCATGACGTGGTCAGAGTGGCCCAGTGCAGCATGGGGGACGGTGTGACAAGCATCCCTGACTGTGGTGTAACAGTGATTCAGAATATTCTCCTCTCTGGTTGGGCATTTAATAAACTCTCTGTATTTAAATTAGGCATATTTTGTCTCAAAATGATGCAGAAAAACTAGTCCATGCATTCATGCATTTCCAGGCTGGATTATTGCAATTCCTTACTATCAGGCTGCCCAAATTCATTGCTGAATATTCTCCAGTTGCTCCAGAATGCTGCAGCACGTGTTCTGACAAAAACAAGGAAGAGAGATCATATTTCTCCAATATTAGCCACTCTGCACTGGCTCCCTGTAAAGTTTAGAATAGAATTTAACATTCTCCTCCTTACTTACAAAGCCATAAATGGCCAGGCACCTTCTTATCTTAAAGAGTTCACAGTACCTTATTACCCCACTCGAACACTGCGTTCCCAGAATGCAGGCCTACTTATGGTTCCTAAAGTCTCCAAAAGCAGAACAGGAGCCAGAGCATTTAGCTATCAAGCTCCTCTCCTCTGGAACCATCTTTCAGTCTTTGTCTGGGAGGCAGACACTGTCTCTACATCTAAGAGTAGGCTTAAAACATTCTTTTTGATAAAGCTTATAGTTAGGGCTGGCTCAGGCTTGTCCTGGACCAGCCCCTAGTTATGCTGCTATAGCATTAGACTGTCAGGGGACCTCCAAAGATACACCGAGCTCCTCTGCCCTTCTCTCCCTGTCCATCTGCACGTTTTCATGTCCTACCACAGCATGTTACTAACTTAGCTCCTTCCCCGGAGTCTCTGTGCTTTGTCGTCTCGCAGGTTCCCATGGGTAGTGGCTGAATCTGGATTGTGGATTACAGCTGTGTTTCCTGCCATGGCCCTGTCCGACATCCACTGCAACTGCTACTACTGTTATTACATCCACTGTCGTTGTTACTGTGATTGCATTTCTGTCTGTCTCTCTCTGTTTGTCTGTCTGTCTCTCTCTCTCTGACTGACTGCATTTCGGTCTGTCTCTCTCTGTCTGTCTCACTCTTTCTCTCTTGCTCTCCCTCTCTCACCCAACTGGTCGAGGCAGATGGCCGCCCACCCAGAGCCTGCTTCTGCCTGAGGCTTCTGCCTGTTAAAAGGAAGTTTTTTCCTCGCCGCTGTTGCCAAGTGCCTGCTCATGAGGGAATTGTTGGGTCTCTGTAGATAAAAGAGCTCAGCCTGTACCAGCTCTATATGGAAAGTGTCTTGAGACAACTTTTGGCGCTATACAAATAAAACTGAATTGAAAATTGAATGTAGGGAGTTTGTGAGTGAGGTTACCTTTATTAAAGTCACCAAGGACAATAGGTCGGTCTGCTCCACACACAGTATCTGGTCGGCACACGCTGTGCGTCCTACACGTTGGCCTGCAGCAGGATGTAAATGCTGATCAGAATGAATGAAGCAAACTCACAGGGTGAATAAAAAGGCTGACAGTTAATGATAAAAGATTCCAGGTCAAGAGAACAGTGCTGCTAGATCACTGTCACATTGTTGCACCAACCACTGTTGATGTAGAAACAGATTCCTCCACCTCTAGTTTTGCCGGAAAGTTCTGTGTCTCTGTCTGAGTTGGAAGTTGGAAGCCTGCCAGCTGCAGCGCAGAGTCCGGTATTAATCCACACAACCACGTTTTGATAAAGCACAAAGCCACAGATGAAGAAAAGTCTCTGTTTTTACAACAGCCGTTGCAATTTCTCCAGTTTGTTGGGCAGTGAACGTACATTAGAAAGAAATATTTCCAGTAACGCTGTGTGTAGTCCGCACTGGCGACGCACAAGCGCACCAGCCCATTTTCCTCTCCTCCGGCGTTTTGCTGTGTCAGCAAAGGTGAGCGCACCTTTGACCAGGATGTCCAAAATTTCCAATGTAGGGAGCAGAAAATTAGGAAATAAATCCTCTGGTGTTGTTACCCTATTGTTCATGAGCTCTTCTCTGGTGAAAGAGCTCTGGGTACCGTCGCAAAAAATGGACTTAAACACAAAACAAAAACAAAAACAAAACAACGCGCACCAACACACCGAGGCAGCTGTCCGCGGTGCCATCTTGGACAGGCATCAATAATCAATTGATCAATATCAATAACACATAAGCTACACAGAGAAATTAAACTCAAAATTGCAATAGCAATTAGGCAATAGCAGTCAAGTAATAGCATAAAACTGATGTTGCACTTGAACTAATGCGAGTACAATACCATCTCAGGCAAAGTGACAGTGTTGTGTTTCGTAGCAGCAAAGTCAGCAAAATATAGAACGTGAAAGTAATATGAGAGTGATACTGTCAGCTATAACACCGTAAACCAGAATATTATATGATGATAGTGACAAATTATACTAATTGTACAGCACCTTAGAGGAAAAAAGTCAAATATAATGAGCGAAAAACAACACAATACTTGTTAGACAATGGACATACTCTAAATAGTGCAAAATATAATGCCAATATACTGTAAAGTTGTGGTGCTTTTATGTATCAAATAATTGCAAGATTGTGCAAGGTGTATGAGACCAAGGTGAGAGTAATTGTATTAGTTTTAGTCCTTTAGTCCTGACCCACCTTTTCTTGGGCAGAGGGGACTGGTTGTACAGACAGATGGCAGCTAGTAGGAAGGAACTCCTGCAATGATCCTTGTCACAGTGGAGCTGAATCAGTTGCTCAAAGTGCTCTGCTGTTTGACCAGGATATCCTTAAGAGGATGTCAGGTGTTTTCCATAATGCACAAAAGTTTGTTCAGCATCCTTTTCTCCACAACCACTTTTAATAGCTCCAGGGTAGTTCCCCGAACAGTGCCAGTCTTTCTGATCAGTTTGTTCAATTCCAATTCAATTTTATTTATGTAGCACCAAATCACAACAGTAGCTGTCTCAGGACACTTTCAATATAGAGCATTTATGGACAAACAATTCCCTCATGAGCAAGCACTTGTCACCTTTGAAGCACTGCTCACCTTTAATAAAACTCTCAGAAGTGCAACCACATCAGCAGATGGAAGACACGACTTTGATTAACACTTTGTGCCTGTATCCACAGAGTCAGATATTCTATATATATATGAAAAAGCTACATTTTTGGTCAAGCATTGTAAACAAGCAGGACTGTTGCCCAAGTCTGAGAGTATCCTCGATCAGATCCACTAACCCAGTGTGTTCAAACTGCAAATGGAGGCTGTCCGGCAGAAGATCCAAATGATAAAAAAGTGCAACGTTGTGTTCTATCAAATTCATTGATATTCAATTTTGAAATTTTCTTATTGAACTGTTGAAATTTGATTAATACACCACATCGTATGACACTCTTCCTGATGAAAAAATGTGTTTAAATCGTATTCAGTAAAATTCAGACAAATTCCAAATCTAGGAAAAATAGAACTAAATCAGGAAAAAATTAAAAACAGATTTCAAGGGCTGTAAAAGAGCCATTGAGGTCATGTGGAGGCACCTTCTTTGGTACTGGAAAGTGCTTTACAACAAAAAAAATCATGCATAAAGTGAACGACAGAAAAAAACAACAGAATGAACATGAAAACAGTGAAAGAAATTTGGGTAACATAAGACGCAGAATAAAATCCACTTAACAGTAATAACAAAACTGAGAAAAATAGAATAATCAAAGGTGTCAACATTCTTCTTATTCCGTTACTACAGTGGCGGTTAGCAATTTGAGACTGAAAGACCAAGAACTCAGAAGTATTACACTCAACAAATTGGCAACTAGGCCTCTGAAGCAAACTAATTTCCCAATTGACATAGATTCACCACTGGTTATCTGAAAATCACCACTGCTCCCAAGTATTTGACCACACTGCGATTCCCCTGTTTTGGGTTAAGAGTAGATATAATCTCACATTTTAAAAGAAGTGCAGCAGTGCACAAGTGAAGCTAGTGTTTTCCATTGTTTTGGGGCATAACTGACAAAGGTTGCATAGCTAATTTTCTTTCGGCTGTTGCTGAGACCCTCCAATAAACCAGCAGCAGATGATTGCAGTGTTATTGAAGCCAAATAGTGAACAAGGGATTTAGCAATGTAGCTTGGTCCTAGCCCATTAAGGGCTTTGTCTACAAGATGGAGGACGTTGAAATTAATTCTAAATGTTACAGGTAGCCAGTGCAGAGCAGTTTAAACAGAATTTATGTGCTCTCTCCTCAGTGTTTTCAGGAGGCCAGTAAATAGGGCATTTTAGTAATCGAGTTATAAATGCATAAATCAGTTTTTCATCTTATTGCAACTGGCAACTGGTCGTACATTAGCCATGCTGCTGAGGTGGCAAAATAAAGTTTTTGTCACCTTGTTAATATGGGGCTTGAATTTTATAGGCAAGATTTATAACCTCAGATTTATTAAGGGTGACATATTATGAAGTTTTTTCAATAAGTTACATAGGTCTATGATTTCCATAAAACATGTATTTGAAGCTGTATGTTGGAAATAGCTTGGAAAAGATTCTTGCCCCCCTCTATTTCCCTCTATTTCACTCCCTTTCAGAATGTGCTGCTTCTGGTGTCTGTAGCTTTAAATGCAAATGAGCTGCGAGCATAGACCCACGTAGCACTACCCTTGTGAAAGTAGCGGACATGGTGGCAGTGAACAGACCGAGTGCTTTCATAGTTCAACAGTACATGTTTGAACTGGAATCAGATCCTGAAGGGAGGGAAGGCTTCTCCAGGACCTCAGACTCAGAGAATTCAGCAGGACGCTTCTGAAACGTTAGTCAAAAAATGTCTTTCTATCTTTTTCTCTTCAATACGAGTGCCCCCTGCACAGGGGTACAGGGGGCAGTGTGAGATACCCGCAGTTCAGATCGTAAATGCTCACACAAGGAAGCACCAATCCCAACTTGCAGCATACCAGAATGACAGGGAGAAACTCAGCTAAAAGCCTCTAGCAAGCAATGCCATCCAAACAAAACATAATTCATAACCCAAAAATTCTATGCGCATGTAACGAAAACACGGAAATAGCGTAGTATCATCTGCTGATTTCAACACGTCACGCAAACCACACAAGCCTGGTATCATATGAAAGCAGAGAGTCTGAAAGTCCTGGTTATTTACATAAAGAGGAGGGGGTTTCTAGCAACCACTGGGTTGCTGAGACATTGACCGGTCTAACTGCGCTGTTAGTTTCAGCACTCCGTCTGATTTACACATGAATGGGCAGAACGCACACAGACGACACTGCTGACCAGCACTACTGGCCATTCACCTCAGGCTGAGAAAAAGTAGCTAGCTAGAGCACACACATTCAAAACTAAAACGTGGTTGCTATTATTGGTTGAAAATGCTGGTATGCAAGGTTTCTTATTTCTTTAACATTATACATGCATGATTTTTTTTTATTCGTTAGTATCAGTGCACATGTGGAAAGTGTGCAACAATGCAGGCAGAGCCTGAGAACATATGCTGCCAGGAGGTGCCACAGGTCACATTATCTTTACCTACGCTTATGATCGCAGTGTATGATTGCAGATAACATGCCACTGCAGATAGTCACCTTATGTTATGCATAATAGGTTATAAGATGGCTGCAGCAGCTGGATGAAAGACCTCTATGCATGATCGACCATCCAGATTTAGAACCTGTTAGCCTAAATGTGTTCTCGCTGCAGAACGCGTACAACATTTACAGGGCTGACTACGGTCCTTTACAGCAATGGGGGATAGAGCAGTGAGTTTCATTTATAATAACCTACTTCACTGTTCATACACCATAATAAATTAAATATAGTCAGCCAATGCCACAAATTCAGATTGTATTTTTTCTTGAACATATAGCAACGTTTTTCCAAAGCAAATACTGTATATTACACATTTATTCACATATTCACATATATTCATGAAACATTTTACAGATATACAAAAAATATTTATTGACCGCAGTCATGAATATTTGTGCATGGAAATACAGTACAAGTAAAGGATTCACTGAATCCAAATTAGAAAAATATGAATACAGATGTTGACATTATAGAACCTGTTGACTAACAAAATGTTCAATTTTGCCAGTCGTTAGAGGTATCTAGCCTATAGGAGTTCTGTGAGCTGGTGCCGGGGCTTACTTGGGCAGAAGATTTGTGTCGTCACCCCATCATGCGTAGTACTTACGATATGTTGGGAGTTTCCTGATGACCTTTAGAGAGTTCATTTCATCAGATAATTAAACAGTAAATCTTTTTGTTTTAGGAACAATGAATAGGATTTAATTTTTGTCATCGTTTTACATTGCGAAATTGTTGCTCATCCCTTCACTTATTGCCAAAAGACAGCTAGTAATGCACTCTATAGCTGCAGCATCACTTGGTTGTGTCATCCGCATACTTACGGAAACATGCATTGTGCTCTCTAATGATGTCATGAAGTGGCAGCATGTTGCCAGTAGCGAGAATAGTAAAGGACCAAGGCAGCTCCCTCTCGAAACCCCCAAAAATGATGTCATGTTTCTCATACACATGATCTCCAAGACTGATGTAAAACTTTCTCCCCTTGACATCTGTTTTAAATCAGTATAACACACAATCAGAACAACCAACTTTTCAAGAAGATTGATTAAAATAGTCATTCATATCTAATACTGCAGAAAATTGAGACATTATTTCATTATCTTAACAAGAGCAATTTCAGTGCTGTGGTATGCTCTAAATCCTGACTGAAATTCCTCCAGGATATTAATTTTTTAGGAAAGGAGTAAATTTGCATTGAAAATATCTTTTTGCATTATTTCAGTCATCCTTCTAGACCTACTGTAGGTTACTTGTTGGATTGCTCCTTAGGAGTTCTTTGTACTGCTCTTGTGTGAAAGCATTTTTTCAAATTAGGTGACATCACACATAGGTACTGTCTCTCCTCTCATCTTCCCAACACGCAGCCCTGCCTGATTCTGCAACAGTTAACAAGCAGTTTTTCTGCTGTTGTGACAGTGAAAACTGTCAAGAGACAATAATATGGCTGTCTTTAAATCCTGATGTGTGTGTGACTGACATACATACCACAAATTCAATAATGCAATACCTGCGTGTTTAACTCAAGGTCTAGAAATAAACAAGCCGTCCTACAACAAAGGATTCTTTGACCGGAACTGTTTCCATATTGTACCAACCCATGACAGTTTACTGAGGCTGCACTTCCTCATAGCTCTGTTGATTGAGCGGACTAAATAAATCATGTTGTTGACAGAATAATAAACCAACAAGATCACAAGTGTGAAGTCTGGAGCACACTAGAACAGTGCTTTTCCACTTTTTTCTCCAAGTGAGGAAATAGAATATTCACAGTTCACATAATTTGGTTGAAATTCCTACACTTACTTTAAGCACTTTAAGATCCAATCATCACTGAAGCTGTGGAATGGTCTGTTTTAATATTGACATTTAAGGTGTAGGGTTAATTTCATTAACCAGCACAAGATGATGACACCATGGCACCAACATCATTAAAGACTGTGACAACATCAACATGAAACATTGCTGTCAAAACTATAAGAAGATGTGCAGTTTAAAAAATGAAAACTTTACCAAAATCATATGCCAGTTTTGTGTCCTGTGAAGTGTGTTCACCCAGTATTTCTACATAAAGCAATCTAGGGTTGGCCATGAAAGAAGCCCTATTCATTTATTTACTGCAGTGGATCATTATTTAGTGTAAACTAAATGAACTGCCAAAAAATGTGGATCTGAAGAACATATTTTTGATTTGATGAACAAATCTGACAGATGGTTGAGATATTCAAAGTTCATCAACGTTGCAAACTGTATTTTTCCGGCATCTTTTTTCAGAGCTGTGCAAACTGTTATCTCTGCTTGTTTCGATTTGTTAAAGAGCTGACTGGATCCTTATAAACTCACTCTCTATGATATGCTTTTTATTTTTTATTTAATTTTTTTAAATTAAGATAGACATCCTTACATTCATCAAATGTGTTTGTCTCTTACATTTATTTTCCAAAAATAGAGAAATAAATTCAAAAGAAAAATACAGTATCTTAATTTCAAAATAAAATGTATAACCTGTATAAAGACATACTGTATATATGGTACAAAGTCTGTACCTATGAAAGTCTGACCTAACTGGCAAAATATACTCAATCCAATTTTCTCAGATTCTCTGAAATTTATCCAGTTCCAATCTGTAAGAGAAAGTCTACTTCTCTATGAAATCAATATCATGCATTACATCAACCCAGTCCTCTAACTTAGGTTCCTCTGTCTAGAGCCTTTTCCTGGTGATAGCTTTGTTTTCTTGCAATTAACATTATCCATTATCTATATATTTGTCTCCAAACCTTGTAAATCCTGTACTCAATTTCCCCAACTAAAGCACCTTCAATGTAAGTGGAACATTCACCTTTAATATTTTCCCCATACAGTTCTTTACTGCCAGTATGGGATAATACAACCCCAAAATAAAATGGAAATGATCTGCTTTGTTTATGCCACACAATCTCCAGCATCTTATCTTATCTTGGTAATTTTCTGTGCTGGTGTTCTAAAAAAATCTTGTAATATTTTTCCATCCATATTCTAATAATGAGCAGGTTGTTTTCCACTGTTGTTCCTTAATCTCTTCCAATTCTTCCACAGTTAACTCAGTATTTGCCTCTTTCTCCCACTTCTCTATAATGTATCATCTCCTTTTAATTTTTCCACTACCATGTATAATTTTGAAATCAACTTCCTACCTGGGTCCAATTCATAAGCAGAGATAAATAATTTTAAAATCCCTAGCTCCATCTCATCTAAATTTTCCTTTATTGTTTGATCTAAATAGTGTCTCACTTGCAAGTACCTATACAAGTCTTGATTAGTTAAACCATACTGATCTTTTAATTCTTGAAAACCTAGTCCTCAGCCTCTTTCCTTCCCAAATATATCTCAAGATCATTTTATCCCACTCAATAAATCTTTGTCTGTAATCTCCACTGGCAGAATGTGGAACAGAATTAACAACCTGATATTTACAAGATATTTACTTTAATCACTTCAGCACTGGATGCTATACTCATAAAGGCAATTAGATTCCACCTTACAATTTCCGATTTTATTCTAGACAGTGGGGTGCATAATTGATCAATTTCAATTGACTTATATCTTCTGGTAAATTGACTCCTAGATACTTAATTGATTTTATTCCCCAGTCAATTTCATACCTTTCTTTTATATCTTGATCTGATCTATAATTAAAGGTAAGTACCAAAGCACATTTAATTTGTTGCAAGAGAACTGGCCATAATCTGTTAGATTTGACGGGGAAGTGTGGGGAAGAATAAAGTTGGTTTTGACAAATATAACAGGACATTCTCTGCAAATAATGCTATTATCTGTAATCCCCCCTCAATTTCTATATCTTTAATATTTTAATACTGTTTTATCCATTGGCTTAGAGGTTCAAAAAAGATGGCAAAAAGAAGAGGACTAGCTGAACACCCCTGTTGGCATCCTCCCTCTAGAGTGATAGAGTTTAAAAGACTCCTCAGCCTGAATGGTCTTGATAAATGTCTCATGAAAATTAAACCTCTCCAACACCTTATACAAAAACTCCCATTTCAGAGTCAAATGCCTTTTCTGCGTCTAGCTCCACCACTATAGCTTCTGTTTTAACACTATATGTTATGTTATATATTAAATGAGTACATCTAATGTTGTCTCGTTTTATCTGTCTCGGTTTTATGAAACCTCTCCTCTAAATCAATTATCCCTGGCAGAATTATCAGTTAAATGTATTCTGAAACAAGGGGTGCAAAGGTTCCCTGAGTGATTTATATCACTCTGAGGTGTACCCGTCTGGGATTTGTTAGTCTTTAATTTTGAGATAGCTGTGTTTATTTCCTCTGAAGTAATTTATGTTGTCAAAGCCTTGTTCTGTTCCTCTGTTACTTTAAGTAAGTTTAAAGATTTGAGAAATAAATCAATCTGGACTTTGTCATTGATAATTGGTTGGGCATATAATTTTTGATAGTATTCTGCAAAACATTTCTGAATATCCTGTCTTTGTACTATTGACTTAGTATGATAATCTCTGATTTTAGAAATACTATTATTTGCCTAGTTTTCTCAGCCTGTAGGCCAGTAATTTTGTAGATTTACCTCCAATTTAATAATATCTTTGTTTAATGAACATTTTTTTTCAACGTGAATATCATTTAGATATTAAGAGGGGTGACCACCTCTAGTCTCCCCTTGATCAAAAATATACCTACCCTCTCCGTTTCTCACTTCACTTATTTTCTCAAAAGAGATCTTCCCTGATATCAGTATTACTTCTATGTCCTGATTTGTATGATGATGAAAATATTTGGTTGAAACAGTTTGAGTTTTTTGTGTTCATTCATAAATATCACTCCAACCCTGACATTCTTCGTCTTATTCAGTATTTTACCTCTTATAGTTGGATTGAGCACTCTGTCCGCATTATGGGAGGCTAACATAATCTGTTTTTTTTGTGTTGCCATTTTTCCTGCACCGAGTTTTTTGTGTCTTTCTCCTGCTCTTTTCCATAAAAATCTTTTATACTACAGGAACAAAAGCAAACAATGAAAACAGTATAACATACAACTAGAAAAAATACACTCAAGTAAAATAACAAACTTCCTTAAGTAAGGTCAGCTTCTTGACCTTATCTGAGCACTGTTGGCTCTGAGGGATAACCTCTGGAAACAGGTGGCCCTCGCTGCTCACGTTAGCCTAATCCATTTGTCCCCAGAGTTCCATACTGGTAGCCCAGCCTTTTTTAACTTGCAGTGAGGAATTACACTGACATGAAATCCACATGAAGTGCTCAAATGAAGAATTTAAAGCTAAGCATAAAATGAGCTGTCTTATGTAACCTCAAACGACAATAATATGCTTTTAAAAGTTTATCAAAAAAAGTTTATTATTGTTGTATTTTTCCAAAACACTGATGCCATGACAAACATTACATTTCACATTTGTCCTCTGGACTGCCTTTACAGGGCTCTAGATTGCAACCAACTATACATGTCACGTGTGATGAAGAAGTGCAATCAGTGCAATGAATGAAATTACCACAGTCGCACCCATGTGAGACATGTGTGTAATACAGAGCCGCTTTTTTGTGTGTGAGGTCAATCAATACTGCATCCCTATTCTGTTTGGTAGTTGTAGTCTGTAAGATTAAAACAATCATGTCCATCAACACACTCATAAACACCACATTTTTAATGTTTGCATATATGCTGCTTGAAACAATGACACTGCTATCTCTGCTTGGGCTCCACTGAAATTTTTGTTGTGATCTCAGTGGGACTTACCTGGTTAAACAAAGTTTTAATAATAATAATAATAATATTATAATTTTGGAAATAAATGAATCCATGTTGTGGCAGAACTATTTAAAAGGACAAAATTATAAACAAAAAAACAAACACTAATGTTAAATGACTAAGGAAATGAAATCAAGTAAAATTAAGACACAGCACCTCATGTTCTGTTGCTGTGCAGACAGGCTCCAGAGAAGATTTGAGGAGGAAACAAAAACACAGCCCAAAGATGTGGGACAACAAAATCAATGTAACGTCATAGACACACAAGCAGAAAACACAATGATTGAGATATTTCAAACAGCAAGAACAGGACACACTAACAACACACTACTATTATACTGTCTTTGCCCTGACAATAGCCTCTTGCATGAGATTGCTTCAGGAGCAATTAATGCCTTTTAGTTCGTCTGGCAGTTCTGGCAGACTTTGCTGCTTCAGACATTGACAGGCAGTAGTACCAACTCCTCGACGGGTTTGACAGCAGGCTGGTCCTTGTAGCAGGGAAAACAGCAAGAGTCAATTTGACTGAAAGAGAATGAGACATAGAAGTGATCCTTCTCTTTCTGCTCTACCTTCTGTGGCTGTGGCTCAGGAGGTAGAACGGTTGTCCACTTATCAAAAGGTCAGTGGTTCGACCCTGGCCTCAGCGGTCTACATACAGTGCTTAACAAATTTATTAGACCACCTGTCATAAAAACGAAAAAACATAAATATTTTAGAAATCTTTCAAAAACTTGTTTAAAACTAAAAAATGTTATTGCTATTTATTTGGCAAATAGCAAACTGAAATGACTAAATAGTCCTTTTTCACACATAATAACCAAAAAACTTGGCTGGCCTCCTTTGGCCTTGATAACAACTTAGTATATAGTTTCTAGCTGTTCCCACAGACTTGCTTTAGATGAAACTTTTGTGCGATCAATCTTTGAATCTACTAAATCCCAAATTTGTTCAATAGGATTAAAATCCGGACTTTGACTTGGCCAGTCCATCACAGTCTCTGCACAGCTTTGAAGTATGCTTGGGGTCATTGTCTTGTTGGTATATGAACCCATGCCCAATTAGATTCAGTCCAGAAGGGATTCCATCATGCACTAAGATGTTGTGGTAGATGGTCTTGTTCATGATACTGTCGATTTTCACTAATTTGCCCACGCCGTTTCCACAAATGCAACCCCATACCATAATGGAATCTCCACTGTGTTTCACTGTGGGTGCAATGCATCTGGCATCAAAATGTTTACCAGCTTTTCTGTGGACTTTATACACGATGATGCTGACCAAAGAGTTCAAACTTGGACCTTCTTCCAGTCATCAACAGTCCAGTGTTTGTGCTCCCTGGCAAATCTGAGGCGTTTGTGGATGTTTGCAGGCCTCAATAATGTCTTCTTAGCAGCTATTCTTCCCTTTAAGCCTTGCTCCATGAGTCGTCTGCTTATGGTCATTCTGGAGACTTTCTCAGACTCTGCTCTAGAAGCATTCATCTCTGCCTGAAGATCAGCAGTGGTCTTCCTTCTGTCTCTAGTACTTAGACTCTTGAGGTGTCTGGCATCTGCTTCATTTAACTTTCGTTTCCTGCCTCTTCCTTGGCACATTTTGTAAGTACCAGTCTCGGCAATTGACTCCAAAGCACACTTGACCAAACTGTGAGAACACTTTATGTCTTTCCCTATTTGTCTCAGAGACCATCCAGCATCATGAAGTGCTTTGAGGCGGACTCTTTCATTTTCAGTGAGCTCTTGACATTTTACCATTTTGAATAGGAACGAGGAATTTTAAACTGAATTCACTTTTTTTATACCCAAATTTGAGCTGGCTCACTGGGCTTCTCTGAGAAGTCAGAAATTCATCAAGCATAACATTCAACCATTAAAAACTAATTTTTCTGTTCAGGAATGCAAGTAAATAACTATAATTTGACATATTAATCAAAAAATAATAATGTGCTTTACTATTTTTTTCAAGTCTTTTTTATAAATCAGTAAACTTGAAAATTCATGTATAACAATAATAATATTTTATTATTAAAAATATTAATTCGGTTAAAGTGTTTCTACATATTGGTGTATTAATCATTACAGAAACATAAAAAAATGATTTATACCAATGCTGTTAATTTAGGGCAGCTGTGACATAAACCTTACTTTGGGGAGTGATCTAATAAATCTGTTAAGCAGATACTGAACCCCAAATTGCTGGGGTTACTGCTGGGCAAATGGGTGAATGCAGACTTGTGTTGTAAAAGTGCTTTGAGCAGTCAACAGATTAGAAAAGTGCTATATAATTATAGTCCATTTACCATTTCTTGAACAAAATGTGGAATCGGTAATAATTTCTTCTTTCTGCAAACAAGGGGGATCGCTGGTGACATGGAGACCTTTCTCCATTTCACCAAAAATGACTAAACACAACACATTCTGTTATTCATCCATCAGATTCGACGACGCTGATTGGATAAATTCCTGTTGCTATGTCGAATCTCCTGTCGGTAATAGGCTGGTCTGCCGCACTGGCAGGGCAATTTTTTTATTGCCCCAGCAACTCAGCAGAGAAGGAAAAAAAAAAGAAACTACTTTCCCAGAAAATTATAATTTATATTTTGTATATGACATGTCATTGCGAATTTAAACACACATGGTGCTCAATATAAGTGATTATTGTTTATTTAAAAATATTCATTTTAAAAACGGAAAATCAAAAACACCGGGGGGTGGCGCCCAAGCACCCTCTATTGGCCAGCCACCACTGATAATAGGTATCCGTATCCCTGTTCAACCTTTCTAACTTTTCTCAGATGTAGGAGGGATTTTTAGCACTAAGTTGCTTTGTGAATAACTGAGACCAACTCAAACCATATAAGTCCTGAAGTTAAGACTGGCATACTGCTTATTTTTAGGAGTTTCAAGATGTTTTGTTAATACAGGCCTGATTTGATTATTGCTAAACTGATTGAGCAAGGAAGTATTCACACTCATTCGATGGTTGGTCCCTAAGGGGAAGATAACCAAGTCAACAGATAAGCAACTACAATTATATGGCAAGTTTATCAATGTGTTGTGGCTAATGTGTTGACAAATTATTTAATGCTGCATTTCTGGTCACCTGAAAAAAGTCTGATGTTAGCTGGTCTTTGGGCTTTGTCTTGTTCTCAACCAACTTCGAAGAAAAGTATATGGCTCCACACCAGCTAGTCTCTAACTCTGTCCATTGTTTACTGCTGGGCAGGTAGCGTACAGTGCCTAAAATAGGCAAAAAAAAGTTTGTAGAGCCACAGAGTTGGGTGATAATTCTCTGTGATTTGAAATACTGATTATAGCAGTTTAAAGGTGAACAGTGGTTTATTCTCTCATTATTTCTATTTTCCTTTTAATACCCACTGTACATTCAAATCTTTTACTATTATATTACTGTATGTTATTTGACTATTCTGAACTTTTACAATTGTATCCTACCTCTGGTGTTTCCTCATTGCAGAGTCATTAAAAGTTATGATAGCGTTTAATCATTTCCTTGTTTCTATTGAGTTGTTATTTATAACAAATTAATTAATTAATTTTAATTTAATGTTTATGTATGGATCAGGGTGGTGTGTGGGCATGTGTAGGGGGTCAGGTTGGAATGTTTTCTTTTGTGTGTGTGTGTTTTTATTATGTAAACTTTGTGTTACATTGCTGTGAGTGAAAAGTGCTATAGAAATAAAGTCTGACTGATTGATATGTCTTTCACTCATATCTAATGATCACTGTAAAACTGCAGGTATACCACATGCTTCTGCAACTCAAACCAAAATAAGCACATTTATGCAAAAAAAATGACCCCAGCCAAATGGATAAGTGTTGATGAGAAGCTGGCCAAAATAATAGCCTGTGACTTTCAAGCATTTTCTATTGTGGAGGACAAGGGATTTAAAACCTTTGTCCAGGCCTTAAACTGCATGTATGTTCTCCCCAGTAGAAAAACCTTGTCCCAAACAATTATACCATGACTATATAACACAGAGCGTGTATTGTGTCAAGACGGTCAAAAATGTTTCAGCAGTTTGTCTGACAACTGACTGCTGGACATCCAGAACGACATGCTCATACATGTCCGTCACTTGTCACTTTATTGAAAACTTTAAAATGACATCCTGCCTTCTTGACTGTTTTAAGTTTGCAGGGAGACATACTGCAGAAAACCTGACAGAGGAGCTATTAAGAGTAGCAAAAGAGTGGCAAGTAGACCAAGTGGTGTGCTGTGTTACTGATAATGCAGCAAACATAACAAAAGCCATAAAAATTGTGCAGTGGACCCACCCACCCATGTCTTGCGCACACAATAAACCTGATGATTAAAGATACGCTGAGGGTAGTGAAAACAACTGTGGATAAGGTGGAGGCTATTGTAGAGTTCTTCCACAAAAGCATGGTTGTCACAGAGAAGCTGAATTCCACACAATGCGAGATGGGGATTCTAGAGCTAAGAGCTAAAGCCCAAACAGGAGTGTGCTACAAGGTGAAACTCAACATTTCACACGTTGAAAAGCATCCTCGACCACCCTGGTTGTCATCGACACTCCTGTTAATACTCTTAAATCAAAAGGAATGCGAGACAGTGAAAGAGGTCTGCACTGTTCAGAGCCCTCTGAGGAGGTGACTGTGGAGATAAGTGCAGAAAGGTACTGTGAACTGAATTTTGCTTTTACTTTAATACTATACAGTTACAGATTGCAGTAAATTGCAAAATACTATTTATAACAGACACATTATTTATTAATTGTAAAAACAGTGATGCATCACATAAACAAAGCCTAACATTCATATTTGCTGTTTTCTCTTTTGCAGCTATGTCAAAGCCTCCAAAATGCTTCTTCTCTGCAAGGGTCTGCAGCAGGTAACAGCTCACTAAGTAAAGGAGCAGACTGCCGCTCTTTGTTCATCCATGGATAGGATTTCCAAGAATGGAGTGCAACACTGTGCTTTCAGCCACTGCACTGGAGCCACAGCTAGCATTTAGCAACAACAGAACTGTGGATGAGGCACTTCAGCATAGAATAACTTCGGCAGCAGCGAGATGCAACCCCAGCAGCTTTCAGCTCCTCCATCAGAGGGCCAAGAGGAAGAAGTTGGAGCAAGGGCAGGTTCACAGGAACCACAAGGTTCTGCTGTGTAAAGGCTCTTTGACAAAAGAGCAACAGGAGACACTGAAAGGAGAAATCCCACAGCTGATGCTGTACTGGAGTTGAGGTCCTATCTTGAGGAGCCCGTCATCCAAAGAGCTGAAGAAGACCCACTGAACTGGTGGGAGGTCAAGGCTTCAGTCTTCACATGCTATACATCGGACTTCAGAGACAACACTGACAGCTGTCACAATTCAATTTCTTCCATTAGCAATATCATCTTTTGATTAACTTCGAAGCAGAACCCACAGCAGGGGGAATGAAACAGACTTTGGAGTCAACAATGACAATACACATTATCCATAGGTGCAACAAAAGGGAGATGATCAATTTATAAAACAAGTGTTGAACAAGCACAAGCTTGTAGAAATTAGATTAGATTAGATTCAACTTTATTGTCATCGTCAGGGTGCAGCACAGAGACAACGAAAAGCAGTGTAGCATCTAACCAGAAGTGCAAACAGTCATAATAACCAAAATATAAATACATACAAGCCTGGGGGACGGGGTTCAGCAGGGTAACAGCTCTGCGGAAGAAGCTGATCCTGTGCCTGCTAGAGCAGAAACAGAGGCTCCTGAACCTCCTACCAGATCGGAGGGGGGCAAACAGTCCATGGTTGGGGTAGGAGCTGTCTCTGCTGATGTTGCGTGCCCTTCTTCGACACTGCTTGTGCTGGAGGTCCTCAATGGCAGTTAGCTGGGCACCGGTGATGTACTGGATGGTTTTCACCACCTGTTGCAGGGGGTTGCCATACCATACTAAGTTGCAATTGGTCAGGATGCTCATGATGGTGCAGCGGTAGAAGTTAACTAGAATTTGGAGAGCCAGGTTAACTTTCTTCAGTCTCCTCAGGAAGTAGAGGCACTGTTGAGCCTTCTTAATCAGGGCGGAGGAGTTAAGGGCCAAGGAGAGGTCTCTGGAGATGTGGATGCCCAGGAGCTTGAAGCTGGAGACACGTTCAACCTCAGCCCCGTCGATGTGAATGGGGGGTGTAGCAGCCTTTAGTTTTCCTGTAGTCCACGATAAGATCCTTGGTCTTCTTGGAGTTGAGGGTCAGGTTGCTGTTGCCGCACCACATCACCAGCTGCTGATCCCTGTAGGCTGACTCGTCGTTGTTGTTGATCAGGCCTATCACCGTGGTGTCGTCTGTGCACTTGATGATGGAGTTGGAGCCACGCAGAGGCACGCAGTCATGGGTGAAGAGGGAGTAGAGGAGAGGGCTCAGCACACAGCCCTGTGGGATGCTGGTGTTCAGGGCCAGGGTGGTGGAGGTGTGGTTGTCTAACCTAACAGACTGGGGTCTGTTGGTTAGGAAGTCCAGGGTCCAGTTGCAGAGTGAGATGCTGATGCTGAGATCACTGAGTTTGTTGACCAGCTTGGAGGGGACGACTGTCTTGAATGCTGAGCTGAAGTCGATGAACAGTATCCTCACATACGTGTTGTTGTTGTCAAGGTGCGTCAGGGTGGAGTGCAGTGCCATTGTTAACCCATTTGGGCGCCAGGTAATCTGATGGGGCTCCAGTGTGGGGGAGAAGACAGCATTTGAGGTGGGCCAAGACCAGCCTCTCAAAGCACTTGGTGATGATGCAGGGCAAGGCGCAAGTCATTACGGCCCACTGCAGCTGACTGCCTTGATGCCAGCACGATAGTGCCAGTCTTGAGGCACATGGGGACTGCTGTCTCAGCCAGTGACAGGTTGAATATGTCAGTGAAGACCCCAGCTAGCTGTTCTGAGCTGGCCTTGAGCACATGGCCAGGTATGCCGCCAGGGCCAGCAGCCTTACGGACGTTCACCCTGCTGAGTGCAGAATACACGTCATAAGCGGAGAGTGTGAGGGACTGTTCATTTGGGTGGGGAGCAGTTTTAGTGGCCGGTTGTTTGTTGCCCTGGTTGAAATGAGCGTAGAAGTAGTTGAGCTCATCAGGGAGGTCGCTGGTTGGTAGGGCTGTCTTTTTGGCTAATAGTCTGTGATGCCCTGGATGCCCTGCCACATGTGGCGAGAATCGGCGTTGTTGTAGAAGTGCTCCTCAATCTGTAGCTTGTGAGCGTGTTTAGCTTCCCTGATGCGCCTCTCAGTTTAGCTCTAGATGAGCTGTAGGCTGTCACGTCACCAGATCTGAAGGCAGCGTCACGTTCCTTTAATAGGAGACACACCTTACTATTCATCCAATAACTGTTTGTGGGTGGTGACGTTGTCAACACTTGTGTTGATATAATCCAGAATGGAGGAGGCATATGAGTCAATGTCTATGGTCAATGTCTGAGTCCAGCATGGCCTGGGGAACATACTCCAGTCTGTGTGTTGGAACTGATGCTGGAATGTGGCGTCTGCTCCCTCCGGTCATACTTTAGCAGTCCTCACTGATGGCTCATCTGATGAGTGGTGTATACTTGGGGAGTAGGAACAATGCGAGGTGATCAGACTGTCCCGGGTGGGGGAGGGGGGGTGGCTTTGTAAGCCTCGGGAATGTTTGTAAAAACATGGTACAGGGTTTTGTCTCCTCTTGTGGGGCAGGAAACATTCTGGTGAAATTTGGGGAGCGCAGTCCTTAGGTTGGAGTGGTTGAAGTCTCCAGCTACAATAAAGGTTCTATCGGGGTGTGTACTTTGTTGTTTGTGGTTGGCAGCATATAGTTCTTGCATTGCTAGTTTAGCTTTAGCATCCCAGCCCAAGTTTGAAACATATGGCCTTTACAGTCACCCATCACAAGATCTCATTCATGCTGTTTATAGCCGGATGCACATATCAGGATTGCTAGGGGTGTCATGACTGTGACTGTAAATTATAAATCAACTGAAATGAGCTTTTAATTTTGATAATGAAACTCAAAAGCAGGATTGATGATTCTCACAATATGTTTTTTTTCTCCACCCCCACCTACTTGTGTGCTTCTGGCGACTGTCCAAAGGAAAAAAGAGTTGTATTCAGTCGTTGACTAACCCTCGTTGTCTAACATCAATATGGTTATCTAGCAGCTAGCTCAGCCTTTCCACTGTTAACATTTATCCATAGTTAGTAGTTTTTCACGCCTCTCTATTGTGAACAATGGGGGAGGATGCCCTTCACTGTTGACTTCAGGAAGAACCAGCCCAGTCACGCTCCACTTCTCCTCAACAACACAGCTGTGGAGGTGGTCAGCAGCACCAAGTTCCTGGGGGTGCACATCACAGACGACCTCACCTGGTCTGTGAACACCGCGTCACTGGTGAAAAGGGCACAGCAATGCCTGCACTTTCTGCGCAGGATGCGGAGAGCCCACCTGCCCCTGCCCATCCTCACTACATTCTACAAAAGCACCATAAAGAGCATCTTGATTAGCTCCATCTCTGTGTGGTGTGGAGGCTGCAGTGCTGCTGACTGGAAGAATGTGAGGAGAGTGGTGAGGACAGCGGAGAAAATCATTGGGACTTCTCTCCCCTCCATATTCAGGACATTGCACCTAAATGCTGCATGTCCCGTAACAGCTGTAACAGCTTTTTCCCCCAGGCCATCAGACTGCTGAACTCAAAAAAAAAAAAAAAAAAAAAATATATATATATATATAT
>JBBMOE010000010.1:13985582-14044836 GCA_037975065.1 Chaetodon trifasciatus
TGTGTGTGTGTGTGTGTGTGTGTGTGTATGTATGTATGTGTGTGTATATATATATATATATGTACAGTGCTCAGCATAAATGAGTACACCCCCTTTGAAAAGTAAGATTTTAATCAATATCTCAATGAACATAAGAACAATTTCCAAAATTTTGACAAGACTGAGTTTTATAGAGCATTTGTTCAAACTCATAACATGAAAGAAGGTTAATAATATAACTTAGATCACAAAATCTTCAGTTTTACTCAAATTAGTTGAAGCAAAAATGAATACACCCCACAACAAAAACTACTACATCTAGTATTTTGTATGACCTCCATGATTTTTAAGGACAGCACCAAGTCTTCTAGGCATGGAATGAACAAGTTGGTGACATATTGCAACATCTATCTTTTTCCATTATTCAAGAATGACCTCTTTTAGAGCCTTGATGCTGGAAGGAGAGTGATGCTCAACTTGTCTCTTCAGAATTCCCCATAGGTGTTCAATTGGGCTCAGATCAGGAGACATACTTGGCCACTGAATCACTTTCACCCTGTTCTTCAGAAATGCAACAGTGGCCTTAGATGTGTGTTTTGGATCACTGTCATGTTGGAAAAGTGCACGACGACCAAGTGCACAGAGTGATGGTAGCATCTTCTCTTTCAATATAGAGCAGTACATCTGTAAATTCATGATACCATCAATGCAATGCAGCTCCCCGACACCAGCAGCACTCATGCAGCCCCACATAAGGACACTGCCACCATCGTGTTTCACTGTAGGCACCATGCATTTTTCTTTGTACTCCTCACCTTTGCAACGCCATACAGTTTTGAAGCCATCAGTTCCAAAAACATTTATCTTGGTCTCATCACTCCAGAGTATAGAGTCCCAGCAGTCTTCATCTTTTTCAGCATGAGCCCTGGCAAATTCTAGGTGGGCTTTTTTGTGCATGGGCTTTAGGAGAGGCTTCCTTCGTGGACTACACCCCTGCATGCCATTCCTCTGCAGTGTTCGCCGTACTGTCACCCCAGTTTGGCATTCTGCTTCTTTAGCTAACTGCAGTGGACTTGCATGTCGATTTTCTTTTCTACTGGGACTCTATACTCTGGAGTGATGAAACCAAGATAAATGTTTTTGAAAGAGAAGATGCTACCATCACTCCGTGCACTTGGTCATCATGCACTTTTCCAACATGACAATGATTTCACTAGCCTCCTGACGCTGCTCACAGAGCTGTTTGACTGAGCAGCAGCCGGCAGCATGAGTGGACGGAGGGGGCAGTTTGCAGTGTAGCATCTGTTTATTTACATAGATTTCCTAAAACATTTTATCTGTTTATAGTTTATCTGACGTATACTAACAAAACCTAACTTGAATTTCATAGAAAGAAAAAGATACTATAAAATGTAAAAGACAAATGTACCAAGATGTCAAGTTAGAGGCATGATTACCAACTGCACATGCCTGGTATGCAGTCAAAGGGTGCAGTGACCAGTTCTGTTATGATTTGGTAAGTAAGGAAGTTGTTTGTTTTTTTAAAAAAAAATAAAAACAAACAAACAAAAAATTTAATACAACAACACTGAATTTTAATATCACTTACTAGCACTGTTTACATACTAGCAGATGTCTGAAACATGACTGAAATGATGTTTTTGTAGTGCCTACTAGCTGACAGTATTCATGCTAAAGTTAAGATTGCTAATGTGTTGCTGTACCATTATTACTACAGCACTGGATTTTGAGGCTATGGGGCCAGGGCACCTGGAACTCCCAAACCGCAAGTATTGTATCAGTCTGTTTCACTATGCCGTTATTTTTCCCCATAAAACCGGGCTGGGTTTAAGTTCACTTTTAGCTGACATAATGCTGGTCAAGCCAGATGCTATCTGGACTGTAATGTGAGTCTGTATATGCTTTGCTGGAGCAGCCTAAAAGGACAGGCAAAGACTTGTAGAACTACTACTACTATGTACTTTCCACATTTTATATAACAAATAAAAACTATGCAGGACTTCCGGGTTATGGCGAGGTGATAGGTAGTCACAACTTTTTTACCTCTGCTGCTAGCTTCTAATAAATCCTACAAAACTAACTAGAACTTGACTTAAACTTCAGAAACGCGAATATAAGAGTACTTGGACCTAAAAATGCCACCAAAGGGCAACAAAAAAGACAAACAAAAACCACAAAAAGAAGACAAAAACCAAAGGTCACTCATGGAGGAGGACATCGAGGGAGAAGATAGTGAAACATCTGATTCAGGCGAGAAAACTAACGAAGATATCATGAAAGCCATAATTTCTTTGAAAAGTGGTCTCTACAAGAAAACTGACGCTGTGCGCTGTTTATTTAACTATAGTGAGCGCGTGCATATATGTGTGTATAGGTATGTGTATCTGTGTCCACACGGGCATGTATATATGTATACCATATCCAGGTATTGCTGTTATTACAGATAATGCACGAAATATGGAAGTAGCAGTGAGAGAAGCCGGACTGTCCCCACACATGAAGTGTTTTGCACACACTTTCAACCTCGCTTCACAGCCAGGTTTGAATGTAGGCTGCGCCAGCTGTCTGCTTGGTTGAGTAAGGCATGTAGCAGCATTTTTTGTCACCGCAGTTCAACTGCATCAACTCTGCTAACCACCAAATAAAGCTTGTCGAAGCAGCCACTAGATAAACTGATCATGGATGCGGTCACAACAGCTCTTTAATTATTTTATGAAAGGACTGCTACTGACTGCTGCATTGTTTTTGTTTTGAACTTGTACATGATTCATTTATTGCTGGAGACAATTCATGACAATTTTCTGCACATGCTTAAGTCATGGCTGGCTGCTTTTTCAATTGTATAAAAGAAGGACTTTAAATAAAAAATTCATATGAATAAAAATGCTGTACAAAATAATTTATTAATATAATACATTTTTGAAGTAAATTTTCCTTCTTTCTTCTTAATCGGGGTATTATCGTACCGCAAGTTTTTGGTATTGTTTCATCCCTCCAAATAACAGCTGTTTGATATATAACATTGACATCATTGGCATTATTATTCATTCATTCATCTTCTATACCCCTGATGCTGACTGACAGTGTTAACCAATGTCTGTCTTTCTTTCTGTATACCCACTACCTCACCACCTCTGTGCCTCTGCATAGACTAAGATAAGGTAAGACTGTATTGATTCCACACCAGGGAAATTAAGTCATTAAGTAAAAAAATAAGGAAAAAAAATTAGTGTATGAACATTATGTACAGATTATGAAAATACAGATTTCCATAAAAAATACTACTGCCCCTAAAACTACAATTAACAATATTCTTATGAGGAAAAACTATCAATGCCATATGTTAAGATTGTACTTGAGAAATACTGTTGTATAAAAAGAACACTGAAATGCACGTGTGTATGTATATGTACAATATGTACAGTTTCTAAAAAATACTTTTGGCAATATGGTCAATAAATACTGTGTTATTGCAAAGTTGAAAAAAATATACAGCAAAATAAAAATTGCACCAGATGTAATGGATAAAGTGAGCATGTATTAGCATAGATAACAGCAGTGCAAAAAAAAAAAAAACAAACAGTAGGTTATGCAGAATTGGGGCTAAAAACAGCATCAACACAATGCTAAATTACATGATGCTGAAATTGAGCAGTCTGACAGCTGTTCGGATGAAGGACCTGCAGTAGTGTTCTTTCTTACACACTGGATGCAGCATTATGTTACTGAAGGAGCTGCTTAAGCCCCCCACTGACTCATGCAGGTGGTGGGATGGGTTGTCTATGATCGATGTCAGCTTGGCTAACATCCTCCTCTCACCCACCTCCTCAATGTTGTCTCTGGATTTAGGTCTATATTGTACTGAAGAAGGATACCAGGGTGTTAACAAACTTGTTGACAGTTATATTGATTGACTCTGAGCATACTAGGGAAGGACTTGCTGAATAAAACCCCTTGACAGAGATGGTTCTCAAAAGGGAGGAATGCCTGATGGAGAAGACTGTAGTGGCTATAATAGTATTAGTAGTGTCAAGAGCGACCACAAAAGTTTATTGGGCAGCTTAACTGACTGGGCAGTAAATTTTGGGGTGTCTTCAGTGGCTCTGTCAGTCTTTCTGTCAGTTCTCAGGATCAACCTCCATTTCCACTGATGGATGGTTAATGCCCTAAACAAAGACTAACGACAAAATGGAGATGCTTGCTGATGGCCCATTTCACTATTTACTATATTATCCTCTTTTCCAGAAGGTTACATATTTTAGTTGAAGCAATTTTTATATCGATTACCTCTTTTCTAAAACTCCTCCAGTTTTTTGCCCATTCTTGCTTTTCTCTGTTAGTATCAAAGTTCGGTTAGCCCACAGCATTGTTTACAAATGAAACAACTGACTCATCATTTTCTTGTCTCATTTGTGGAGCATTACAGCTTGCTTTATGGTGAAGATTAGGTAGTGCACAACATTCATATAGTGCATATGATGTAAAAGTCCATGGCCATTAAGACAGCATATATTTTCCCTTATGAGAATGTATTGGGTGAGCTTAAGAGAATGCCAAGGAAAGCTGGCAATCCTCAAGCACAGGCTATACGCAGGTTATGTGAACAGTAACAGAGAGGTTGCAGTTTTTATTCGCCAGCTGAACAAGAGACCTCTTTGCAATACATACGTTATGATGGGCCAGTGGAAAAGTGGTTGTTGGGAAATGTCAGTTCAAGTGGTTGACAACTGATGATGTTATTCTGAAAACATCAAGTAAAGATGACTGCATTGTCATTGAAAGCTGTTTCTGTTTCTGTTGTCTTGTGTTCCCCAAGGATGTGTACTATCCCCTTTGATTTTCTCCATATATACAAATGAAATACAGTGCAACAGCAGTGACTTCTCCCTCATTAAGTATGCAGACGACATGGCCTTATTTGCCTGCCCTCGGGACTCAAACAGCTCTCCCTACCTGCAGTGCATCAACACCCTGACCTCATGGTTTGACAGCAGCTTCCTGGATCTTAACATCACCAAGACCAAGGAGATGTGGCTAGGAAGCAGCAAGAGAGGAGGCAGCAAAGACTCTGTGCCCACCTTTAAGCCAATCAGCATGAAGGGTCAGGAAGTGGAGCAAGTCACTCCATTCAAATACCTCGGAACAATGATAGACAACCAGTTGAATTTCCAAAACCATGTGGACTATGTGTATAAGAAAGGGAGACAGCGCCTGGCCCTTCTGAGGAAGCTCAGGAGCCTCAACACCAGCCGGCGCACAATGACCATGGTCTACAAATCTCTGACCGAGAGTGTGCTGACATTCAACATCGTGTCATGGTATGGGCACCTCTTCGTTAAACAGACGAACACACTGGCACAAATCGTCAACCAGGCCAGAAAGATCATTGGACATAGACAACATCAACTCCCACACTTGTACTCACAGATTTTAATAAAAAAGGCATTACAGGTTTATCAAGATCCCACTCATCCACTCCACCCAACTTTCCAGCTGCTGCCATTAGGATGAAGACTTGCAGTCCCAATAGCAAGGAAGAATGGTTACAAGCGGTCATTCATTCCATCAGCCGTGACCATTCTTAACAAAGAACTGCTCATGGTCAGATAGATGCATGCAGTTAGGCACTTTATCTTACTCATTTGTTTATTTAACTCCTCTGGAGCAAACTGGACTCATTTCATAGTTTTTTACTTATATATTCCTATTTATATTTATTTATTGTGCATAGTGTTGTCTGCGATGGGTGTGTGTGTTTGTGTGTTTTTATGCCACTGTCAAAGACAAATTTCCATTTTATGTAAAGTTTTATGGACATTAAAGGAGTCTAAGTCTAAGTCTAAGACCTGGGAGCAGCTGGAGAAAATGTTTTTACTTTACACTTTACTCTACTGGACAACTGTAGTAAAATGAAGAAACTGATTAAAAATCTGTGCAATAATGGACTATGTTAAAAACATAATTGACTATCGAAAGGAACATTAATAACAAACGGTAGCAGGCAGCAGTACTGTAGTGTCTAGTTTGCATATCCAATGTGACATTTGCAGTATGGGGAAAAAGTGGTAGAGTAAAACGTATTATTTCTCTGTTAAAAAGCAGCTAGCCTGGGTCTGAACATCATCCACCGTGTCAACTTCAGCAGAACATTCCTCTCCTTTCACCAGACGATCTGTAAGCAACACCATTGTTTGCTGTCAGAAATGTTCTCCACCCCTGCTCAACGAGGGTGCCCTGGTGGACAATGTGGTAAACAGCCTCACTGACTAACAAGTTAGCTGTAAACTTACTTAGTGATTTGTGCACACAAGCAACTGGTAGTTAAAAAAAATAAACAGTGAGCCCCATCTCTGGAGAAATGATGGATGATATAGATATAAGTTGGCCTAACAAGTCCCTCAGAGCCTTGCAGAACCTTGTAGAATCACTTCCAAATATGGACTTGCTCAATGTCACATCATCCACAGATTCCTGTTACTTTTCTCTCCAGTGTGCTCTGAAAGAAGGTGCAACAGAACACTCATCCTACCCTCAAAAATGAGAGAGGATGTTTAATGTGAGTAAACATAACTGATTGCATTTTGATCATATAATCCTTACCTCTGGCATATATGAAAATGTTGCATTCAACTGAAGTAAAAAAAAAAATCTGAACATTCAACAGCTATGTTCATCAAAAAAAAAAAAAAAAAAAATTAAAAAGCATTCAGGCAACTACAACTATACCTGAAACTTACCAAGTTTATCTAAATTTTAGACAAGCAAAGCAAATACCTATGGAAAGTAAATTCTGTGAGTTTTTGTGCCATGAATTACGTGTCACTAGCTGGCAAATGTAGAAAGCTGTGCTTTCAGAAAAATGTCATAACTATATCCGCAAGGTAGATCAAACAGCCTCTGGGCCTTATACAGCCAGCGAGGCAATTCATAAATACAAAATAAAAAATTACCATTTTCAGCAATAAAATAAAGTGACATAAAATAGTAGAGTGATACACTCTTTTGAGTGGTACCTGAACGCAGCATGCACATAGCAGTTAATATCATGTCAATGTGTCATTGCTAGAGATTGACCGATATGAATTTTTCAGGGCCAATACTGATACCGATTATTGATAATCAAGCGAAACTGATAGCCGATATTTAGAACCGATATTCGTTTGCAGCAAAAATGAAAATTTTGGTGTCAAAATTTAGAGTAACACACCTGGGATTAGAATGAATACAGTATACTGTTTGTTTTGTGTACACTGAAAAAAAGACCTTAACTTTTTGTAAAATAACACAAAATCATAATTGAAATGCCTTTAAGTTTAATTATTTTTAAAACAAAAAGTGATGATTAATGATTCCCTCCCCTTTCCCTTAATGATTCAGAGCAAACCAATAAAGAGGGTGGCAGGAACCTTGGCTCACTACATTTATTTGATAGCTTTAGTAGTTGTCAGATTAAATTTTTACATAAAACAGCACATTGAGTAAATAAATATTAAACTTTCAGGGGTTCCCAGAGTTTTTCACTTATAGTTCCTTATTTATTATTATATTTATTTATATATATTTAGAGAAATGAAGGCATATTCTGAATCTCAGAACAGTAGGCTAGATGTAAACTCTTGTGCTTGGAACTGTACGTCGTATTACACAAATAAGAATAAGGCACTTAGCAACTGTAAATGCAAACAATAAAGGCTTCATTACACACGTGAGTTGTAGACGCGACGGTAAATTTATTGATTGAAAATAAAACACACTGAGAATAATCTCCTCGACGTGTGCTCTCTGCCTGACTCATATCCCTGGACTTTACGAGTGACAGGCAAAAAGACAATCATTTAACAACAGTAGTTAAGTTGCTGCACCATAGTGTAGTGAGAGCATGAGCGCTGAGGGAGAGGCAACTGTAAACAAACAGGGACACGTTAGCGCGTAGTACTGTTAAACTTACAGGCTATAATCAGCTCCGGTGTTGTTTATTGATAAACCAGGGGCCGCCCCACGGGCTGAGACACGTTTAGATTTATTATTCCCACAAAGTAATGGTAACCGAAAGGGCCTATATTATTATTGTGCATCTGGCCCCAGCTATAAAGCGGTTGCGGCAATTATAATGTAGTGGTGGGTCATCATGAAATATGCCTTGCTGAAGTTGTGAACAGTTTCATCTCCAGAGCCAAACAGCGGTATTCAGCAGGTTTTCCTCCCTTACACTTGTTATAGTCTACCTACCGGTAGCCTATATCGTTACATCTCCTTTATTTTTAGTAAGTAGGGAGCTTCAGGTCATGTTCACTTGGTTACATCTTTTTTTTTTTTCTTCTTTTTTTGGTGCGTGACTATTTATCTTGCAAAGTCGTATGCTTGATGTGATTAGACAAGTATGTCGGTGAAATGTCAACTCTGGGCTTGCATGTTATCACTGAAATTGATCATAAGGTTTTTGTGATATTTTTTAGTATTTTTAAAACTTCATCATAGAGGGTTTTTATTGCAACTTCGACTGACTCGACTGCTGGATCACCAGAGCAGTCGTCTGCTCGGTGAGTAGAGGCTTCAGTGTTGATTGGCTGTCACTTGACTCACTTGTGCCATATAACCAATCAGTGAGGGCTGTGGGCAGGACATTGTTACACAGCCAAGAGTGGTGACTTCAGGCGGACAGACGGCCGCATCAGAGCCAAAGGAGCACGTTTTAAAATACATTAATTAATTTTATCAGTTATCAGTGGAAAAAACGGCCGATGCCGATTATCTAAAAAATGCCGAATATCGGCTGATATTATCAGCCAGGCCGATAATTGGTCGATCTCTAGTCATTGCAACTGTCAAAAAAACAGTGGTTGCAAAAATGAGGTTGCGAAGTGTAACATTTTCCTAGAGAAAGAGGAAGAAGTGGCATACAAAAGTTTGGTCAAAATGTGTTACTTTGAATAGCTTAGCAAGTAAAAGATGAACCCGATTTCCAAATAGCATTAAGTTAAAGATGGCACATTTCTTAATAGCAAAAGGAAAAGGGGCAGAAACAAAATTTTGGGCAACTTGCATGGTCAGTACTTAGTAAAACCCCCTTTGGCAAGTATCACAGCTTGTTAAGAACTGTGGCCAGCTTTCAGTTCTTCTTTGAGGGACTTTGGCCCATTCTTCCATCCACAAATTTTTGATGATGTTTAGGTCAAGAGACTGTGAGGGCCTTGGCAAAACCTTAAGCTTGTGCCTCTTGAGGTCGTCCATTGTTGATTTTAAGGTCTTTTTCGGATCAATTTCCTGTTGTAGAAGCCATCCTCTTTATCTCCAGCATTTTTTCTGTGATGTTTTATATCAAGAATTTGTGGGTATTTAATTGAAAACATTTTTCCTTCTACCAGTGCAAGGTTTGCTGTGTCACTGGCTGCAACACAAGACCAAAGCATGACCAATCCAACCCTGTGCTCGACAGTCAGGGAGATCATCTGTTCAGGAAATTCTGCACACTTTTTTTTTCTCTAAATACACCTTTGTTCATTGCAGCCAAAAAGGTCTATGTTAACTTCATCAATCACAGGATTGTTTCCAAAATGCATCAGGTTTCTTTAGATTTTCCTTTGCATATTTTATGGTGAGGATGCAGGCAAAGTTTTCTTCCGACAGCTCCATGAATGTTATATTTGTGCAGGTGTCGATGCACAATAGAACAGTGCACCACCGCTGCTGCTGAATCATCATGAATTTCTTTTGCAGTCAAACAGCAGTTTGATATGCCTTTCTAGCAATCCAATGTGTAGTTCTCTTGAAAAGTTTTCTTGGCCTACCAGACCTCAATTTATTATCTATAATCTCAATGAGATTTATTATCTCAATTTTTTTTGTCCTATAGCTCATTGGATTATGTGCTTGTTTCAGCTTGACCTCCCTTATATTTTCAGTCAATCAAAGTGACATGCGTCGGTCCTGCCTCCTGGAAAAAAAATCAATATCCGAGACAAAAGGGAGGAATTCCAGTCAAATATTATTGGACTATGACCCTATTTTCCAATATTTTTTGTGTCCAAGTGACTAATGGAAACAGCAATTTTTGAAAATTTTCCAATATTGCATGAGAGCACAGCAATCAATGTACGTCCACTGAAAGTGTTTATTTTTGCCCCTGACAGGCCCAGATTGTTACAAGTGTCTGAAAACATTATGGAAAGGATTCCTGCAGGGATACCTTTTCATTAAAGAGTAAGATCCGTTTTGTTTAACCAGAAACAACTGATATATAGCTCTCACCAAAGCCACCAGATACCATTCACAGAAACAGTAATGTTATCATGATGGAAAAAAAAATGCGACAAAAACAAAACACAAATCACCAGAACTTTGAAATAAAATAAAGGTTGAAATAAACTCTTAATTCACTAAATCGGGAGAGAAGCGAGAGAGAGAGCAGCGGGGAAACAGCATGTGGAATCATTCATTCATTCATCTTTTATACCCCTGATTATCCCTTTCGGGGTCGGGGGGGGGGGGGGCTGGAGCCTATCCCAGCTGTCAACGGGCAAGAGGCAGGGTACACCCTGAGCCGGTCGCCAGCCGACTGCAGGGCAACATACACACAAGCATTCACTCTCATATTCACACCTAGGGACAATTTAGAATCACCAATTAACCTAGTGAGCATGTTTTTTGGTCTGTGGGAGGAAGCCGGAGTGAACCCGGAGAGAACCCACGCATGCAAACTTCACACAGAAAGGCCCCCGCCTGACCTGGGGATCGAACCGGCAACCTTGTTGCTGTGAGGCACGCGCACTACCTGCTGCACCACCGTGCCGTCCTTTTTTCACAATCAAATGCATAAATTTTCATAAATTGGGATATAAATTCTAATTTAGAATATTCACTGACCGCCCTAATACAGTGTCTTAACTTGACAACAGCGCTGCTGTGTCAATTTTTACTCGCTTCAATGAATGAGATTATTAACTTTTTTATTTATTTTTTTTTTTTAACTTTACAGTTGTTTTCATTTGCATGGGTGAAGTCAATATGAATGTGGAAATGGACTTGCATATGTATTTGCATCTATCAATTGTTGATCAATGACACATGACACTTTTTGTGTCTGAATATACTTCAATAGTAATAACTAATTTCTCCCAAAAAAGATTACATAGTAGATATGACATGAAAGGACATAAGGACATATCTTCAGTGAAGAATGTCTCAAAAATTGCCAAATACAACTAATATTGAGGTTTTGTTTCACCTTTTTCACTTAAAGTCTGAAATGTGATGACATCCTGACATAGAAACAAAGAATAAAACTCACAAAAAGTTTATCTTTTAAGAAACATTCTCATGTTGAGTTAAATTCTTATGTTTCCTCAGTAACCAGCATGCAGAAAGTAATTTTGGTGTTATATGACCATAAAAAGAAAATTGTCACAAAAACAAGATCTGAAGAAGCTTCGTCTTCAGAAGAAGAAGCTTCACAGTGTAGTCCTGGTGAGCTTCAGCTTCAGATTTTCTCTCTCATCTGAAACATGCATCCACCACAAGATTTGAAAACAATCATCACACACTACAGGATATTATTAAGATTATCATGCCAGAGGAAGCAACGCATCACGTCGTGTGATCTCATAGGGAAGCAGATGTAAACAAAATAGAGAATGACATGGTGCAACAAATTGCCACAGTAATGCTTTTTGGTGAGAAAAGACAAAAGCAGGAGACTAAATGCAGACTAAAGCAATGAAGTTGCTAGTAGGATGAATTGGAAAGGAGTCAATGGCAAAGCAGCACTCAAGAACCACACTCTAAAATGACTAATCAATGGTGAGATGGTGTAGGTGTTGGCTATTGTCACAGCTTTCATTGACATTTGTGCATTTGTTGGAATTTAGTGCTGAAAATCATTAGTTGTCATAAAAGTAGTAAGATATAAGATATAAGGTATAAGATGCAATGGCAACAAACTTGTAGCCAAGAGGCATGGCGGTTGATCAATTGGATTTGAAGTGGAGGAGACTGATGCATGGTCGATTTTATAGGTTAGTCCTACAGTGTTTGCATAAAGCAACGTCTCATTTTCTTCTGTCTCTGCTGAGTCTATGAGTCTATATATGCAACATACAGCAGTCCGTACATCATCAAGTACAGCTACTAGACCGGCAACTTAAGAAATCTCTGGAATTTTAAAATGAATCTTCACATTTTTTGCGCAAGTGGTCCCATAGTGGTTGATGTTTTTGGCATGACCAAACACCTACCAAACAGCTTTGGCTTCCATGAGTTAACCTTAAAGTCCTTAATCCCAAGTACATTAAGTCTGTTTAATTCTGCTGTTGTCCTTCCAGACAAACAGGCTGGATTAAGTTAACTTTTGACTAAGAGTAACAAGCACTAATAATAAGCACTAATCTTAGCTGATGTAAATGGGCACCAGTTATAGCGCTTTTCCAGTCTACTTTGACCACATAAATTGTTTTAAAACACAAGCCACATTCACCCATTCCCACACATGCACACACGCACTCAACAATGACAAATCATCATCAGTATCTTGGCCATAGACACTTCACCATGTGGACTGGAAGAGCAATAAATCTTGACTTGAAAGTGAAATCAGAGATTTGAAGAACAATGACAGCCACAATCAGCATAGTTTTTGTTTTTATAAATAGCAGTTCACATGTAGAAAATGGCTTTTGCATGATTAAGAAAAATGAGTGAAAAGGTGTTACATCCAAAGTCCTGCTTCTAAGAAATAATTAGCTGTAATATTGCCAACGGTTAAATTTGTTCAGTGCCTATTACTCTTCACTAATAGAGGAAAATAAGAACAATCCCAGGTTTCTCTTCAGCACTGTACCCAGGCTGACAGAGAGCCATAATTCGTTGAACCACGTATTCCTTTAGCCTTCAGTAGTAATGACTTTATGAGCTTGGTTAATGATAACATTCTAAGTATTAGAGACAAAATTCATTATCTCCTGCCCTCAATAGGTACCAATTTATTTTCAAACACAGAAAACCATAGATTCTGACCCCAAATGAAATCTTTTCCCATCTAAATATGTTTTTTATTCATCAAATGAAAATAATGGAGGTTGTTCGATACTATGCTCGATACTATGCTACGATTAAAATAAATTTGAAGTAATTTGATTGAATTATGGGTGTTTCATTGTATTGAATAACTTCTGTTGTCCTCTGGGGTCAAAAACGACCCCACAACACAAAGTGGTACAATGGGGCAAATTGTCTCACCATACTGCTTTGAAACAGATGAGCAAATTCTGTCCTTGCCAGAGTGATCTCAAAACATGGAAGATGTGCCAGAAATGCAATGCATACTAGGGCTGGGCGGTATACCAGTTCGCATTGAATGCCGGTGTATATTTTTGTTATGATGTGACTTTTAATATACCACCACCCCTGTGTATGTGATTAAACAACGTTTGGAACGCTGTGCCACGCGACAGTTTCAGACGGGACTGTTTTCAAGCTTGCGCTTCTAAACACGCATATTGTGGGGCGTGGTGAGGGTAAACGGTAGTGCTTTAGACATTGAAAGTTCCAAAATTAAAGCACAACTAGTAGAACATGATGACACTGAAGAACTTGTGCCAAAAAGAGGAGCTGTGTCTGTTGTTTTTTTGCTTTAAAAAAGAGCAAGTGTTGTTGGGAATTCATCGCCGGAGGCGGCAGCATGTCTTGAAGTATCAAGAATGTATGAAGTTAAGATCAGCGCACTCCACATCAGCAGGTAACACGGGAAAAGAAAAAGAAAAACTGAGCCAAGTCGCGTTTGCTAGAGGGACTCCCTACGCCACAAAAAGCAAACAATGGATCGAGATTACAAACTCTATCACTATCCACCTAGCCAAAGACATGGTCCCGCTTAACACTGCAGAAAAAGAAGGCGTCAGGCAGAAAATACTTCAGCCAAGTTGCAATCCCCGACTTGTACAATCTGTTCAATACGAGCGCCGCCTAAACAGGGGGCAGCGTGAGATGCCCGCAGTTCAGATGATCAATGCTCACGCTAGGAAGCACCAATGCTAACTTGTAGCATATCAGAATGACGGGGAGAGAGCCTCCACCAAGCATTGCCACCCAAACAAAACATAACTCATACAGCAATAAATTATATGTGCATGTATAAAAAAGACAAAAATAGCGTATGTCCACTTTAGTGCATCTGCTGATTTCACCACTTCACGCAAACCACACAAGCCTGGTATCACATGAAAGCAGAGAGTCTGATGATCACGAAGATGCCTGCCTCCTCACTGTGCAACAGAACCTCAGCAAGCTAGCAGCCAAAGAGTAGCAGAAAAAAACTTCGCTAAATCACAAAGTATGTCTTACCTTTGCTGTTTTGTGGTCAAGTTATATTCCAGCTTGACAAAACACTGCTAATGTCTCCTCCTATGACTCTGTGTTAGTTTGAGACCAATCACGAAGGTCCTGGTTGTTTACATAAAGAGGAGGGCGTTTCTAGAGTGGACGGAACGTTCTTCGTGCGATTTAATATTTCTGGGGTTACTTCCTTCTGGATCATCACTGGTGTTACTGTGGAGAATTTGGATGCTGCCCCTCGAATCTCTTGACTCTGACTGGTTGATAGAGGTGTCGATCATCAAAACTGACCAATGGGTTGCTGAGCTACTGACCAGTGTAACTACGCAGTTAGTTTCACCGCTCCGTCTCATTTACACATGAATAAGGCAGAGCACTTACAGAGGACCCTGCTGAGCAGCTCAAGGTGTTATTTTACTGTTTTATTTGCATTTCGTCCTTTAATGAGAGATAAGAACAATAGCAAGCAGAGAAAAGGATGAAAAAGTGTTTTCAACAGAGGAGTTTCTACATACGCTTGGACGAGATAAGGGTACTCTGCCCAGATGCGCCCAAATGAGCACCTGGACATACCTGTGTTAAATCATCTGTCTTCCAGGTGAAAGAAGAAAAAAAAATACCGTCATATACCATGAAAATGTTATAACTTTGAAAAATACTGTGATATGCATTTTTGGTCATACCGCCCAGCACTAATGCATCTGCAAAGATCACGCCATTACTACCTGGCCCACATGCAACTGAGGGCACATTCAAACTGTTTTCAGTCTGAAAAGTTCAATGTTTTGGAAATTAATGTTGATATCAGTGTTTCCTCTAGGATTTTTTTCAGCAGTGGGGGCAGGCTCTCCGGGGAGCCGTTGCAGTGTAAACAAATGACACTTGACTACAGATTTTACTTTTACAACCTATTTATTGAATGGCCTAGGGGTGTCCCGATCTCATATTGATATTGGATATCGGTCCGATATCAGCCAAAAAACGAGTATTGGATTTTATCGGACTGCATCTAAAATCTCCCATATAAGCGCTCTGATAAGCAGTCCATTTTCCGCTCCAGCACTTCTATCCATAGGTGACTCTGGTTCACACTGCAACACAGTAGGTGGCGGTAATGCACCTTAACGTTGGTGCCGCCCGCCACAAATGCCAAAGAAGAAGAGCACCCGGATCCAGCCAATAGAACGTCTCTGATCCAGTATGCAGAGCCCACGTAATCACAACAACAACAACGTGTGTGCGCTACTGTAGGAGAAGTGATGTTGGCTGTGTGCCAATATTTTACCGTAAACTTGAACAAAGACGTTGCAGCTGAGTGCAATACCTGTCACGCACAAATTTCCCGTGGTGGCACAGAACCGGGAAAGTTTAATACGACCAACCTCATTGCGCATTTGAAGCAGCATCACAAAAAACAGCATGAGGATTTTCGCAAGACCACCTAGGCAAAGAAACAACAAACCTCTGGCTCCCTCAAACAACCAATGCTGGCCAAGACATTTGCAAAGTGTGAAAAACTCCCATGGGACCACAAAAAGGCACTGGCTATAACAGAAAAGATAGCCCAGTTTATTGTGCTCGATGACCAGCCCATGTCGGTGGTGAGTAATGTCGGGTTAACATGCTTATGTTTGACCTTGAGCCTCGCTACATTATTCCTAGCCGCCATTACATTGTCGACAAAACTATACCCCAGATGCATAAAGAAGTTCAAAACTGTACTGCCGCACATGTGGAGAAAGCAAATCAATCCTTTACATTACTGGAAAGTCAACCAAGCTTGACTCCCCACCATGGCAGCAACAGCAGCTAAGTTCCTCTGTGCTCCCTGCACGAATGTCGGGAGTGAGAGGCTCTTTAGCACAGCGTCAGTTATCATTGAGGAGCACAGGACCAGGCTGACAGCAGAGCATGCCGAAATGCTTATCTTCTTAAAAAAAAAATCTCCACATCATGCTCGGACTACAGAAAGTGGAGATGGAGAAGTAGTAAGGGTAGTCAGCAGTTTAGTTCACTGACTGATTATTATTTGTTTTCTGCTGTTGTTATTAGAGTGATATGTTTATTTTGTTTACACTCTATGTTTTTAATGAAGACTAAGAGCAATGATCACATTGTTTCGGGCACAGTCAGTGAAACTGGAGCTGCTCTTAACTTTGAGCAGTTGGACAGTGGACAATATTGTGTTGTTGTTTTTGTTGTTTTTGTCCCCGCCCTCAGTTGCTCCCACCATATACTGACAGTAAAAAATAACTGAAGTGAACTTGAATTGTTTGCACATTAAAAGTATAATTTGTTTTTATTGGATTTATTTAGTTTATTTTTCAGGGTCTTCTAATTTATTTTTAATTTATTTTATTCAATTGTAGAATACTGTAGATACTATGTTGAAGGTTAAAATTTATGTAACCAATTGGTTAATAATAAATGGGTCAGTTTTCCTCATACCTACTGTTGCTGACTATTGTTCTCTGTTTGAGTAACATCACTTGATCAAGCCTTTTCTAACATTCCACACTACAAAATAAGTAACTAGACAATTTCCCCTGGGGAAATTTTGAAAGGGCCACGGGGGCTACTGCCGCTGTTAAGCTAAGCTAAGCTAACATTAGCATGTCAAATAACGCATTAAAAAGATCTCAAACACCATTAGAATGCATTGAAGAATCATTTTACTGCAGGTTAGCATGTTAGCATTAGCATGCTAATCATTAGCATATTAGCCCAACAACCTGACATCAAAAGTCAAACCTGTATGCACCAACAAGTTCATAGGACCTCATGTTAGCATTAGCCGCTATTAGCATTGTGGCTAATGCTAACAGGCCAACATCACTCATTACATTACTAACATTTCAATTTCATTCAAGGACTACAGAGGGTAGGAAAAACCCCTACTGGGCCAAATTTGAGGATTTTAACCCTGGTGACATGTCTGTTGGCGTTTGAGTGTGTGTATGTCTAATCACATGAAGCTACATATCTTCGTTTGTGTGTGTGGGACTGCTCAGCGAAGTACTGAGGCTCAGAGGTTGCCACAGCAACTGGAGGTGGCCTGACCGATGATGTCATGCACTCAGACACAGCTGCACGCGCTCGCGCGCGTGCTCTCAGCTCAGCACACACAGAAAGAGCCATTTTCTGCCTCTGCACTGCTCTCACATTTGGGCTAATGCTGACAAAACCGTGGCTCCTATCAGAATTAAAAACAGACCGTCATCGCTGTAAGGACTTCCTGAACGCTTCGGTGTGCTTTCGGTGTTTCTACGCAAAATATTTTGCAGACACTTGTGAGTTTAAAACAGGGGTCTGTTCTGCTTCTCTCAGAAAATCTTTGTATGGGAGTCAATGAGGAGCACAGACAGACATGGCCGCACTTAGAGGCTACTAATTCAAATTCTATAAGTCTCTCTGATTTTTCGAGCACATTGTGAGAGACAGCATAAATTTGTCTACAACTGTGGAAAAAATCATGCGTATAGAGCGTAAATTGTGGCCGGGAGGAGAGAGAAAAATTCTGGACTTTTTTCCGGCTTTCCTCCACTCTAACCGATGACATCACCCACTCTAGCCTGAACATTCCGTGCAATACACACCCATTGAAAGCTCAAAATTTCTCCCAAAACAATCATGGTCATTGAACAGCGATTGATCAAAAACTATATGACATATCAAAACGTGGAATAATACACCAATACACAAGACTTGTGTCTACATTTTAAAGTTTAAATGGAGTCTCTAGGTGAAAGTATACCGGAGCAGTAGGCAGTACGAAAAGTGTTAGTTTTTTGACCTCCTCCCATTCATTCCTTATGGGAAAAAATTTGAGAAAAGTAATAGCACGCCGATCCCGATCAAGACGCATGTTTTGATATATAATTTGCCTGGGTGCTCTCAAAGCTGTAGGACTAGTAGCGAATCGAAATTTGACACGGAAGAGGAATAAGAAAAAGAAAAAACACGCAGTATAACAATATACTGTTATATTGTGACCAGGGCTCGTGCGAAGCACCGTGGCCCTAATAAAAGTATGTATGATTTGTGCTGATATCGTATCAGATCGATATCGGTATCGGCCAGTACTCCAGGCTGCAATATCGGTATCGTATCGGAAGTGAAAAAGTTGTATCGGGACATCCCTACAATAGCCAGCTGAAAATTACTTTTTAAAGGATGAATGTGTGTGTGTGTGTGCTGTGTCTGTAACCCCCGCTCCTTCCCCTCCTGCTCAGTGCGTACACACTGAAGCCACCACACATCATGTAGTTGACTAATCACGTGCAGCGGAACAAAAAAAAAAAGTCGAGAAAAAAAAAAACAAAAAAAAAAAACAAAGCGGCTCCCACCCGATCATTCACTTCTAAGAGCCATTTCATTCGCGACCCACACATCACTACTGACTAGTGTCATCTTCATCAGCTGTATTTCTCAGAGAAATATTTGAACAAGCTCATCTGAAAATGCAGTCAGTAGTTACATCATGGTGTGTAGATATTAGCTTAATGTTATCAATTAGTTTACTCACATCAGCAACACTGAGTTGGCACTGGGCCCAATTAACTTAAGCTACCAATATGTTACGTAACGTTAGCTGGCCATCAATATTTTGCGAATGTCTATTTAATGTGTAAAATCTATTACGAGTTATCTTAAGCTAATAAGTCTACGTTTCTCTGGTAAGTCGCTGCCCTATTTTCCAAGACGACACTCCTCTGACTCTCTGACCTGGTGCCTGGGTGCTTGACGTGATGTCACTTTCAAGGCCGCGCTCTCGCGAGTAATTAACATTGGACTCTGCTGTGAAGGTGGAGAATACACACCTTTGGGTAGGGGAGGCGCTCCTAAGGTATAAATGTTTAGCTCTCCCCATGCTTGGGGTCTTTCTTCATTCTACCACTCAGGTGAGGATTGACCTTTTCTTTGCAAAGAAAATAAAAACCTTGTCTCTATTTCATTCTTCACCAGCAGCAGAGAATTTCCACAACACTTACAACCCCCTCTGTCTGCATAAAAGCAGTGTTTGAACACACTGTGGTACCATACCCTCGTGAGCATCAGTTGAGCAGTATTGTACTTCGGAAAAGTAGTGTGTTGCTACAAAAATGGCATGAAAAAGGCAATTAACAATGGATGAGAGACAGACCGTCATAACATCTAAAATCGTAGGTCTTTCCTACAGAGAAATTGCAAACAAAGTCAAGGTGTCAGTGAGTACAGTTTTCTTCATCGTCAAGAGGCACTCAGAAACTGGGGAAACTCTGACAAGAAGAGGTCTGGCAGACCCAAAGCCACAACTCAATCAGAGGACAAGTTTCTGAGAGTTAAGAGCTTGCGTGATAGGCGGCTCACAGGACAACAGCTTCAAGCACAGCTTAATAGTAGCTGTATGTAAGCAAGTCTCAGTTTCAACTGTGAAGAGAAGACTTCGAGCTGCAGGTTTGACAGGACAAGTTGCAGCAAGAAAGCCATTGCTAAGAGGCTTGCCTGGGCCATGAAACACCACCATTGGACTACTGAAGACTGGAAGAAGGTGTTACGGATTGATGAATCAAAATTTGAAATCTTCGGTTCATCTCGCAGAGTCTTTGTACGCCGTCGAGTAGGCGAAAGGATGGTTCCACAGTGTGTGACATCAACGGTCAAACATGGAGAAGGAAGTGTGATGGTCTAGGGCTGTTTTGCTGGATCCAGGGTCGGTGACTTGTACAGAGTGAGAGGCACCCTGAACCAAAATGGTTACCACAGCCTTCTGCAGCGCCATGCAATACCATCTGGTATGCGTCTAGTTGGTCAGGGGTTCATCCTACAGCAAGATAATGACCCAAAACATAAGTGCAACAACTACCTCAGGAAAACAAGAACAAGATGGTAAGCTTGAAAACATGGAGTGGCCAGTCTCCAGACTTAAACCTCATCGGACGAATTGAACAGAGGCGTGAAAGCAAAGCAACCTACAAGTGCCACACATTTGTGGGAACTTCTGCAACGGATTTGGGAGGACCTTTCTGAAGAATATTTGATTTCTATTGTAGAAAGAACATCATGAGTGTGTTCAGCTGTTATATCTGCCAAAGGTGGCTACTTTGATGAGTCAAAAGTTTAGAATACATTTGGTCTATAAATTGATTCCATGATTTCTTTTTTAACTCCAATTGCTTATTTGTACTATGCTTTCATTTCAGGGTGCACTGAGACATTAAACTGAATAATTTTCAATAAAAAAAATGGAAAAATTGGGTGTTCTAGAACTTTTGACCAGTACTCAAAAAATTAAGGGAACACTTAATCATCACAGTATAACACCAAGTCAGTTAAAATTCAGGGATATGAATCTGTCCATTTAGGAAGCAAAAGTAATTGTTGCTGTTGTGCTGGTATGCACATTATTATTATTATTATTACCCCCCATGAAGAAATGACCACTTTTATCAAGCCATTGCACAAACCACTTTCATGCAATGATGTGCTTTAACTTCACAGGTGATGTGCTTAAAGGTGATCAGGTGAATCAGGTAATTTCACTCAACAATTAAGTTAAAACATGATATAAAAGCCTCAGTGTGGGTCTTTGAGCTGTCAGTTGTGAAAGCACCATGCCAAAAACTAAAGAAATCAGTTTGGACTTGAGAAAAAGAGTTACTGATGCACACAAAGCAGGACAAGGATATACAAAGCTATCCAAGTATTTCCAAGTGTCAAGAACTGGAGTGAGAAGTATAATCCAGAAATTCAAAGACAGCCACACAGTACAGAACAAGCCTGGCAGAGGTAGGAAGCGAACACTGGTGAATGACTTGGCCACATCAGGAATCGTAGTCACTAAGACAATCACTAGAGCTCTGCACAGGAATGGGACAGCAAGGTTGCAGACCAAGAAAATCTCCACTTTGAAGAAGAGACACCTTCAAGCCAGACTTAAGTATGCTCAGGACAACCTGGAGAAAGATTATGCATACTGAAAGCATGTCCTATGGTCTGACAAGACTAAACTCGAGCTCTATGGTGACAGAGACACTGCTTATGTTTGGAGAAAAAAGGGAGAGGCATATAATCCAAAGGACACCGTCCCAACAGTGAAACAGTGTTATGCTGTGGGGATGCTTCAGTGCATCTGGAACTGGAAATCTTGTCAAGGCGGAAAGAATCATGAACAAAAAAAGATATATGGAGATTTTGAAAGAAAACCTTCAGCAGTCAGCAGTAAAACTGGGCCTGGGTCGTCGCTTCATCTTCCAACATGACAACGATCCAAAACATTGAAAATATGTGGGGTTACCTAAAGAACAATGTCAATGCCAGAAGGCCATCAAATCTGGAGGAGATTGAAAGATTTGCCAAAGAAGAATGGGCTGGGATTCCTTAAAAGAAGTGCCAGAGACTTGTTGAAAACTACAACAAATGACTGCAGGCTGTCATGGAGCAAAAAGGATACAAAATTGACTGTTAGGATCTGGGGGGCTAATAATTTTGACCCTGATAGTTTTGTTTTTTTGTGGAATATTTTCATTTCTGTGTGCAAACTAAATCTGTGTGAGTGTGTGTGAATGGCTAAAAAATAAAGCTCATAATGAGCAGGTGGCCTAACCACCATCATATGAATGTGTGTCTGTGTGTGTGCATGGGTGAATGCACACTTGCTCATGTTGTAAAAAGTTCTTTGATTGGATGTCAGAAGAGAAAAGTGCCATAAACATGCAGTCCATTCACCATTTACCCAACCAGAAACTCTGGGTCAGCTGGAAGTCTCACGTTAAGAAGGCCTATTGCCCTCAATTTAGGAGATCCCGAAGCCTACAAAGTTGCCAAATATGACCCCATCAGGAGTGCCAAGAGGGACTTCAAGGACAAAGTGGAGTCTATCTACTATAGCTCCGACCCCAGGCGCACGTGGGATGGATTACGCTTCATCAGTATATATAAAAGGGAAAGACAGTCCATTGCATTGCATCAACATCTTTTACATGCCCGGTTCGATGTGGACAACACAGCGCATGCCATCAGACCACACATGGGCGGAGAAGCTGCCTTGCTGACCCTAGAGACGGCCGACGTGAGATGGACCCCCAAAATGGACCGTCCCACTGCCCCGAAACCAGGGGCCCCCTGTCTAAATGACCTCTGCTCTGTCACACTGACATCAGTCATCATGAAGTGCTTTAAGCGACATGCCAAAACCCACATCTACTCCTCCCTTCCTGACACCCTAGACCCTGTTCAATTTATCAAACAGAGTCGTGCATGATGGCATCGTTTTGGTGACACACACTGTGCTTATCAATCTGGACAAAGGGAATACTTATGTGACAATACTTTTCACTGATTACACCTCTGCATTCAAGACCATTATTCCCTCAAAAGTCGTCTCTAAGCTCATTGATCTCAATCAACTGGAGTACTCCATCTGCAGATTCTCAATTTCCTGACAGGCATAACCTAGGTGCTGAGAATTGGCAGTCACACCTCCTCCTCGCTGATCCTCAACAGGGGCGCACTGTACTTCTAGTTTACTCATGAGTATGTTGCAAAGCACAGGTCCAACACCATCATTAAGTTTGCTGACAACACAATCTCAACAATGATGACGCAGCCTATGGAGAGGAGATGGAAGCGCTAATGAGCTGGTGCCAGGACAACAACTTCTCTCTCAACTTCAGTAAAACAAGGGAAATGATCGTGGACTAAAGGAGACAGCAGGGAGGCAGACACCTCCCCATCCACATCGGTGATGCTGAGGTTGAAAGGATCAGCAGCTTCAAGTTCCATCCTGAAGCGATCTCAAGTAAGAGATTTTTATCTACATTTTTATCTTTTATATACAGTTAATGCTAGTGTGTTTATGAAGGCTTCATTGTTGTATGCCTTACTGAATTGTGAAATCAACAGACCGCTAAGAACCGTTGTTACTGTTTGAGATACCTCAATCATTGTATTTACTGCTTGTTTCTGTGCGCTCAGCGCGTTATATTGACTCAGGCTTCAGGCTTTGTTGGGTCTTCTGTGAATTTCTGCCGCTGCGGTAAAGCCAGTAAGCTGCACTTTTTCAGTTAAAAGACCAGAGCCACAGCTGGTGGACTCTGAACTGAGTTTGCATGCCAGGTTCCTGCGTGACAAAGAGACAGTTATTGTGTCTTTCCATGGCAATTAAGATCTCTTGCGTCACTTTGAGCGCGCCCCTCTCTCTCTCTCTCTCTCTCTCTCTCTATCTCTCTCCTTTATTACGCCACATACGCACACATCCATGTGCCTATGCAGGCATTCACACACACCTTAAAAGGTGCAGATAGCAGTGGTGCAACTCAGACATTCTCTATGTGCTTATCGCATCTTTGTTAAGTCTTGAAACACCCATGATGTAACCACTGACATAACCACTCATGTGACCACATCTTGCACCCGACTCAATATATGTGCATATGTGTTGTGGTAACAGCTGGTTGTGAGAGTCAGTCAGATTCCAGCCTTCACTGTTCAGCTGATAAGTGTAACATGGTATTTCAAACATTAACATTTTAAGTGAACAGCCCTTTTGAGATTGGTTCCACTGTTTGGTTATTCGTTCCTGATCTCAGGGTGGTGCTCTGTTATTATTAATTCATATTACTAATTTAATTGACATTCCGACAGTTACTGATAAATAACTATCCTGCTTATAACCACAACAAGACTTTTCACTCTTAAAACACTGCACTGCAGTCTGCACTGGTTACATAGGAATGCACTGTTTAATAGAATGCACTAGGACTACTACATACCATCATGCAGTACTTTTGTACACACTTGAGACTTTTACACATAACCTTACTTTACAAACAGTACAGTGGTTCATATATCTACATGGCGTGTGCATATACAGTACTGTGCAAAAGTTTTAGACAGGTGTGAAAAAATGATGTAAACTAAGAATGCTTTCAAAAATGTAACTGTAATGCAGTGAATGAACAGAAGAGAAATCAAATCAATATTTGGTGTGACCACACTTTGCCTTCAAAACAGCATCAATTCTTCAAGGTACACTTGCACAGTTTTTGAAGGAACTCGGCTGGTAAGTTGTTCCAAACATCATGGAGAACAAACCACAGATCTTCTGTGGATGAGATTCTTTATGCTGAAGATAGTTCTTAATGACATTGGCTGTATGTTTGGAGTCGTCCTGCTGCAGAATAAATTTGGGGCCAACCATACGCCTCCATGATGGTATTGCATGATGGATAACTATCTGCCTGTATCTCTCAGCAATGAGTCACCATTACACTGCAAAAACTCAAAATCTCACCAAGTATGTACTGTTTCACCCAGTGTGACTAGTGTCGTAGACTGGAATTCACAGCCAGCTAAACTCTCCCTGACATTTTGATCCAAGGAACAGGCAAATGTTGTGGCCGGATCGACTTTTAATGCCAGAAATTGTGAAACTGAAACAATACAGAAAGGATAAATTACCACAAGGTAAATAACACAAGTTGATATGTAGCCTACTAGCTGATCTAACATACGCAGATCTATGGCAAAAGTCCGCGATCGCATCTCGCTCGTTTAATTAACAAATTACACACAGATATACTACAGAAGAGTAGGAAAGTTAAGAACAATAAATAATGATTCACTTACTCATATTGCCACTACAGAGGGCTACAAACAAACATGGGGAAGAGCATCTCTTGCTACTGACTCACGAGCAGGCAAAGGAACAACATCCGGGGTATCTATGTCACTTCCTATCTAGCGGACACACAGATGCAAAACACACAAATGCAAAACACACAGAAATGAATGTACTGCGCCATCTACAGGCTCAAAAATGCAACTGCAAGTAAATAATCTATACAGTTCCAACACAAAGTATATTTTTCTAATTTCTAGTCAAAATATCTCATCACACTTAATATAAGACACAATCACCTAAAGAGCAACATTTCAATGAGATATAGGAACTTGTTTTTAGACAGTGCATCTTGAATATCTTGTTAAGTGAAACAGTCTTGAAAACATCTTGTTTTGAGTCATATGTCAGATGAAACAAGCTTTTTTGACATCACATCTACTTTATTGAAAACTGCAGGTCAACAACATGCCCAACTCACACATTGCATTATAATGCATCTTACTATACATATCTTAAGTACAGTGGAGTTATACACCCTGTACTCACTTGGACAGCCATCAATTCCACACACCACGCGAAAGTCAGGGCTGCGGCTGTGCATGGTGTTAATGTGACTCAAAAGCTGTTTTAGAGTCAATGCCACAAATACGTAGCATATGAAGCAATGCCAAATCATGTTGGAAGCAAGAGCGTCGGTAGAGCAAGGCTGCTGTTGTGACTGCCGTAAAAAAAAAAACTCGTTACTATGGTTACACCCGCCTGCTAAGTTGCCATAAATGTGGAGGTAAACTAAATTCTCTTTTAGTTTTCTAGAATAATTAGCGTTAATCTGCAATGCACAAAAGACAATTGTTCTGTTAAAAAAACAATCTTCCTTTGGGCCAAAGAAAATAAAGGCACCTTGCTAGAGAAAAAGGACAGAGGACTAATTTCTGGTCTGAGAGCCCTGTTGCGCATGATCTGGTGGACGTCAGCAGCCAGGTGCTCTTGGAAGTCAACGTGCCTGCAACGTTTTTTGTATTTGAACAAGACTGACTGAGACTTATTTGAATCCGTGTTTCATTACAAGTAAGTTAAAATGTTGTATCCAGTGCTAATTTTTTGTAGTTCACATCACACACCCTTTGAATGTTATCGATGTTTCAGTGTGTCTTTATTGTGTAATGTTGCAGCCGAAGAGAGACAGCATGGACAGCGGGACGCAAGCTAACGTTAGCAGAGCTAACTAGCTAGCTAAGTCAGCTACAGCATGGAAGAATTGGCTGGGGTGGCAGTGTCGACTTTAAGGGGTAATGTATGCACATGCTATTTTTAAATATATTACATGAACACACATTTTACGCAGGTATACGAACACGGAGTTGTGTTAATTAAATTAGTTTAGGCATAATGTGGTCTATGATGTTGAAGCGAATTTTCGCCTTCCGTCACTCACGTGAGTTTGATCACTGCCTCATTTTGGAAACATTTGTAGTTATTCATGTTATTCCTGCAAGTGTATTTATTCATCCTACAGGCAGTCGTTAGCTAATGAGCAACATGCTAACAGTAAACGAGCACTGGCTGCCACAGGCAGCTGTCTATGTGTTTGTGTGTCCTCTCTCAGAGAAGAGGGGGGAAGCAAGAGACGGATTAGGACAAAACCAAGAAAGCCAGCTTCTCTGGTGTTGTCGTGGCCGACACACAGCTCCTGGTGGCTGCCTCGTTAGCTCTTGGCATGTTGCTCATTAGCTTATGGCTGCCTGTGGGGTGAATAAACACACTCGCACATGTAACATGCATAACTATATAAGTTCCCAAAATGATCTGGCAGTCACAGTTGAGCAAGTAACGTAAGCCAAATATTCAATTCGCTTATGGTGAAGGAATAATTTGTCAGACAAAATCATGTTATGAATGTAGGAATTAAAAATACATTTTGGCTTTTGGACTTTGCATAGTTCTGAAGTTACTGGAAATGTTCACATTCACCTGTGCAGGCCGCACAGCGCCATCAGCTTAATAATAAAGTTTGTAGATGTAGAATTTAAATTTGTCCTTGGAAAAAATATTTTTTTCAGTAGATATCTTAGCTATGACAAGATTGGTCTAGCAAAGCATTTGTGTGTTTACACAGTATGTGCAGTATTTATTCAGTTCCAACATATTTGCTGCAGTGTGCTGCATGCTTCATGTCTGCACTTATATTCATACGTTATTGTGTAGGTGCTACGGGTTAAAAAGATGTCATACTGTGTTGAAATTCAAGAGAATGTTCAGTTTCTCCTTGCTGGTTGTTCTGACATTTTCACAATCATTACTGCTTTGTAGCCATTGCAATTAACAGGCAGCTGGCCCAATGTGTCATGTTCATTCATTATACAATGTATATTAATTAATGCACATTATTATGGTTTTGCACTTTTATCTATAATGTAGTTCAGTGTTGACAATGTTATTTGTAAAATTCTGTCTTAGACCTGGAATTCAAGCCATTATGTTGCCCCGGCTGCTCAAAATATATATCTTAATAATTAGAGACTAGTTAACTAATGGCCCCAAATGACAGCTGTTGGTTGACTAGGAAAATTCTTAGTCAGGGGCAGCCCTAGTTATACTAGTAACTTCTATACAACATACAGCAGCAGCCAATGAGGTATCTACATTTCTATACTAAACTGGTTATCACTAGCAACCTAATTTGAATGAAGTGTCAACTTTTAATAGTCTCGTGCAGTTTCATTTCTAGGGCACTATTTCATCTTGCTAAATGTGTTCACGGCTGCCAACATCAGCCAGACAATGATGGGCACCCTGTCTCGTGAAGACTTGCGGCTACTACAGTCCATGTTCATTGCTATTGATTCTTGTTTTGAATTTGGCCAGGTTATCCCAGTGTTAATTAGGGGTGCACGATAATATTGGCCAACAGTGCAGTGCAGAAACTGCCTAGTTTTAAGTTATTTTAAGTTTTCAGTTAATATTGAGTTTAGGCAACAGTGTATTCAGCAGATGTAGTTACTAATTTAGGTTCTACTGTGAAAGAGTAAACTGACTTAGAAACTGACTGAATTAGATTGGGATAAAAGTGAGCATAGCAGTATTGGTTATTGGCCAGTTGAGTTGTAAAATATCAATCTATTGGATATTGCCAAAAAATCCAATATCGTGCATCCTTAATAATAATGTTACAATGGTTAATGATGTATTGAGGGAGGAATTTGGTCAAATGTTCATGTTAATGTAAGCCTAAAACCTTTAATTTGAATGTTACAATAATAAGCACTTTGTAAGAATGAACGTTACAGGTTGAGCAGTTTTAGTGTGCCTAGTAGTGTGTCTGACTGCAGGTGTATTGAGGGGCACATTGGTCAGATGAGAAAAAATTAGCCACTGCAAAAGGATCTTTTTTTATACAGTCCTCTCTGTTCATGGAACTTTTTGCTGTATAAATAAATTTGCTGGTTTAATGCAAGACTGTTTTTCATTTTTTCTGTCTTAAAAGCAGTAGGTGAATGTCTTGAATCTAGAACAGTGTTACTGTTGTACAGCTTATAGTAAGGTAAATGCACTAGAAATAATGACAGGTTGGAGAATTATGACTTATTATGGCAAAAAAGCATTGCCTAATGCTAGTCAGGAATAACTAACTTCAAGAAATTTTGTCTCAAAATGCCAATTTCTAATCTTATTTCAAGTAGGTGGTGGACTAAAATCTAGAACAGTGTCACAATTATAGAACTGAAAATGAGTTAAATACACTGGAAACGAAGAGGATGACATTGGAAGGTTAAAAAAAAAAAAAAAAAAAGATGCTACTTTTGAGGGGAAAAATACTACTTTTGAGCAGCACAAACTTAGCATGAGACACAAAACTTCACAATACTAGTAAAATATAGCTAAGAATGAGTTTTTCCAGCTAATTTCAAGATCTTGTAAGGCTTAAATATATTGTCTTATTTCAAGAAATCTTATTAAGCGAATTTTCACTTGTTCCATTGGCAGATTTTTTTGCTTATTACAAGCAAAAATATCTTGTATTAATTTTTTTTACTTATTTTTTGAGTGGCCTTTTTCCAGTGTAATCCTGACCAAATCTCCAACTCCATTCAGAAATGCAGCCCCAAACTTGTAAGGAACCTCCACCATTCTTTACTGCTGCCTGCAGACACTCATTATTTTACGCTAACAAACTGCCTTCTGGTACAGCCAAATATTTTCATTTGACTCATCAGTTCAGAGCACCTGCTGCCATTTTTCTGTACCCCAATGCCTATGTTTTCATGTTGCTTGGCCTTGTTTCCATGTCGGAGGTATGGCTTTTTGGCTGCAACTCTTCCATGAAGACCACTTCTGACCCAACATCTCAAAACAGTAGATGGGTATACCTGGGTCCCACTGGTTTCTGCCAGTTCTGAGCTGATGGCACTGCTGGACATCTTCCAATTTGAAGGGAAATAAGCTTCATGTGTTTTTCATCTGCTGCACTAAGTTTCCTTGGCCGACCACTGCATCTACGATCCTCAACGTTGCCCGTTTCTTTGTGCTTCTTCAAAAGAGCTTAAACAGCACATCTTAAAACCCCAGTCTGCTTTGAAATCTTTGTCTGGGAGAGACCTTGCTGATGCAGTATAACTACCTTGTGTCTTGTTGCTGTGCTCAGTCTTGCCATGGTTTATGACCTGTGACATGAAACTGTATTCAAAACCTCACCTTGGTAGCAGAGTTAGGCTGTTCCTCAACCAGTTTTAAGCCTCCGACAGCTGTTTCTGTTTCAGTTAATGACTGTGTTTCAACCTACATGTGAAATTGATGACCATTAGCACCCGTTTGGTATAATTGGTTGATCATACACCTGACTAGAACTCTACAAAATCCCAGACGTTGTGCAAGTGTACCTATAAGAATTGATGCTGTTTTGAAGGCAGGGTAGTAAGACCAAATATGATTTAGATTTTTCTTTTGTTAGCTCACTTGTTTTTCACTTGTTTTTGTTTGCTCACACAAACAATTACTTATATTTTTGAAAGCATTCTTAGCTTACAGCATTTTTTCACACTGGACTGTATTTGTATTGCGCTTTTCTAGTCTGAAGACCACTCAAAGAGCTTTTTTGACTACAAAAGAAGTCTGCATTCACCCATTCATGCACACATTCATACAGTAGCTAAGCCACCTGCTCATTATGAGCGTTATCTATTCAGACACCGATGGCACAGCATCCAGGGTTCAGTATCTTGCCCAAGGATACTTCAGCATATGGACTGCCGAGGCCAGGGATCAAACCACTGACCTTCTGATAGGTAGACAACTGCTCTACCTCCTGAGCCACAAGCGGTGAGAAGCAGCTGTGACAGTTGAACTATGGTGTAAAAACGCTGCTACACACCTCACTTGACCAAGCATACGGCTAGCGCGGCCTACATTCAAACCTGTTTGTGAAGCAAGGTTGAAAGTGTGTGTTTACGTGTGGGGACAGTCTGGCCTCTCTCACTGCTAAATCCACATTTTGTGCTTCGTCTGTTACGACAGACAATGCACAAAATATAATACCATGATGATCCTTGTTATTCTTCATGTCAAGTTCCCACTCCAAAACAGCAGATTTCAAAACTTCAACTATGTTGAGTCCACTGTGTGGAAAAGAGGCTGCTGCTGTTGGACAAAGCTTTTAATTTCCTACTTGCTGGTCATAAGGAGCTGTGGTTCTAATAAAGCTCTGAGTAGCTCATGAAGGCCACATATCTGTGGTTAAGATGCACTCTGCTTCTTTGAGGCTCTGTGTCACTTTAGCTTTTGTCCCTTGATACAGAGCTGCTATCACTGTGCGACTCAAATATGGCCTTGGTGGAATTGTGTACTTTGACTCCAGCCAAGTCTTTGGCCGTGTGTTCAGCGATTCATCTTGTTATATCTTCAGCTCTCACGCTGATTTGTGGAAGCAGGAAGCCAAATCCTTCTTTCAGGCTCCTTTGGCCTGGCTGAAGGTTTGTTATTGTTATAATCTGAGCTTTTCTTGGTGGCGATGTGCCAAATGGCTTCCCGTAGTTGACCATCATCCGACAGTATTTGCAAATTGTATTCCGTTTCTCAGTTTCCTTTTCACAATTGTCAGTTCTAGAAACTGGAAAATCGAAATTTTGCCACATATCAGCTCTAAAAGTCGATGGAGTATCCTCAACCTCTTTTTCGTTATCGGGACGTTCATTTTCTCATTGGATTTATTTTTAGCAGCACTTGGTTTGCATGCAAAGGATGACAGGTATCTGTCTTCTTGACTACTACGGTTGCACCCCTTGCTGTTCAAACAAAAACAATACAATTTTTGACAAGGAAACATTGCAAATAACCATGTAACATCACAGTAGATAGCATCACAGTCCCATGACAGCATCAAGCCATACTTCTACAACGTTATCGTGAGATTCAGTATATCATTAGATCCCTACTGTATGTTAAAAACAAATCTCATATGAACATAAAATGCTATACACAGTACAGGCATTTTTTTAACAACCTTTCTTTCTTCTTGTCTAATATCGCAATAAACATATCGTAGACTTTTTAATTGAGGTATTATCATACTGTGAGTTTTTGGTATCATAACATCCCTAACATAAATATTGTGTGTGTGTGTGTGTGTGTGTGTGTACATATTTAATACCAACATTTACTTTTATTTAACATATGTGGCTCAGGAGGTAGAACAGTCGTCCACAAATCAAGAGGTTGGTGGTTCGATCCCTAGCCTTGGCAGTCCACATGCCAAAGTATCCTTGGGCAATATACTGAACACAGAAAAAATACTCTACCCGGGTGCCAGGGTATTTCCAGTAAGTGAAAACACGTCTGACACGGGCAAATATGCTACATGTGTCAAAAGACAATGCCTCAACAAAAGGGCTGTCAACAAATATTCTACTTCGTTGTCTCCATCAGTCACTTTTCACAAAAACATGGGAAAACCAGGTCCATAATCAGCCCTCTTTACAGCTTTGTGACAACGCACTTTCCAGCTATCCAAGGTGGTTTTTAAATAGCTTTTTTAGCTTTAACTTGAAAAAGTGATTTTAGGCCTTTTTCATCTCCTCCTACATCACTGACAATTAGTATAATATTGCCAAATGAGTTACTATTTAGTTAGATGTCTTATTCTCTGTAACTTAAACGTGCAAGAGAAATTCAATTTCAACTTCTGCGTTAGTTCATTTAATGACCACAAGTAGTGTAGTTCTGAACTTTTAGAGGCACAAGAGGGGGAGAAAAAAGATGTAGGAAAACACTAACTAAACCACATTACTATAGTAAAGAACTTTTCCAGTGACGTAATTCAAATTAAACCAATGTATCAATCAGTCAGTGGCAATCAATTCAACTGGCTAAGGTGGCTTATGCCAATGGACTTTCTGACTTACCCAGAATCGAACCTGACTGCAACAAAGAAATAGTTTAACGAGCTACGATGATAGTGATGATGATGGGCAACATAGATGACTAAGTGCTGAATGTAGGAACTCATCTGGTGTAATATCAATGAAAACGTACCTACAAGCACATGAAAATAAGTCAACCTAAACCTTGGCAGACAGGGGTGGGTGTAGAGGCCTTACCCAGATATTTGATGGTGAATCCCCGTGGCGGATTGAGGGACCTCCGCATCCATCCCTCCCTCAGTACCTCCAGATGGTCCTCCTTCCCCTGTATCAATAACACGTGTTCGTCTATCCATCCTAGGAAAAAGGTCTCGGACACTGCCTCGGTAATCCGCTGGTTCCACACATGTTGCTGGGTATTTTCTGCTTTAAAATCGGCAAAAATCTCATAGCCGGTGTGGTGTCTCGGCAGCTCGTCGCTCTCTGATACCCCGACCGCCCCCAACGCTTCCCCAGCCACAACCCTGGACAGCACTATAGCCAGGGAATGGGGAGCTATCTGCAGGAAAGACTCCATTGTAGCGTCGGCCTTCTAGCTGACTATAGAATGCAACATTATCATGTGTTTACCTTTCTGACATACTGTCAGACTTCATAGGAAACAGTCCATGTTGGCTGGTAGGGTCTCTAGCTACAACCTACACTCTGCATCAGCCGCATTCCCTTCAACTGTAACGTTATTTCTGTGAAGCTAGCCTGCTAGCTCCCTTTAGCTCCCCAGCCTTACATGAAACCCATTCCGACGCCTTCAAGGTACGTCTTTCTCCGGACGTAATGTATCGCCCTGTAACCGAACCCAGTATTTACTGATGATTCATGTCGATCGCTGTCCACCAGACACGAGAGATGACATTCTTGATTTTCGGTGTTACTTAAATGTCGTTGTTACGTTAGGTATCAAGCTAGCTGGATGCTAGCGTGATACTGATAATGAGTTCACCCAGGCAACAGATGCGGCGACCGCCGCCCCCTCTTTTATCGTCGATACGTAGCAACTGGGTCTTGTGGGACGCCTGTATCTTTTTTGCCAGCCTTTACGGTTAACAAGCAGGCAAGATTGTTCCAATCGCCGGTCAGCGATGTGAAGTCTGGAGCCTGACACTCTCCGTTGCGGTGCGCGACAACACAGCTGGAAGCAGGATTGTCTCATGAAAGTACAGTGATGGCAAGCATCGTTACCGAGCTGCGTCAAGATAGCATTAACAAGACTGAAAACATCATCTTCCGCCGAAATTTTCAAATTAAGACTTACAAGGCAGCAGCAAGCTGTTTGGGAACAAGAGCCGTATTTAAGTGCGGTAAAACATACAGAACTTGGTTCTCATCATAGCCACATTAACCTGTGGTGGTCTTGATGAGAAAAATGAGCCTTGATGGCACAGACAGAACCACTACTTCCTCCTGGACCATCGAAGTGAAAGACTTCTTTTTCAGGATGAAGCACAGATAGCACACCTATACTCAAGTACTTTCCAAGCGGTGATACTGATGTCAGGAAAGGAATGTAGCTTTAAAGTCTGTAAATATAAATATTCAGTCGTCTCCATCCTGAGACATTTTGAACAAAAAACTGCTTTCCAGACTCATTGTTAATATATACTTTGAAGGGGTTGATATTTTAATCATTAGCTCCCTATACTCTATAGTCTGTTTGTCTAAATGTGGGAACTCTGTGACATCCCTGATTGAGGATATCGCTGTGTGGGACCTTTGCACATTTTAGATTGAACACACAAAATGAATAACCCACTGTGATTGGTTCAACACTGCAGCTGGAATTGCTTGCCAGTTCAGTGCTGAACAGGGCAAGGATCTGTCTTGGCACACAGTGTCTCCCTGTTTAAGACAATTTGGACTGAAAGCCCACTCTGCAGTGACCAAACCAGATCCAGATCTAAACCCCATAGAGAATGTCTGGAAAATCCTTGGCGACAATGTAATGGCTAAGAAACCCACTGTAGGTACGGAACTGTGGAAGAGACTGCAAGAAGAATGGGCCAAGATCAAACCAGAGCAGTGTAAGAAACTGTTGATGTTCTGTGGCCACAGATGTGCAGAATTCATTCGCAAGAGTCTCTATGCTCGCTATTAATTTTTGAATCCTATAGCCCTAAAAAAAAAAAAAAAAAAAAAAAAAAAAAAAAACTGGTTACTGTTCTCTAATTTTGCTCTCTGTCTTTTGTTGTTGTTGTTGTTGTTGTTGTTGTTGTTGTTGCTGGTTGTTTGTTTGGTTATTTGAAAAAAAACAAACAAAAAAAAAACATGCTAGTACAGCAGTGGTATAGCCACAGCTGATGTTCAATCAAAGTCTGAACAATGAACAATATCAATTTCCTGGAATAAATCAAATATTAACAAATTGTTCTCTAATTTTGATCTCCACTATACATCCCATATCCAGAAACCTTACATGCATGCATACTCTGAATTAGGCTGAATCTTGTGATATAGGCCACACCCACTTCCACCTATACTTTCATCTTTTTTAGGTTGAGTCCAATGCGCTTGATAACACGGTGGAAAAGGGTACAATTGGCATTCATTCAGTTGTTAAATAACTGCAGTAGTCACAGGTATTTAGTGGCTCCAGCTCTGATCGGCATTGATGGGAACATGATACCCAGGTGGACACACTAATTTTGGCTGTTTTGATGATGTGCATGATTATGCACATTGAAGTTCCAGATGTTGGTGCATAAGAATTGTTTTATATCATACAGAATTGTCAGTTTGTTACACACAGTTTCCATTTCATCGTCATACATATGTACACCTCTGTATCCCTTTGTAATGAACGGTAGGTGAAGTCACTTCTTGCAAGGGACTCGTCTAGTAAAGCTTTGAGTTTCTCAGCAGAGTCTTAACTTTTGGAGCGCAAATAACTCAACCCCTTTGGAAAAGATATCAAAAAACTAACCACCATAATATTGTTACTGGCATTTGTGCTGCTTTTTATTGTTCTCTGTTATGCAGCTTGTTTGTAACATTGAACACGACAGAAAAAAGACCAGAAACACAAACTCGTCAGCTAGCAAGGGACTCAATTGCAATTTTTAATGGGTTTACCTGCATTTAAAAAAAACACATACACATGCTAATTTTGGTGTAAAAGAGGCATAACACTGATTTTAACAAATGTTACATTTAGAGAAACAAGCCTTTTGTTTAAGCCTTTTGATTGCATAGCAAAAGTCTTGGAGCCTTTATTTCAACTTGGGTGGGAAAACAAAAATATGTGTGCATTTTTGTTCACTAAATTAGTTTTTACAATGTGCATGATAGCCCACATAGACTTATCTGCCTTGCACTGCTATTCATCACTATGTTTGGCCTCTGTGTATGTATGTGGAAAGCACTTTTTTTTCGGAACTTTTTCCTTTTCTGCCACACATTTTTTCTCACACCTCTCATGTCTTACGAGTGGTGTCACAAGCCCCACTCAGCAATGCTGAATGTATTCCTTCCTGGCCATGGTAACAAGCATAATGTCCTGAACTGTAAGGGGTAGTATGGTCAAGAGCTGGCTTCCAACTTAATGGTTATTGGGTAGTATTTTCTGAAGACACTCCAGGTATTGCATGAAGGTTTTTAGAAGAGCAGTTTGGGATCAGCAGTTTCCCTCCTTTCTTTTGCAAGACCTGGTCATTAAACTCCTTAACTTTTCATCCACTCTCGCCTCTGTATTTGAGTTACAGCATTTGTGTCTGTATTTTCATCAAAACTTAACAGTCTTCCACCTGCTGTGCCAACATCCTACTTAAGTCTGCATTAGTCTCTAGTACCATCCATCCTTCCCTGTTCATCCACCATATTGCTCCAATGTCCCACCACCAAGTCCCTACCGCCAGCCAACGTTCCCAACAGCTACATTGCTGTCTCAGGTCTATTCAGTCAGCAGTTATGAATGTAACTTTAAAAACATTAAAACAATAAGTGAACCAATAAGTGAATCAGTTCAGTGTCTCTCAGGACCAAATAAATTCTACTTATTGTATCAAGTAATTATTGTAGATATTTCATATCTAGAACAACACATATTTTTTGTCATCCTCTCACCACGCTAATGTCTACGTCCAGCTCATTTCCCATATTTTATTGGATATGGAGAGTGTTTATTTGTATTATATGAGATAATGCTGAAATAAATTATTAAATAAATAATTAAGCTGACGGCTGACGACAATTTAACATACTATATTAAAACATGCAAAAGTCGACATCCAACATATACTGCTTGAAAGAGGCTCCTGTCCCGCACCACATCAGACAGTGGATATAGGAAATTATTATTATTATTATGGATGGATGGATGGATGGATGGATGGATGTTTAGAGGAAGAGAAGAGAAGAGAAGAGAAGAGAAGAGAAGAGAAGAGAAGAGAAGAGAAGAGAAGAGACATACTTTATTAATCACTCCACACAACCACATGCATTACATGCACACGCCATGCTTATGTGAAATTAATTCCTCCGCGTTTGACCCATCCTGGTAGTCCTTCCTCCGCGGCAGACCAGGAGGGGTGGGCTGCCAGCCGACAGCGGCGCCCGGAGACCCAGTTCCTTCCTGTCACCATTGGTCAGGTGGTGATCTTCTTGCATGTTTTTAGTGGGTTTTTTTTATGGAGGTGAACACGGGGAGAACATGCAAACTCCACACAGAAAGGCCCCTTTCCTTGAGCAGCAGACACTAAGGGCATGGTGGAGAACACGCCCCCAGCGCCCACAGCGCCCCAGGTGGGAATTGAACCCGGGACCTTCTAGCTGTGAGGTGTGTTACCCCTGTTCCGCCGTGCCAGAATTATGATTTAGATTATGATTTATAATTAGAATTATCCTCCATGTACAATCATACTTCTAGCCTAATAATAGTGAACGATTGTTGCCCTCTGATGTAGACTGACGATAAACCTTGATATTAATCAGAATGTTGATGTTTTGGAACTGATCTGGATTTATGATTATTGAGTGAGCTCTGCCATCTAGTGGTCAGAGTGAGTAACTGCAGGACAGACACTATTATGCTCATATTGAGAGTGCGCAATGTGACATGTCGGAATAATCCTCAGACAAAAAGAAAAAGATTTGTCATGAAATCTGTTTGTCAATAAATTCAGTCTGGAAATATCATGAACATATGTTGTATGTAGCAGTTCAGGTCACTTTTCTTTTTAACAAAAACATAAAAAGCTGGCAAAATGAAAAAGAATGGATATGCTGATGAACTTACCACTGTGATGTTTTATGGAGCCTTGTCAAAATAGCTGGAATACAACAAACAGTGAATGTGCGTTTGCTGACGTTTTGGTTTTTCAGGATATAAGTTGTGGTGTTGTTATTCTGAATTGACTTATGTTAATGTTTCCAATATTCAGTGAACTCATATGTAATGCTATGCAACTGGAGTTTGGCAAATCATTCATAACATCATACTTTTCTGCTCACTGAGTGCAGACATGAATATGGTCATTATTATATAGAAATCATCGAGAAGAGATTGATACTTCTGACACTTCTGGAGACTGACACTTTTTGGTCAAGATGGCACTGCAACAGTGGCAGTGAGTTACAGCAGCTCCAACTACTTTGCTTTGTTTTGGTGTGTTTTTGTGCTTTTTTGTGTTTCTTCTGTCACTAGTCTTGGTCAATCATGTGCACATATGGATGTACAAGTGGTGATGATTTGATGATGCTTTCTACTCTTTCTTGGTCTAAAAACAATTCATCCATCATTTTTCAAAATAATGAAATCTTGATCCTTGGTTTATTTATCAATAATTCAATTAATTAGACTTTATTTGTATAGCACCTTTCACACATAGCAATGTAACACAAAGGGCTTTACATAATAAAAACACACAGAAAAAAGAAAGAAAAACAAAACAAAAAAGTCCTGAAAACATTTCCACCTGCACACCAACACATTCATTCACAGCACACCACCTTGATCCACGTGCAAACATTAAATGACTATATTAAAAATACTGACCCAATAAAAACAACACTTCATGAATCTGCAATGAGGAAACACCATAGGTAAGATAAAATTGCAATAGAAGATATTAAAAGGTTCATTAAATATAATATATACATGATGAAAGAAGGGCAGCTGTGGCTCAGGTAGAGTGGTCATCTACCTATCAGAAGGTCAGTGTCATCGGCAGTCCACATACTGAAGTATCCATGGGCAAGATACTGAACTGCCCCTGATGCTGTGCCATCAGTGTGTGAGTGAATAACGCTCGTAATGAGCAAGTGGCTTAACTGCTGTGTGTGAATGCGTGAATGCAGACTTGACTTGTAAAAGTGCTCTGAGTGGTCTTCAGATGAGAAAAATGCTATACAAACACAGTCCATTTACCATTTTACCAAATAAAGTCACTGTGAATAATTTGATTAAAACCAGAAGTGTAAGCTGGAGTAGTAAAAGCAAAAGTAATAAGAGAATAAAATAATATAATCACTAAGAGAAGATGAGGTGATATAAAGCCAGACATAGAACATAGGCTATACCAAGGGAAACAAGAAGATAAAAATAGAATAAAAAGGATAGAGCAAGTAAAACAGGCTAAAATATAATATAGGAAAGGTATATAAATAAAATTAGTAAGGTTCAATCACAAGCCAGATTAAAAAGGTAGGGCTGAAGTTTGCTTTTAAAAATCATAACACTCTCAGCTGCCCTCAGGCCTTCAGGAAGGCTGAGACAAAGATTATAGTTATAAAAGGATGCCTCACAATGGGTTTTTGTTCGGACTTTTGGTATAATTAAAAGGCCACTTTTGGAGGGCTTTTTCATATCAATATTGGATCTGATGTAATTCACAATCTTAAGTAGGGGTGTCTTGGTACTGTGATTGGTCCAAAAACAAGACCGACATTTTTCAAAAATATTGTAAGAGTTCATAAAATCCCTTAACTGGTTAAAAACAAGCTTCTCTAAAATTGTTCTTCAAAATGGTAAACTGAGTATGGTACTGTTCTATAGTTATTCAGTATTCAGTATGGAGGCATCCAGTCTTCAGTAGTGGTTTAACTATTGCTGTAGGAAAGACACCCCCTGAAGAAAATAATTTGCAATGTTCATCAAATTTTCATTAAAGAAGCTAAAAAATATTTTCAAAAAGGATCTTGGAATGGAATCTAGAGAGCAGGTTGCAGGTTTTAACTAGGAAATAACTTAATCTCAGCATCAACCAGGACAAATTTCTTCAGTGTTTCCTCATCCAAAAACAAAGGTTATTGGCGTTAAAACTAATAAAACTGTAGCGTTCATTTTACTTCCAAAGTGGACTGCAAAATCTTCACACTTGGAGTTAGTAGACATACTGCCAAGCTTTGTAAGAGCAGGGTTAATTAGATGGTCAGTAATTCAAGAAAATCTTGGGGTTGTTCCAGTTATTAATTTTGAAAAGTGAGCTCGTCTTGCCTGTTTGATTGCTTTTTTGTGCTGTCTTTCTCCTTCTTGTCTCTGCTGTGTGACAGTTTCTTTTGAAGTCCTTAATTCCTTGATTTCTCCAAGGAGTTGTTGGGTTAGTGATAATCTTTTTTAGTCTTAGTGGTGCTACTGTGTAAGTGTTGATCTTACAGCAGTGAGATCTAGCCAGCAGTGGAATGTCCCTCCTCGGCCATTATAGGGTTAGGCAGGCCTTAGCCCCTCCCACTTCCTTGTTGCCAATTTGTTAGTTGAATATATAAGCCGGGTTTATGGTTCTGTTCCTTGTCTCATCCCGGGTTGTGACAGGTTGTGTGGTGCTGTTTCTCTCCTTTTGTCTGTGATCCCGTGTCACAGCAACCCTTGCCTGATGTGTCCAACTGTTTGGCAAGGGTATGGTATTGTGCAAAAATCAGATGGAAGTAAATGGCAACTTGATGTTTTATTTATATTAATTTTTATTAATTTGTTTGGAAATGTGTTAATGTATTTTGTTTCTTTTGTAGACACTGACTGCCACTGCTGGTTTGGTTTGTTTGATTTAGTTTTGTTGTTGATGATAGTGTTAGCTGTTTTTGCTTTGTTTCTGTTTAGGCCTTAGTTTCATTGTTACAAATTTTGTTGGCCCTCCATGGCTGTACTTCCCTCAGCAAATTAATAATACGACCCCATTCCTTGGTCACAAGTGGGGGTGGGGCCAGAGATGAGGACACTGTTGTGACAGATTTAGAAAGTCCTGCTTTAGTAACTCAGACTGCTGTTTTGGAATGTTATTGGTATCTGCATGGATGATTACTTTATGAACCTCAGGGTGGGATTTTTATGTCTGGAAGTTTGTCCAAGATGTCCAGAACAATGACCCCAGGAAATTACATTGAGTGAGCCCCATTCAGCCTCACATCCTTCACAGTCAAATTTCCGATAATGAGTGTGATTGGGGGGGAGTGGTCAGAGGAGGAGACTTCACCTGTGCTGGTGGAGTTAATGGGGAGGGGCAGATAGATCAGTGGGCAGGAGCCATCTGTGGCCCAGATGTGAAGAAGAACACAGATGTCCTCTGTGCTTGATATCAGCTACTCATGTTACTGGCAGGGATCCTGATGCTTGGTCTGGTGAGAGCCGAGGCTGCTTGGAGACAAAGGGTATTGTGGATGGTGGGGGTATGCCTCTGCAGGAGGAAATTCCTGCAGGCTCAGTGTATTAAACCTGTTGGCGGGAGCTCCAGAGGTGGTGGAGATGGAGATGGAGATGGAGATGGAAATAGGTGAACACCATGTTTGTCTTTATACACAACTATGGACCAGGTCTCCTGCTTCCCTTTGCATGGAGTTGAGCTCACTGGGGTTTAACAGAGGGTGGACATCGCCATTGTTCTGGGCTTTGTTCCACAGAGAAGCTTCAGGTTGGGCTGAAGCTGCCCTCAGTGCTGGACCATCAGTGATGGTGAAGCCGTTCCATGGAAGAGTGGGGTGGTCACATTCTGCTTATTGCATCTAGAAGAATGCGGACTTAAGAGTTGTTTGGCTTGTGGTGACAGTGGAGAATTCAGTAGGTCAATTTCAGTATTCAAGATCTTACAGGCTTCACAGTTTAGGTGTTAAAAATTCAAGTAGTATAAAACAGCAAGCACAATATATGGATTAAAAACAAGTAAAAGAACAAGTTAAAGTCAAAGTTAAAACAGTAAAATAAATAAATAAATAAAAACAGAAGTGGTAAAATCCGTGAAATCCGTAAAATAACAAAAGAAAATAAGAAGAATGGTGTAAGATACCATGTACGTGCAGTGCATTTAGAGGGTATCATTCCCTGATCTCAATGAAAAGCTTTAATAAAAAGCTGCCTTTTGAAAATATCTACCAAGTTTGCTTCCCTGATGTTTTTGGGCAGTGTGTTTTGTTTTTGGGGGGGCGTAGTTAACAAAGGCTGCATCACCTATTTTCTTCTGGCTGTTTCTGGGAGCCTCCAACAATCCAGCAGTTGATGAACACAGTGTTCTTGTTGGGATGTAATTTATTAAAGAGTTGGTGATGTTAGACTTAGACTTAGACTTAGACTTAGACTTAGACTGCTTCTTTATTGATCCCAATTTGCGAAATTATTTTGTTGCAGTGGCATTACCATACAGGCAAACATAGAATGTATACACAATTATTTAGAAAAAAGTAACAAGTGACAAAAAATATAAGCAGAAATAAAAATAAAAATATAACTAAGTAAAACTAACTATATAGTTATATAATATGTATGTATATGTGCTCAGTGGGGGGCTGGAGCCTATCCCAGCTGTCACCTTGCGAGAGGCGGGGTACACCCTGGACAGGTCGATCGCAGGGCAACATATACAGACAGACAATCATTCACTCTCACACTCACACCTAAGGGCAATCTTAGAGTAACCAGTTAACCTAATGAGCATGTTTTTGGTCTGTGGGAGGAAGCCGGAGTGCCCGGAGAGAACCCACGCAAGCACGGGAAGAACATGCAAGCTTCACATCGAACCAGCGACCTTCTTGCTGTGAGGCACGCGCACTACCTGCTGCGCCACCGTGCTGCCCCATAATACATATATAATATTATAATAATCTAATAAAAAATACAATATAACTAAATATATAAATATCNGCTGAAAGTAGTTGATTTGTTGAGCATGATATTGTTGTTAGGATGTGATCTGTGATAACAGATGACTTGTTGAGAGTGATATTGTAGTAACAGCTGATGCGCCAAGCATGACACTGTAGCAGAAGTGGAGAAATCATGAAATCAACTAATCTGGTCTGCAGCCCCGACGTCATCTCTTCAGCTGGTCTGGGACTGTAATCCTCTCTCCAGGCAGCAGCGTGGGTTTACATAGCATGATCAGACTTTCTCATGACCTTGCAGGTGTCTTTACAGCAGCTTATCAACCCTCTGGTATCTTCTATGGCCTTGCAGGTGTCTTGGCAGCCGCTTCTTCTTTGTGTGGTGAACAGTATAAAAGACAGAGCGGAGACCATTGTAAGTTGGAGCTCATCAGGATTGCATCCTATGCGTTTCTGTGTGTGTTCCCCTTTATTGTCGACAATAAAGTACTTTGCTCTTCAGACTTCTGACTCCTGCATTTGGACATTATTTGGACATTTTCAAGGAGATTTTTCTGAAACAATTGGACAGCTGAAATTGAGTGCTTTTGGCCTCCTGTGGTTTGTGCATTCGGCCTTCACATTCCACGACACTCCTCAAAAGTGTCTAGTTTGCAACCAATAACAGAGCCGGCCTTCCTGATCAGTTTGTTCAGTCTGTTGGTTGTCACTGACTCCGATGCTGTTCCCCTGGCACATTGCAGCAAAGAAGAGTGCACTGGCAACAACAGACTGGTAAAAGATCTCCAACATCTTGCTGCACACGTTGAATGATCTGAGCCTCCTCAGAAAATAGAGTCTACTCATCCCCTTCTTGTAAACAAGCGTTGATGTTAGTTTTCCAGTTAAGTCTGTTGTCAAGGTGCACTCCGAGGTATTCGTAATCCTCAACCACTGCAACATTCTCCCCCAGAATACACAGTGGTTGTGTGGTCGTCCTGTTCCTTCTGAAATCATTTACCATCTCCTTGGTCTTGGCCACGTTAAGCAGCAGGTGATTTCTACCAGACCATTCCACAAAATTGTCCAACACTGCTCTGTACTCCTCCTCCTCCTCAGACAGAATGTCGCCCAGTCGGACAAACGGCGATAGTCTGTCAGGTAGTCAGCAATCCAGGAGATTGTGGGCGCATCGACTCCCATCACTGCTGATTATGACAGGAACAGGGAAAGTCAGTGGGGGACATAATGTTAGGGATGGGGAGTGGGGGCTGGATAATGGGTCTTTACTTTGACAAGTTTTTGCTTCCTCGGTCTCGTGGGCCTTGGATGGTGGTCTACTTTGGATGTTGGTGTCGCAGCCATTTCCAGGCTTTCCTTGATTGGAGGAGAACTTTTTTTCAGACAATTCCAGGTGCCTAAATCAAAGGTATGCAGAAATCTCTTTTCTATCAGAAACTGCACATTGGACTCACTGAATTAAAATTGTTTGATTAAATGCCATCCACTGATCACTAAAAACTTAATAGTTTGATATTCAAAAGAAAAACTGTTGTTTATTAACTGAGTGGTCACATATAAAGTATAAACACATAGTCTCACGTGAGGGAAAGTGAATAAGTGTCCTGGTGAGATTAATAGAAAGAGAGCTCCGTCATTAGGGCGTGGTAGTTGTAATAAATAAAAAGAGCTCCATTATGATCATTAACGTGGAAGCTATAATTATAAAGACAGCTCTGTCATTTAGGGCGTGGAAACCATAATTATACAGAGACATTATCATTATTATTAGAGACATCGTAGCTATAAAGAGAGCTCCATATGATTACGTGAAAGCTGTAATAATAACGAAAAAAAAGGAGTTCTTGTAAGCCGTGAACTATAGAGCTGAACCTAACCAAACTAAGGTTTGTTATTTTTCATGTAAATGTGGGGAGGTTTCCTACTTGAATGATATTTTACTGTGTCAGTAACAGTGTATTGAACACTTCAGACTGATCGAGAATTCCTGCGCTGACACAGATCTCAAGTAGTTCTGAAAAGGAGTGAATAGACTGGGAGAACCCCCAGCGATCAAGCGCACAGAGTATTAGACTCCATGTAGAAGCTTCTTGGTTGGGTCCTCACTCGGGCACTGCGCCATTCACCCTCTCTGAATAACACGTGTAAAATATTTAAAGATGTCACAGAAAGTCATTGATAAGTGGAAGAACTGCAAACTTGGCTCCTTGGGGTCGGCATTATTTGAAACAGTGACTCGGTGGCAGAAGAAGGTTCCGAAAGAGGAAGAAGAGAAAGGAATGGATAGATTCGTAGATTGGACTGGGAAATGCAAATGAGGGGAATGTTTGGAGGATGTGAAAGCGCTCTACCAAAGCCGAGCGATTTCAGTATGTTTTTTTTTGTTTTTTTTTCAAGCAAGCAACAGGCAGTTTGGAACAGGTGAAAGCAAAGTTACAGGAGGCAGGAATACTGCCAGAAGGCAAAGCAGAGTGAGAAGTAAAAAAGGCCAGAAACACTTCTCATAAATTGCCAGTGTTTTTTAAGAGAAGGCAAGCACGCTATTCACATACAGTCCTCTGCACAACCAAAACATAACAAATGCCAGTTAAGACCTTGACTCCTCCAGAGACACAGTGTACTCAGCCAAATGATAATTTGGTGTTTGATGTTTTGGTAAGGGTGTGTTATCATAACACACCCTTACCAAAACATCAAATGACAAAGCTTTTGTTGACATTAAAACTGCTCTGTCCACAGCCTGCAAACTCCAAACCAAACTACTCAGAACTTTTTCATTTGGATGTTGATGAAAAGAACATTTTTGTGAATGCCGTTCTTTTTCAAAAGGGGGAGAGTTGTAAGATATCAACAGACAGGATAGCTCTAAATTAGAAAATCTGGAAATAGGACACCCTACGTGTGTCAGACATGTAGCAGCTATAGGGAAAGCAGTATAAAAAACATCTCACATAATTAGTTGCGATAACAGAAGCATGCAAATTAGCAAAAGGAAAGACTGTAACTATCTACACTGATTCGGCTTATGCAGTACATGTGGACATGTGTCAATTGAGAGGGAAAGGTTTTGTGACCTCAGCTGGCACCCCTGTTAAACATTTGAATCAGCTACTTGATCTCTATTATGCCCTGCTTGAAGCAAAAGAGGTCACTATAGTCAAGTGCAGAGGACATCGAAAAGGAAATATCAGAATAGCAAGAGGCAATAATGCAGCAGATATTGCAACAAATACAATAGCAGCGTACAATGTATATAAACAAAGGTCTCAAAAGATATCTAAAAGTTTGTGTAAATCCATTCTCTAGGTGGGTAAAAGCCACACCAACCAAAACTCTCCGACCTATATAGATGCAATTGGAGTCCCCAGAGGTGCACCTGATAAACATAAATTGGTTAATCAAATTGTAACAGGATTTGAATCATCCCTATTTTGGTGGGTGACGATAAATAAGAATGTGGATAGAATTAACTACGTTCATTTTGATATCCAAAGACTAAATAACATGACCAAAGATGCTATAACGGGCCTACATGAACATTTGGCTGCTACTTCACTGATGACTTATCAAAACAGAATGGCCCTCGATTTCCTTCCAGCTGAAAGAGGTGGTGTTTGTGATATATTTTCCAGGACTGTTGTATTTTCATCCCAAACAATACTGCTCCAGATGGCTCCGTCACTCAAGCTCTTTCTGGCCTTAAAACAATGTCTGAAGAACTAGCACAACACTCAGGGATTGAGAACCCACTAACTAATTGGCTTGACAGAACATTCTGTATTTATCTCACTGATTTCAACAAGGACTATTTTCACCCAATGTGGTTGTTGCTGCATACCATGCATCAGGCACCTCTGTCAAAAGTGTAGCACTACGGCCATTAATGATAAATTTCCACCACCACCTCCTTATCAATTAGTACAATATCCTGGTAAGATGGTTTCTACGGTCTCTCTCTCTGAGCCATGAGAGGAAGAGACTGAAGCGGAACCCGATATGGAAGACAAAGAAGACCGATGTTTTTACTCTTGAGCCTCTACATACACGCTACTTGCTAATGGTTAACACATTTTTACATATAGTTTTTGCATACACATAGAGGCGTGATACTTATACTGTTCTTAATGCTGGTGATCGTTAACAAATTGTGATCAGTTGAGCGATGAAGTCAAAATCTTCTAAACAAAGAGAATCCTTTCCAGTATTGAAAAAAGTGGAAGTCACTCTGGGTAAGGTGAGGCACTGGGACAGTGTAGAAAGAGGCGGGGAACAGGCAAACCACAGTCAGATGATTGGGAATTTGAAGCAGGCAGAGTGAAGTTTGCCACAAACAGGCCTTCATTGATGCTTCTTTCTTTTCATTACTTCTACAGGAAAATAGGTTGCAGGTATGCAGGTGGGTGTGTGTGTGTTGTAATAAAAGAACCAAAAACTTCCCATCAGAAATAACACACATACACATAATCAACGGTAGCATTAACATAAATTAATTCACTCAAAATAAATCAGTATATTCCACATTAAGTCAGAATCAGAATAAGAAAGCTTTATTGCCAGGTACGATTTTACACACAGGTTGGTGCATGACACATCTATTAAAAGAAGTTATTAAAAAAGTAAAAATATAACAGAAAGTGAAAAATATAACAATAAGTAAAAAATATAACAATACTAGAAAATATAACAATAAGTAAAAGATATAACAATATAAATATATATACACAAGTGTAAGTATAGTTTTTTTTGTTTTTTTTTTGTTTTTTTTACAGAAACACAGTCTGTTTTTTCGGAAGGGAGTCCAAGCTGAGTGTTAATGTAACGCATAGAGTTATGGTAGTGTCAATGTGACAGATGAGGCAGAGGTGGAGTGTGAAGAGTGTCAGGGGGGGTTCCGTGCCTTGTTAATAAGGCTGACAGCAGACGTTAAAAAACTGTTCTTGTGGCGTGAGGTTTTGGTCCTGATGGACCGCAGCCTNGGGGGGGGGGGGGGGTTCCGGGCCTTGTTAATAAGGCTGACAGCAGACGGGAAGAAACTGTTCTTGTGGCGTGAGGTTTTGGTCCTGATGGACCGCAGCCTCCTGCCAGAGGGGAGTGTCTCAAAGAGTTTGTGTCCGGGGTGGGAGGGATCAGCCACAATCTTACCTGCACGCCTCAGGGTCCTGGAGGTGTACAGGTCCTGGAGAGACAGGAGATTGCAGCCAATCACCTTCTCTGCAGACCGAATGACACGCTGCAGTCTGCCCTTGCCCTTGGTGGTGGCAGCAGCATACCAGATGGTGATGGAGGAGGTGAGGATGGACTCAATGATGGCTGTGTAGAAGTGCACCATCATTGTCTTTGGCAGACTGAATTTCTTCAGCTGCAGTAGGAAGTACATCCTCTGCTGTGCTTTCTTGATGAGGGAGCTGATGTTCGGCTCCCACTTGAGGTCTTGGGAAATGATAGTTCCCAGGAAGCGGAAAGACTCCACTGATGGACTCGTCGCCATCAGAGATGAGTCCAATGAGGGTGGTGTTGTCCACAAACTTCAGGAGCTTGACAGACTGGTGACTGGAGGTGCAGCTGTTCATGTACAGGGAGAAGAGCAGAGGAGAAAGAACTGACATATTTACACCTTAACCACTTCCGGTTACCAGCATAGAGCCCACGTTATCACTGCTTGCAACAAACAATACTCGCGGTAGTGCCGCACTCGCGGCTACTTAAAACCGCACGCAGATGTCGGTTATACAGCCCATCATCAAAGGCAGGAGGAAAGGGAAATCACACTCACGTTTCAAAGACGCACACAGGATTATTTCCGCAGGCCAGGAGATGGGAGAAGTGTTGAGATCTCAGGCAAACCATCCGGATGCAAAACGTGGCGCATTGCACCCAGGCAGGTTATATGCGTGCCTAATCAACTGATCATCATCAGGTGTGTGCATTATGCTGCGCGAGTGGTGGTCTGGTTGCGTGAGTGCGTTTGGGGCAGGGAACGTGAAAGCATCGCGATGACGTGAGCTGGTTAACCAGGAAGTGAGTGGGGATTTTCTACAAGTATTATGATTAATGCTCTTGATATGAAAGTAATGTTTTTGACTTGTTTAATGATTTCATTCATTTGATTATTTTACTTATTTTATTATTGTGTATTATTTGATGTATTTCATCATTTCAATCATTTTAATATTTCACTTATTTTATTTCAGTCATTTTATTGTTTGAATTGTTTCATCATGTCACTCATTTTATTATTTGACTTATTTCAGTCGTTTATTGTTTGAATTATTTCATCGTATCACACATTTTACTATTTGACTTATTTTATTTCAGTTGTTTATTGTTTGAATTGTTTTATCATTCCAATCATTTCTCAGTTGTTTTACTGTCTCCACATTTTATTATTTCCACGTGCTTTTGCAATGAAGAATTGCTTGCTACTGGTTAATGCAATGAAAAACAGCTTACACATAATTGCTCACATATAGGCTGCTGGACACAATGACACTTAATTGTTTTATATTTCAATGTATTTTCCTTTCTATAATTTCAATTTTCGTAATTTCAACTTTTATCACCATATAACCAGCCATATATCCTTTAGAGCTACAGCCAAATTCCTTTTTAATCATTAGGATAACCGAGTCAGAATTTTTGTAGATAAGTTCGTTCAGCAATCAGCAGTGTTTTTCTACTAGACGCAACGTTTGTTGGACGGCAGTCCTGCAGTAGGCCTCGCCCATTTATTTGGGTTACATAGCCACTAAAGGCGCTGCTCCTCTGCTGTTACCGACACCAGAATTCTCAGGTGCTAAAGTATGTCTGTCCTACACCAGCTGTCCACCGCGGATTGACTGGTTCTTCCCGTTTAACTGTAGCACAGTTCGGTACAGACAGTCTGGGACCCACTCATGGCAGTTTGCGATAGCCCTTTGTCAGAGCGCTGATGGCACAAAAGTAGGCATCTTCCATGCTGCCTTTGGATAAAGAATTAATGTCATTGACTATCAAAATCTCAAGTCGCATTAGATTCGTTTAGTCAGTGTAACAACAACTTAATATTACATTCGCATCCTCATTTTTCTTACACTGATTTCTCACTATCGCCAAACTCACTCTTTTTTATTATTTTTGCTATAGCTTCTTTAACCAGTGGTTTGTGATACATCATCATCATTATCCATATTATTTGTCATATCATTTGTTATTCATGTCTGTTTTAAGTTATTGTGCTAATTAAGTGTTGCTTTTTACTTAAGTCATTGTCAGTTAGTGTCTGGATATAGACGATCACTGTATGAAGACCTTAAGCTTCTGATGATGAGATTGATTTACCATTAGTTTATTAATCATTATTTTTGTCAGCATTATAAGACACAAATACAGAAAATCCATCCTTTGAATTTACATGATAAAATCATGTCAAAAGGGGGAACTGCAATGATTTGGTCTTTTCAAGTGATTTTATGTGTTCTCATCCTGTGATCTTTCATTGGATTTGTGTTACCCAAGAATGTCCTTGTACCATCCACATGACACTTTTCTTTTCTCTTGTCTGTTCGTGATGTCTGTTGCATTTAAAACAACAAACACACACAGATTGTTTAATACATGTCAAGGATAAGGCACGAACAAAGCATGGAACATCCACTTCTTGGAAACTGGCCAATTACATTCTGTAACGTATGTCTGTTTATTGTACAGGGTTTGGTCAAACCCAATGTGAACTTTTGTCTGAAATCTGTGCTCATTCTGGCTGAGATCCTGCAGGAATCAGAATCAGAATCAGAATTAGAATCAAAGCTCCTTGTCACCTGGCTCCCTGTCATCCAGATCCATGGTCTCTTTTCTGCTAGACCTTGTATCTAGAGCCAGAAAGTGGTTCAGTGAGTTGATGATTTGATGAATTGGTGATGACCCCTGGGTCGGCCGATGTCACGCCAGTTCCTGGGTTCAAGTTGGCAGTCCAGGAGATACCCAGGCCTGAGCTGCAGTCCCTGTGCTACTGTGATCTTTTGAGCCTGAGCTGCAGCAGTCACAGGTTCCTGTGCTGCAGCAATCCACTGAGCCAGAACTTAAGCTGGTTCCAGCTTCAGAGCTGCAGCAGTCTTCTGTGTCATTAGTCTCACCGTGTCCCTTGACAAGTCTCCCTGTCACTGGCCTCCAGCCCAGCTGCTATGTCCCCTCCAGAGGGGTTCCATCAGGTCACCCATCTGATGTTTCCTGCTCCTCCACTGTCTATTCCCCAGGCTGCCTGCCTGCCCCACCCTCCAGCTCCCCCTGTCTCCCCAGAGTCTCTCTCACTTTCTCTTGCGCTCTCTGGTGTATGATTGCCTGGAAGGTGACAAATGTGCCAGAGTCTTAGCAGAGCCTATCCAGCTGTGTCCGATCCTGTAATCAAGACTCCAACAAAGACTCAGCTCTGCCACATCCACCCGGTCAGATCATAGCTCCTGCTCAATCAGTCTGTGTTTCCAGCCTTTTTCTAGTTTGCATTGCTTCACTGGCCTTTTACTTGCAACTAACAGTATTTCTCGTCTCCCTGCAGTTCCGTCTGCTCTGCTCTGGACCCTGTCTCCTGCCCCTTTGCCTTGTCTGCCTTGCTCCCCTGCCACGGGTTACTCTTCAGCCCAGCAACTTCCCCTGGACCTGTTCAGCTGTGCTACCTACCCACTGATCTCTCTGCTTGGTTTGACCCAGCTCATATCTCATCCCCCATACTTAGTGGAGGACATCTGCCTAACTCTCTGTATATGCATTTGTTGGTTTTTGTCTTTGTACATGTAAAATGTATTTGCAGAATTCTACATAGAAAGATATTGTTGGATGTTTATCCCAACTAGTGTAGGTATGATGACTCAGTGGACCCCAAATATTTTAAGCACCCCTATGCAACAATGTGTCGAGGAATGTGAAGGTCGAATGCACAAACCACAGCAGGCAAAAATAAGAAAAACCACTCAAATTCAGCTGTCCAATTGTTTCAGGAAAAAATCTTAAAAATGTCCAATAATGATCTGCAGAAGTCAGAAGTCTGAAGGGCAAAATACTTTATTATCGATAATAAAGGGGAACACACACAGAAACGCACAGCATGCAATCCTGGTCAGCTCCGTTTTACAATGGGCTGCGCTCTGTCTTTTATACTATTCATCCCACAAAGAAGAGGCAGCTGCTAAGACACCTGCAAGGTCAAAAGGCAGCTGCAGAGACACCTGCAAGACCAAAAGGCAGCTGCAGAGACACCTGTGTAGCCCCTAATAAAGATTCTCTACGAGATTAGTTGATTTCATAATTTCTTCACTTTTGCTACGGTGTTACACTCGGCGAATCAGCTGTTACTACGATATTACTTTTAAGTCAGCTGCTATCACAAATCACATCCTAACAATTCATTTCTGCAATATCAGGTTCATTCAATCAATTATCAGCTACCATTGGTTCTAACATTTTCTCCAGTTATCACATATCTTCACATGTCTTATTTGAGAAATTATACTATAGTTTACAAACTTTATTATAAGCAAAGAATACATCTTACAAAGTATAAAGGCATACCACAGACCTACTATTGCCTTTAAGTGCACTTTTGAGATTATATTAAATTATAGTGAGATTAAATATTAAACCATAGAGTGATTATAAGAATGTTTAATCTATCAGTAGTTATAGCTAAATATTCAGATAGGGATTGTAAGAGAATACTTGTTTAAAGACTTTGTTCAAACTGTAAGAGAGGCACAAAGCCACACAAAGAAGCTGCTGTAGAGACACCTGCAAGGCCATAGAAAACTGATAAGGGTGCTCTGTGACTCTGTGATTTCATGATCTCTCTGCTTCTCCTTCGCCTCTCTGTAGTGTCATGTTTAAAGCATCAGCTGCACTCTAAGCACATGAACTATTATCACAATATCACATTATATCATCTTCACTTACAATATCATGCTCAACAAATCAGCTACTATCATCTACCATTGGTTACAGTGTTTTCTCTCAATTCTCTTTAAATCATCACATATCTGCTGGAAAAATTACACTACAAATGTTGTAGAAGTCTGTAATAGAGTAATTCATACCAAATAGTGAAAAGGTTTCTTGAAATCAATAAAACAGCATTTCTTCATTTTTTGTTTGATATGTTTGTTAATAAAAGTGTGAAGGGTACATACATGGTCGGTGTTTGTAGGAAACTTTTATTTTTACTTACAATGGATTTCTCGTCAAGGAAATTTAGTGTTCTTTTATTTAGAATACTACAGAATAATTTTCCTGGACAACTGCTGACACAGATGCCACAGACACAGAAGTTATCTTTTTTATGTTATAAGAAGCCAGTGAAATTGTTGTTCAAGTCTTAATATGCATAACACTTTGTATACCTAATTTCTATATTTTATGTGAATCAATTTTTCAGACAGTTGGATTGTTTGGAAAGGTAAGTTAGTGCCCATGTTTCACTGAACTGATGAAGGATGTCCAGCCTCTGCTGTAAGCCCTCTCTGGAAAATCAGGTCATCAGCAGACATCAGATATTTGATCTCTCACAATTAGAGTGGGCATGGCGGTCCTTCCCCTGAAAATAATGATACAATTTTCTACAGTTTGACATATACTGTATATCAAAGACTTTTGGGAGGATTATTTTAATACTACATTAAATTGGTTTTGTAACTCAGCAATCTTCCACTTTATTTTATTTATTTACATTGTGCTCACTCCTCCTTGAACCGCCACCTTATCGTGGTGGAGGAGTTTGAGTACCCGAATGATCCTAGAGGCTATGTTGTCCGGGGCTTGATAACCCCTGGTAGGTAGGTAGGCAGACAGGTTCTAGGTGACGGGTCAGACTAAGAGCGGTTCAAAAGCCCCCTATGAAGGACAATAAATCAAGGACGCGTACGTCGCCCGGAAAGGCGTTACCGGGGCCCCACCCTGGAGCCAGGCCTGGGGTTGGGGCTCGCAGGCGAGCGCCTGGTGGCCAGGTCTTTGCTCACGGGACCCGGCCGGGTGCAGCCCGAATGAGCGACATGGGCCCGCCTTCCCGTAGGCCCACCACCCGCAGGAAGGTTCAGAAGGGGCCGGTGCCTTGTGGTATGGGTGGCAGTCGTGGGCGGGGGCCCCAACGACCCTAACCCTGGATGACGACCCTGGCTATGGGGACATGGAATGTCACCTCGCTGGGGGGGAAAGAGCCTGAGCTAGTGCGTGAGGTTGAGTGGTACCGGCTAGAGATAGTCGGGCTCACCTCTACGCACAGTCTGGGCTCTGGAACCCAACTCCTTGAGAGAGGCTGGACTCTCTTCTACTCTGGAGTTGCACGCGGTGAGAGGCGGCGAGCTGGTGTGGGCTTGCTTATAGCCCCCCAGCTCAGCCGCCATGTGTTGGAGTTCTCCCCGCTGAGCGAGAGGGTCGCTTCCCTGCGCCTTCGGGTCGGGGATAGGTCTTTCACTGTTGTTTCGGCTTACGGGCCGAACAGCAGTGTAGAGTACCCGGCCTTCTTGGAGTCCCTGGGAGGGGTACTGGAAAGTGCTCCAACCGGGGACTCCATTGTTCTGCTGGGGGACTTCAACGCTCTCGTGGGTAGCGACAGTGATACCTGGAGGGGTGTGATTGGGAGGAACGGCCTCCCCGATCTGAACCCGAGTGGTGTTCTGTTATTGGACTTCTGTGCTAACCACAGTTTGTCCATAATGAACAACATGTTCAAGCATAAGGGTGTCCATCAGTGCACGTGGCACCAGGACACCCTAGGCCGGAGGTCAATGATCGACTTTGTAGTCATATCATCTGACCTTCGGTGGTATGTCTTGGACACTCGGGTAAAGAGAGGGGCTGAGCTGTCAATTGATCACCACCTGGTGGTGAGTTGGATCCGCTGGCAGGGGAGGAAGCGGGACAGGCTTGGCAGACCCAAACGTACTGTGAGGGTCTGCTGAGAACGTCTGGCCGAACCCGCTGTCAGGCAGGTCTTCAACTCCTGCCTCCGGGAGAGCTTCGACCAGATTCTGAGGGAGGTTGGAGACATTGAGTCCGAATGGACCATGTTCTCCACCTCCATTGTTGACGCAGCCGCCCGTAGCTGTGGCCGTAAAGTCGCCGGTGCCTGTAGTGGCTGCAACCCCCGAACACGGTGGTGGACACCGGAAGTAAGGGATGCTGTCAAGCTGAAGAAGGAGTCCTATTGGGCCTTGTTGGCCCATGGGACTCCTGAGGCAGCTGACGGGTACCGGCAGGCCAAGCGTGCGGCAGCCCGGGCGGTTGTAGAAACAAAAACTTGGGTCTGGGAGGAGTTCGGGGAGGCCATGGAGGAGGACTACCGGTCGGCCTCGAAGAAATTCTGGCAAACCGTTCAGCGCCTCAGGAAGGGGGAGCAGCTTTCTGTCAACACTGTTTACAGTGAGGGCGGGGAGCTGTTGACCTCAGCTGGGGATATTGTCGGGCGGTGGAAGGAATACTTCGAGGATCTCCTCAATCCCACTGTCATGTCTTCCGTAGAGGAAGCAGAGACTGGGGACCCGGGGGTCGGTTCATCCATCACCGGGACTGAAGTCACTGAGGCAGTTTGCAAGCTCCTCGGTGGCAGAGCACCGGGGGTGGATGAGATCCGCCCTGAGTACCTTAAGTCTCTGGATGTTGTAGGACTGTCTTGGTTGACACGCCTCTGCAACATCGCGTGGCAGTCGGGGACAGTGCCTCTGGACTGGCAGACTGGGGTGGTGGTCCCTCTTTTTAAAAAGGGGGACCGGAGGGTGTGTTCCAACTATCTGGGGATCACACTCCTCAGCCTCCCTGGGAAAGTCTATTCCAGGGTACTGGAGAGGAGAATCCGGCCGATAGTCGAACCTCGGATTCAGGAGGAACAATGCGGTTTTCGTCCCGGCCGTGGAACACTGGACCAGCTCTATACCCTCCACAGGGTGCTTGAGGGTTCATGGGAGTTTGCCCAACCAGTCCACATGTGTTTTGTGGACTTGGAGAAGGCTTTCGACCGTGTCCCTCGAGTCATTCTGTGGGAGGTGCTCCGGGAGTATGGGGTCGGAGGCTCTCTGTTGAGGGCTGTACAGTCCCTGTACAACCGGAGCAGGAGCTTGGTCCGCATTGCCGGCAGTAAGTCGGACCTGTTCCCGGTGCACGTTGGACTCCGGCAGGGCTGCCCTTTGTCACCGGTTCTGTTCATTATTTTTATGGACAGAATTTCTAGGCGCAGCCAGGGGCCGGAGGGGGTTCAGTTCGGGAGCCGGCAGATTTCGTCTCTGCTTTTTGCGGATGATGTTGTCTTGTTGGCTCCATCGAGCCAGGACCTTCAGCATGCACTGGGGCGGTTCGCAGCCGAGTGTGAAGCAGCTGGGATGAGAGTCAGCACCTCCAAGTCCGAGGCCATGGTTCTCGACCGGAAAAAGGTGGCTTGCTCCCTCCAAGTTGGGGGAGAGTTCCTGCCTCAAGTGGAGGAGTTTAAGTATCTCGGGATCCTGTTCACGAGTGGGGGAAGGATGGAGCGTGAGATTGACAGGCGGATCGGTGCAGTGGCAGCAGTAATGCGGTCGTTGTACCGGTCTGTCGTGGTGAAGAAGGAGCTGAGCCGAAAGGCGAAGCTCTCGATTTACCGGTCAATCTACGTTCCTACCCTCACCTATGGTCATGAACTTTGGGTCATGACCGAAAGAACGAGGTCCCGGATACAAGCGGCTGAAATGAGTTTCCTCCGCAGGGTGGCAGGGCGCTCCCTTAGAGATAGGGTGAGGAGCTCTGTCACCCGGGAGGAGCTCAGAGTAGAGCCGCTGCTCCTCCACATCGAGAGGAGTCAGCTGAGGTGGCTCGGGCATCTATACAGGATGCCCCCTGGACGCCTCCCAAGGGAGGTGTTCCAGGCATGTCCCACCGGGAGGAGGCCCCGGGGAAGACCCAGGACACGCTGGCGCGACTATGTCGCGCGGCTGGCCTGGGAACGCCTCGGGATCCCCCCGGAAGAGCTGGGGGAAGTGTCCAGGGAGAGGGAAGTTTGGACGTCCCTGCTCAGGCTGCTCCCCCCGCGACCCGGCCCCGGATGAAGCGGGAGAAGACGGTACGGTACGGTACAGTTCAAATGGTCAATAGCTCTTAAAAGTTGGGATGTTTTACAACTCCATTTCTCCTGAAGGAATGCAAAAAGGGGGAAAGAAGGTCAGTTACAGGTCAGTTCTGCTACACTGTGGACAAGCGGGTAGGCAGTAATACTTGTCTCAAAGAAGGCAGCCTGACTAGAAACAGGTGAGGAAGAAACCAGGCAAACATACTGGAGATAAAAAGCTGGAGAGTCTTGCATTTTGCAGAGAACAATCTGGCAATGAGACATCTCCAGCATGCCACTTAAATAGCGAGGGAGATGATGACCTGAAAGTTTCCAGGTGTTCCGTCTGCCCCTCCACCCAGCCTGGCCACACCTCCACTGCCACACTGCAGGGAGAGAACTAAAACCAGAAATTAGTCCAAAGCAACAGAGCAGTGAAAAAAGAAAACAAAGTAACCAACCCAGCTTCATAACATTCTCAGAGCTGATCAGACTTGGTGTCAGTAGACATGACAGATTAATCCTGAATGGAGACCTAAATATTTCTATCAACAAAAATAATGAATCCAAAGATATGAAGATTATACATTTACTGGAGAACTTTGGACTTACTCAACATGTAAATGCAGTAACGCATAAGCATGGTAACATTTTGGACTTGGTAATAACGACAGGGTTAAACGTTGGCAATGCTTCAGTATTAGAATTACCTATTTCTGACGATCAGTGTTTTTTGATGCCAGCCTAATCATAATGTAGCAGAACTGGCCTCTAACTGACCTTCTCTTACCCTCTCTGCATTCCTTCAGGAGAAATGGAGTGGTAAAACACCCCAACTTTCAAGAGCTATTGACCATTTGAGCTGATTACAGGGAAGGCGTTAATTTGGAGAGAGACAAGGTGTCTGGCTCACAGACATCTCCTCCATACTCTTTCAGGGGAGCAAGAGACACAGACACCTCAACATCAAAGGTTGCCTTTTTGCTCCATGTTTCTCATGGAGGTGCTAATGCTTTCTTGATAACCCATGGGAGATTTGGACAATAAAACTGTCTGAATGAAAGGTGCCAGGTCCCAGAGGAACCTACAGAATCAGATAATACTGATGGGTTGTAAATTAGACATTCCTGCAGCAAACTGTTTTGTATGTCTGTGTGCCATGTTTTCCAGTACACCAGGATAACCAAAATCTATATGTTTGATTCAACTTTGGATTTTCTTACAGTACCAAGCCCATAATCTGTGTGATTTCGGTGTTTGTAGCTTGTAGAATGACAAAGTTGTGATTATTAACTTCTCTTCCAAGTCTGTCTGAGTTTTTACCATAGAGGCATACTGCCACCTAGAGGTTCATAACGGTTAGGTTGAATACGCTTGACGTGATACATTTATTAATAAGTAACCGCAATAGTGATAATCATTTTGGGCAAATATAGTCTTCCCTTCTTTATTTCTTTATTTTGTGTTAGTTATACCTTGAGTCATCATATATATTATCATGTTATCATGATTCTGTTATCATGAGTCATCATTTAATGTTGTCAGCCACTCATAAGAACAACGCATGTTGTGTACAATGTTGAAATGCCATTGAAAATTGTCCATTCAAAATATATGTGATTGACCATTGTGAGAAGCAGATGAGCCCCTCGTACGAATCTTTAATTAATCCTCGCCTTATGTAGTGTTGTGAGAACGAGGTAGTGTCCCTTTAAGAGGCTGAGGAAGATGGTGCATGCTCTACTGTTGTGTTAGTAGCTGCCACGGGTGCGGAGACTATGAAGCCTGCCGTCTGTGTTGTTTACATGTAAGAGAGAAGTTCATTAAAGTTCGGATCTAAACGTACGACACCTGTGAGGACATTGAGTTTCTACAATGGCGACGAGGATGCCGCACGACTGCTGCGAGCGGATCCACACAACGGAGTTACTCCCTCCACACGACCGCTTTGCCTGCTGAACACAGGAGAGCCACAGTGCTGGTAACAGACTCGTGAGTAAACTGCCAAGTGAAAGACACAGACAGACGTCTGGAGCAAAGCTATCCCGTAAACTGAACTCTCATCCTGACAACTCTGCTAATTAATGTCACTGAGCGCTGCAGCCAGGAGCAGCATGCAAATGCAAAGAAAACAGACTAGCAACGAGACGCATGTAAACACAATGAGACAGCGGTAAAAAAAAAAAAAAAAAAAAAAAGGGACGCAACAATGGCTGCTGTGGCTGGATTACCCTCATTTCCACCCTTTGATGTAAATGCTGAACCAGCCTCCCTCTCCCCAAAATGGAAAAAGTGGATGAAGAGGTTTGAAACATTCCTCACTATGCTTCTGTACTATGCTGGAGAACAAGTGCAAGACATCTTTGAGACTTTTCCTGAAAAAGGAGGGCCAGATAATTTTGATAAGGCAGTAGAACTACTCACTGAATACTTCAGTCCAAGTTGTAATGTGGAGTATGAAATCTACATATTTTGCCAATCAAAACAAAACCCAGGTGAAACTGTTGATGCGTTTCACACCAGATTAAGACAGCTAGCCCAGAATTGTGAATTTAGTAATGTGCACAAAGAAATAAAATCTCAGATAATACTCAGCTGCACATCATCATGTCTCAGGAGACGGGCACTGAGAGACCCAGACATGACTCTTAAAGGACTTTTGGACCTTGCCAGAGCTTTCGAAACCTCAGAACTTCAGGCCTCTGGCATAGAACACAAACATGAAACAGAACAGGTCGCAGCCCTGCCCAACACAAGACACAAAAAATGGACCACCTTTGGGCCCCAAAAGGCAAACGCTGAACAGCGAAATCAGCCAAAGGCGACATGTAGAAATTGTGGAGGTACATTTCCCCATCAGGGTGGTCA